>JAHTLZ010000198.1:1646814-1700816 GCA_023846285.1 Phrynocephalus versicolor | reverse complement strand
ACTACTACTACTACTACTACTACTACTACTACTACTACTACTACTACTACTACTACTACTACTTCATAAAAAGGGTTTGATCAAGAGTGTGGATTGGATGATTTTGTCTTATTTGTGGGCCTTGTCAGCTGTTTTAATTAAGGGGGGCTTTTTAATGGACTATTGATTTAGAATAGTATAGGAGCAACAGAACTGATGAAGAAAGGGTAGTGTTTTGTTTTTGCCTATAAAATGATTAAGGTTGCTTCTTGTGGCCGCTAGAAAGTGTAAGGAGACTTTTTCAGTTGTTGTTTTTTCAAACCAAAAATTCAGAATATATTTGGTAAGGCGATAGCCGTAGGAGCAGATGCGACCACTTGTGCCCTGGGTTGGGCGTTTGGGACACTAGAGGTTATCCACCCCTAATCTAGAGGGATCATGTGTTGTGGACTCTTTATGACAATAAGAGGCTCTTTTCTGCACCCACATCAGATAGGCAGAGTTGTTTCTTATGCTACAGAAACTTTGAAAAGTTTCTGCAGAAGTAGTTGGTCCCAGTGAACAAAGAAACAGAAGGAAGAAAAAACAATAGTACTATGGCACTTTTAAGATTTGGTTCCACTCCTATTCCCATACCAGCACACCTATGTATAAACCTCTGGTGCAGATACTGCATTACATCTCCATGAGGAAGTGGATTGTAATAGGTAGATGTTCGCTCTGAAATACAGCTGATAACCACAATACTTTTGTGTGTGTGTTTCCATTTGAGTACAACATTGCCAGTATGGGAAGAAGCCATATTGTAGATTCTAACTCCGTGTTATAGCAGCAGGAGAATTAATTGCAAGTGTTTGTGTAAACCAGCTTGGGCCTTAAAATGGAGTGTGCCATGCACCACAATTTTTTTCTGCCAGACCAAATGCACAGGAATGTCTGCCTGATGACGATTGGCATGTAATGTTTTGGTGCCCTTTCTGTTAAGGTTACAGCCATCCAATTCTCAAATGGCATAAGTGGCAAAATACTGTTGGAACATTCAGAAATTTTCATGCTGCAATCCAGAGCCATTAACATTAATGGGATACTTCCATTGGCTTAATGTTACTGTTTATCAGTCCTTCCTTCATCACAAATACTTTTGAATCCAGCCGAAATACTACAAAGTTGATGAATTGTTTTGAATTTCTCATTCGGTTATTCACATAGATTTTAGGTAAATTAAATGCATACAATTCTCACAAGCAATTTCTTTCTCCCTATGTTTTGCTATCAGGAACCCATGACATTCATGCCCTCATCTTAGGCAGAGCTATCACCGGACTTCAAGCTTTCACTGTTGGCAATTGAATATATTTCGTCAGGATTCGTCTCCGTGCTAACGGCTGCAGCGTGGGAACGTCCATGAAGATTGTCTCACATGTCACAGTAGTTTTAAAAGTTGAGCAGGACCGCCACGGCTGTTGCTGGCCAGAATCTGATCAAATTTATTTCTAAAGCTCAGCTCAAAGATTTGTAGCTAAACTTGAAACAATACCAAAATCAGGCCAAGCGGGAGGACATTATTATGGCTCTTGACTGTTTGTTGTGTGCAGTAGGTGGAGCAGAGACGGCAAGCAGAGCAGTCAGTGATATAGGGAAATTGTACAAAAGTGCCAAATTGTACATGAGGCAAGCTGTTTTAGGATATAACAAGCACAAGTTGATCTTTCAAATTTTAGGATAATGCCTCTGCAGCTACAAGGTCCAACTAGGGCAACAATTTTGGCTGTTGTAGGGCCCATACCTATGTGAATAATAATACTGTTTAGACAGGTTTTTTTAAAGGAAAAGGCTGGTTGGGAACCCTGCAGTATTACCAAGCATTAAAGCAGGAAATCAAAACATACTGTCCAGTCTGCCATCATCCTGCTGTGAGACCTTGAACATGCTGCTGTCTTTTAGTGCCTTATCCTAGTTTCTTAAGAAAGACTACAAATCTCATGGAAGATTTTGGGTGGTAGTTTGATCGAGTGGTAAATTTGTCACAGATAAACTTGTTTGTGATTAGGTTGTTCTCCACATCTTAAAGAATAAATTAAATATGATGGATTTTCCACAGTCAGTGGATTTATGTGATGGGCTGACCAAGCATACTTGTTTTACTAGATGATAATGTAATTCATCTATATTATTTCAGGGTTGCTGTGATTCAAAGGGGAGTAGTGGAATCAAAAACACGAAGGATTTTGCTTCTAAAAAATGTCCAAGTCTCAAAGTTTCTCAAGCTCATTCAGAAACATCAGCTTTTCCCCCCAGCTAGCTTACATCGTGATCTTGGCCCCTGTGGCTCCCCTTTAGTGTTTATATCTTTTAGGGAAACAGATGATAAAGTGGAAGTGGGTGATACATCCTACACGTCCCTTTAAAATATTACCATGAGTGGGATTTAGTTTTCTATAAGCAGTTCCTTTTCATCTTAGGTACCATTCAAAATGACCAAATCATTTGGACCGCATAAGGTACATGGATGGCAACAAGAAAAAAACCAGACTATCAGAATGTGGATAGGTCACTTTGCTGGTACTCCAGAAACCACTGCCATCACATATGTGGAAGAACGTTAAATCAAGGCAGCATAGTACAGCTTTCCCTGTAGCTTGAGAACTTTAGAAGTGGAGAGAGAAGTGACAAAATGGTTGCATGTGGTTTAAGGCAATTCTGGAGCTGAGACAGCTTCTATGTCAGTTAAAAATAAAACAAAAACAATGGTCCCACACAACATTTGATATAATAGGACTTAATTCTGCAACATCTGTCTCCACGCCCACGATCCTTATATGATGCTTGTTCAGAAGTTGTATGTTCTGCAAATGACCCCTGTGACTTTTTAATTGGACAGCTTCCATGTCGTAGGCTCTTATAAATCAGGTTCCCAACCTGCCACACAAAACCTGCCTAGGTACAAACAACAACGTCCATATCCACAAAACTGCATTGCATTGAATCCGTTTTAGAAATGAGGTATTTTAAAAAGCTGCTGCTGGCTACCTGGAAAAAAACCCTTTCTTTGCAGCCCCTATAAATCAATTTCACCATTGTGCCCTGTGAACACTGCAATATACATTGATTTAAATGACTCTTGAATGTGGTTCTTATTGCCAATGTGACTGCAGCCATAGTGAACCTTTAATTGCTCGCTTGTTGCTGTTTTCTGAGGATACGAGGCTTCGTTGCTTGGAGCTCTGTAAATTAGATATTGTGCTGTGGCACCAGAGATTGGGAGATTGACCCCTCATTCTGCCGCCCTATACAAGCGCCAATCTGCATAACCTTAGGCAAGCTGCACAATCTCAGAATGTCTCTGGAAGAAAGGAAGGGTAAACCACCACCACCACTACCCCATCCCGTCTGAGTATTGTATGCCTAGAAAACTCAGGAAGGGATTTAATAAGTCTGAATTCAATTGATGGCATGTTCTTCTCAGTAATGAGGGATTTCGTAATTCTATCACACCTGGGAAGGGGAACTGCTTGTTAGGTGGTCAATGCATCTGTAATGTGTGTACAGCATTTAAAAAGGAACTAATGGAAGGTGTAGAACTGAGGAGGAAGCTTCCAATTAAACACAGGGGCCTTCAGATCTACAGTGGACTGGATGACAGTGCTTTGTAGCTGAAAAAATGGACTTAAAATATCATCTTAAAAAACAGAAGTAAAACAGAAAACAATGGGAGACAATTGGTCATCTGGATTCTGTTAAGTCTATAAGCTGCTAATGGCAAAGCATTGTTGCTTGTTATTGCTTTATTGATTTCATGGTGTGCTTTTATTCAATTATTTTGCTGTAAGCCACGTTTGACACTTCAAATGGAAAAGCAGTGTATTTTGAATAAAATAATGTTGCTGAGCAGGTTTCTTGACAGTCCTGATGGACTGACTGGTGTTGATAATACAGCCTGGGTTTGCTACACAATTTGCTACACTGGTCAGCTTGGCAGAGTAATGCTTGGTACCTTCATGCATAAATGTGCTGTGTTTTTTACTAGCAAATGTGACTGTCTCACAGTCAGCCCAATGACTTCTCTCCTGTTCCCTTCCCATTTCCTCCAAACTGGTCTGTTTCCACCTGTCTCCGCTGTGCTATTAATTCAGTTTGTACCAGAGTTAGAGACACATTATTTACATCCCACCCCAACTCCAGATTCATCTCACAAAATAAACGTGTGCTATATGCAAATGAAAGTTTCATGAAAGAGATGTTCCCCTGTAGGATATATTTTTGTTTTTGAGATCTTTCAAGGTACTACTTCACAGCCTGTCTCCCAGATAACCTGGCCTTTTCAAGACTCCTTGGAAGTTTTTTGTTTGGACATCAACTTTGAGCCAATTATCTGTCAACATTTACGGATCCAGTTACGTCAGCTAGGAAATCGGTCATCTATGCAAAGAATTCATGTTTCTTCCTGTGGTCATTTTCATTAGGTAAGAGCAGTACAGACCCCAGAATCCCAAAGCCTGCAGGGCCACGAGCTGAGAACGGTCCATTTATTGGGTCATAAGCAGAATCCACACAATTTTGTTTCTAGCTCAATGATGTGCATATTTTGCCTGTTGTGGTTGGGAGATAGCAACTCTGATAATCCCTCTGCTACCATGATAGGTGAGATACAGCACAAGTTTTGGGACCTTATGATCTGTGAAAATTTTCTGGATGTTATCGGAGTCACAGGAACAGGCCCCAAAAATCCCAGTTCAGAGAGTTTATTAGACAAGCAAGCACAAACTTGAATTTGTAAGATCAGTAGCAGTTGCTGCTACACTCAGTTGTGTAGAATTGTTTGTACTTCATCCAGTTTAGTAAAACTCAAGTATTGTCTTGTTTAGGGGCCAGTGCAAAACATAAAATGTAAGTAAGCTCTTACTTGCTACATATGTGGACTTGGTCCTTTTAGACAGGCCCATGATTATTGTGAAAATCATTAAAGTTCACCATCTGTCTGGTGAATCTGTACAGAAACTCAGTCTTCAACACCATAAATAAATAACAATAAATATAAAAATGCAGTTAGGGAATCATTTTAGTGCCATGGCTGGACTCCCATTTTGCAACTAAAAGATTCCAAAATTTTGTTTAATCAGTCTTGTCAATGTCCTATGGATGTTCTCTGAATTACTTGAATATTTAACAGATGTTGACTGAAAGTTTGTTGCTGTAATGAGTGCCAATCATGTCACCAACCGTGGCAATTTTTAAAATATTCCAACGTGTCCCCCAAATGTCCCAAGGCTCGTATGGAATCTCTTTCATCATCCCGCAGCTGAGCAGGGTAGGAATGGGGCAGAAGGCAAAGAGCTATAACACAGTACCCTAATCACTCTGACTTTGAACGACAATCATCCTTCCACAGTCGTACAATAGAATCATAACTAAGAAATACTTGACCAAAGTTTAGCAAACTCAATGAAGAAAAAGAACAAGGGAAGGATATTCAAGAAAACAAACAAGCTACCTCACTAGGGACACAAGTCTTTCTCTTCATGGAGTAGTGGAAAGGGAATATGTCCTACACAGGACCCTATTTCTGTGTTTACCCTAGAACTCTGGATGAACTCATAATCTGTGGTACCTACAGTTTAATTTACTGTATTGCTTTGAATTTCTCCTTCCCTCAATTCAAATCATTGACTTCTGAACCCTGCAATGAGATACAAATGATGCCTCATGGTTTTGCTCTACACCACAGGTGAACTGTGCTTTCTTGCTTCCAAATCACACAGATGGTCCATGTCTGTCCAATGATAGTGCACAAGCCTATTTGATATAATTATATAGAAGATTTATTGCTGTTTTAATATTTGGCATACAACAGCTTTATATGTCGCAGCTTGCATCTGGAAATTTACAACTTGCGATATTTTATATTTGGTGCCTATCAAAATCAAGCAATGTCAACAAATCAATGTTTTAAAATTTTCAACAAACACTCCACATTTTCAAAGTAAAAATCTGAAACACAATACTTGGCATTAGAAATATTTACCAAATCTCAGTTGACAATATTAATTTCAGCTCTGAAATAAGTACATGCATGCTGGATGAATTAGCGCTGAGTGCCTTCCATATGTTGTAAAACACACACATTGAGTCTTCTGTTCTTTGTAATACATATATTCAGGTTTTGGGTTTTGGTACCTTTTTGGCTTTTGTTTTCCCCTTCCTTTGCATGTAATCATTGTTCAGACTGACCCCACAGATCTTTATATAACATCTCCACGGTGAGACAGACCTGCTTGAGTTCAGTTTCAACCTGTCTGATCCTCTCCATGACATCAGAAAGCTCTTGGAGCTTATCCTGAATGATCTTGCTATTATGGTCATAAACATGAAATACCCTTTCTTCCAACTTCTCTGCCAGGCTTGAAACCTGTTGGGAAAGACAGAAGCACCAGGAATTAAAGTGAACTCGAAACATAGGAGGAATCCATAGAAATTCCAAGAAAATCCTGGCATTTGTTGATGATAATTTTCTCCTACAAAAACTGGAGGAAGAAACTAAAGGAGTAGCTAGCCTTCACTTGATTCCAACCAACAGAGATGACATGGTGGAAGAAGCGGTAGCAAGAGAAATTTGGGGGAGGGAAACTGTTCTCCTTGAGTTCTTGGATGCACAGGTACACAGAATTTTAAGAAAGTTAATTTGAGTAAACTCGGAATAATAAGTTCCCATGGCAGGAGATCAGAACAAGAAAAAGAGTCCAAGATGGATGGGAGTTTCTTAAAATTCTAAAGGAAAAACTACAAGCTACTCCAAGAAGAAGAAAAGATGTAAGATGGCAAAAAAGACCAATATGGCCTCACAAAATGTATAGAAAGGACCTGAAAATAAAAAGGACACATACAGAAATTGGGAGGAAAGTCATGTCACAGCAAAGAGCCCAGACAAGTCACAAAGAACTGTAAAGATGGCAAAAACTGAAAAGGAGCAATTTCTTTATATTCAGATATACTTACCTTCATCAGAAGACTTTCTCTGCAATTGTTCATGAACAAATGATCTTGTTTCCGATTTTCATTTATCTTATCAATAAGTTGTTGGGTTCTTTGTTCTAAATCTCCAATAGTCGAATCCAGGGATGTAAAATAACTTGAAGATTTGCAGTCTAACCCTCGTCCACCTGTGTCTGAATTATGATGAAGTGTGTTGGCAGATTCTTTCCTACATTTTTGAGAAAAATTTAAAATAACACTTCAATTGTCTTCATTTTTATCTTGGAATTCAAAGCAGCATATTCAGTGGCAAGAATCCTGAAGGTATTGTACAACATGAATAAGAATTCACACGTTATGTGGCACTCATGTTGGGTGGATGTGCATTCGGATATGTTCAGGTTTTGCAGTTGCCCACTCAGTTGCAAACCTGGAAGCATAACAGGTGGCCAACTAAAAACAAAAAAACTCTTCATCTGACAAGATGATCTAACAAGCATCTATGCAAGGCAATATGACAAAAATCTTCCACGAAAAACATATTTGTAGGGAAAACTTGAACACTGAATTTGAGCAGCAAAATGTCTGAATGCTAACTAAACAACATAATTTTTAAAATGTTAATTAACAGTAGAAATTGAAAAGGCAGATTGATAAACTGCAAGGAATCTGTAGTAGTAATAATATATTAATAGTAGACTTTTTTGCATTCTCTTAAGATTAACTAGAATTTGATGAAACTTTGTCATCCTCATTATCGGTTATATTTACTCATAGTTAAGTGTACATAGGATTGCAGCTATGTCAGTGGCTTTGTACCATCATATTCACTGGAAAAACTTTATTTCAATTTGTTTTCTCCAAGTCTCCATACAAAAAAGAGGGCAAGTTTTCTTCAGACCTGCATCTCTGTTTGGGAACAAGATGGCCTGTATTGTTTCAAATTCTCCTAAGATGCTAGCTGCAACTCATGTCCTGAGCTGATTGAGCTCTTATATTGGTAACTACACCTGACCTTGCTTTCAATGAGATCAAAATTAGGTTTCAGAGGTGTATCATATTTCTTCTTCACATTGGGCTCTGAATCTTTAAGTTAGTTTTATAATTGCTGTAGCTCCGTGGCCACTAGAACACAACTCCAGAGTGTCTAGTCTGCCTAAAATGGAAGGTTTGTGGAATCTTTCTTCTGATTCCAAATGCCTGTCGGAATCATGTGGATATCACTGGGAGAGGGCCAAAGCTCAGAGGTTGGCCACAGGCTTTCCACACAAGCATTTCCAGACCCGATGTGTGCCAAACCCAGGATTCATATAAGAAAACCTTGAAAGCACTTGATTGTCGAAGTATACAACTCAGAGGAGCCTGTCCACACTTGTATATGGCTATGGTATATGGAACCCTGATAGCACTATTCAGAATGGGGATGGGGGGAGACCTTGTCCACGTGTGTTTGGACTTAGAACAATCCACCCTTTCCACTAAGAAGTTGCCCTGCGCCTTTCTGGCTCTTGCCTAGGGGACACAGTCTATTTAGCACAATATAGGTCCATGCCAGTTCAGGGAGCTGGCAGGGAAGAGCAACCCAGAAGCTGCTGCTGCTGTAAGCCTGCAAGACCCTTGGATGCTGGTGCTGCAAATAGCATCCCACCTCTGCAGATCAGCTGTCCTCACCTGCTGTTGCTGCTGTTTTCTTACTCACATGTAAGCCCAGTAAACCTGTGTGTAAACAGGGTAAACCTTGCTTTGAATGGCTCTGTAGCACAGGAGAACAGCAAAAATCAGGAATGTCTAAAATTCGGCCCTCCAGATGTTTTGGACCACAACTCCCACACTCCTTTGTCAATGGCAATCTAAGCTTAGAATTCTGGGGGTTGTGGTTCAAAACATCAGGAGGGCTGAAATTTGGACATGTCTGGCATAATTGATAACTTATCTGGCTACAATGGGTCATTTCCTGTGGGAATGGGCCTGCCTGTGCTAAATGACACATTTCTTCTCCCCAAATCTCAACAGGCCTTCTGTAGTCCAATCTACCACAGATCCCAAAGCAAAACAAAAATCCCTGATATGGAACCTTCCCATTATGTGAATGTAAAGGGCCTTAATAGTGTGTCAGTATAATAGAGATAAACACAAAATCCTATCTTTCAGGATACATAGGGCCAAGATTATCAGATAAATTTTAATATGGCTCAGGTGCTACAGCAGCAGCTTCTAAGAGCTTCTACTCTAGGAATGAGGATATCTCATTCTGACAAGCTTTACCACTGACACCTTAGTCTTAAAAGAAAGTTGCTTTCATCATTGACACACATATTGATCTCCTTCAGCTTTGTTCAACAATGTTTATAAATTAAAAAGTACTTCAATTTTTATACAGTATAAGCAATCTTACCTTGATGGGTTACTACTTAATTCATTTCTTTCAAAATCAGTGAAAAATGATGTGTGATCTGGTGTGTGTTTTCCAGCCTGCTCCAAGACTTCTGTGAGCTGAAATTCTTGATTAGGCGCTGCAGCCTTAAGGACAGGGGACAAATAACATGACTTCCTTGAAACCTGATCCTTTCTCATTTATGTGATTTAGCTGGACTTGTGAATCGATACAAAAGTTAGTAATAATGTAATGTGCTTCTCAATTTGACAATGGGAACTATACCGGGAGAGGACCTTTTGCACTTAAACAGAGAGTCAACAGTCAAAATTCCCATAGTAACCTATAAAAAGCCCCCAAACTGGTCACATGCTAGGATCATGGGTGTTGTTGGTGGAACGCAGAACCTGGAGTAGAGATTTGTCAGTGTAGGATTACCCAGATGGTGGTGAACTCCTTTTTAAATGGAGGCTACTGAACTGTGTAGGCCCTATAGTTTGCCCTAAAAGTGACCCGATAGCTCCATGGGTTAGTTAGAGAGAGACTGAAGGCTTGATTCCACAACATACTAGGAAAAATACCAATCTACCAAGCTGCAGTGTTCCAGGATGGCCCCAGAAGAAGGGACTGGTAAGCCATTTCTGAGTACTGTATTCTGTATCTAGAAAAATCTAATTATTTATTTTATGTCCTGCCTTTCTTTCAATAAAGTAATACAAGGCAGTGTACAACATTTTCATCACAGCTGTGTTTCAAAATTTGTGGAAATAAGGAATTGGGAATTAAGGACTGACTTTGGCATGTCTTTGGCTAAATCAGACAGTGGCTAGAGGTCTGAAACAGCATAAGGCATTTCAGTTTTCCTAATCCTTGTGACAAAGCCTTCCAGAGGTTTTTGGATTCTCTCTTACCATTACTAAGCTATCCTTGCAGTTTGCTGGGAATTGCCATCCAACAGTGTCAATAGGGTCAAACCTTCCCTACTACAGGATGATATGTTTTTATTCCAAGGAATACTGGGTACCCTCTGTATTTTAGTATTTAATCCATTAAGAATACATGCTCTTAAGTCAAACTACTCTTAAGTCAGGGTACCTATCTTAAAAATTGAAAAAATAAGTTACAAAATGAAAAAAATTGTAAATCGAGCAGACCATATCTAAAATTTTTACGGTGGCAGTTAAAATGCCAACAGTTTTCCATTCTTAAGTCGAATTGCTCTTACGTCGACCTGCTCTTAAGTCGGGGTACCATTTTATGTATGTATATATATATACAGTATAATATAAAAAAACCCTATCAAAAGGCCTACATGCAATGGGGTCCATAATCCCATTTCACCATCATAATGTAACTAATTAAATAATGAAGCTAAATATGTCACAACTAAATATGTTCCTTATTAGATTCTAACCTTACCCCAAGTCGGTTGAAAACTGAAAATCTTTACCTATTTAAAATACTGTATTTTTATCCCGCCTTTTTCCTTAAAAGGACCCAAGTAATATTCTCACACTTAACTATTTTTAGGGTGTTTTATGTAAAATGTCTGGAAAGGTTGAACCCACAGGTGGGTGCTGGAGAAGCCATGGTGTTTGCTCATAATTGTGAAGGAAGAGACACACTTTACCTCCATCCTCTCAGTGCTCTATTCTAAATAATTATATCATGAGGAGAAATTCCCCCCCTCCCCCCATCACTGTCAGTTTTTCTTAAAAAGCACACTTCGTGGCCAATCAGCAGCAGGCTTTTTATTCCAGTCAGGTGCATATTGGCAGTGGAGGAGGTGGAGCCTTTTTTGGGGAAGGGAAAATGTCTTTTTAGGCCCTAAGGAAGGCTCTCTCAGCTTCCTTGCAATGTAATTGCTCGATGGGAGTCAGCTACCTGTTGCTAGGCCTGGATTTTCATCAGATGTCTGATGGGAATTGTAGTCCAGTAACATCCAGAGGTGTACAGGTCGCCTGCCCTGACACGAGGATGGATTTAACGCCTGCCTCTTGTCCCTTCACAGAGGAAAAGGTTAGACTTTTGTGAAGGCCTGTTTCTACATCCAGGAACAATACCTTTACACAGGATCAGTTCCAAATGTGTATCTGTGGTACTCTCATGTTAAAACTAGAATTAGAATCCCTAACAGTGGTTCCTAACATGCCTGACAAGGCTGTGCGTGAGGCATTTTAAATACTTGGAAGGCTTTATTATTATTATTATTATTATTATTATTATTATTATTATTATTATTATTATTATTATTATTATTATTATTATTATTATTATTATTATTATTATTATTTATTTATTTATTTATTTATTTATTTATTTATTTACAATCTGGCACGTGACTCTTGGATGATAAGCAGTGACTGCAATGCATTTCCTTATATTACATAAATGTACTTGCATTCTCCATACTTCAAGTTTTTGATTATTGAGAGATTTTTTCAGGAAAGCTGTGGCAATGAGAACGCCCATAATTTGCTTCCTGGGATGGCTTCCTAGCTTTACCTAATGGCAAAGCCAGCTTTACCTGTCATAGGCATACTTAAATTGTTATATCGGACAATTTCTCAATCTGCATATTAACAACACAGAACAGGTTTTGTAAGAGGCTGCCCATTTGCTACAGTGGATTGTTCCTGTTTTTAGATCAAGATGCAGGCAGATGGCAGTAAGCAGCAGAGGTGTCAAAACTTTCTGCTAAGACGTTTAACACCTAGAAGATTGATCATTTCAAAGGGAAGCAAAGAGGCAATCTCAGGGCACCTTCAGAGCATCCTTTGCTCAGTGCAAAATAAGGCGTCTGATGCTATTACTGTATGCAAATCTCATCTACAACTCAGGGGCATTATATAATGTTTGTGCTTGATACCATACAATTGCCTCCTTTTTAACATAATTATATTATTTTTGTGTGTAACTGAGTGTGTGAAGGGAATGCTGTATGGGTGCAAGCTAAAAGGAGAGGGAAATATATGTACCAGCAAATAAAATTTCATTAAAACACATTTGATAACAAGTAGTAGTAGTAATAGTAGTAGTAGTAGTAGTAGTAGCAGCAGCAGCAGCAGCAGCAGTACAGGTAGTAGTAATAGTAGTCGTGGATGAATACTTTTGATAATGACATAATATTCTCCTGAGTTCACCCAGACCAAACCTGTGACTGTGCAGAGTGGAGGACGAAAACAAGAATAGTGGACCATGCCACCAAGTGGAATGAAGAGAAAGAGAAAGAGGAGGAGAGGAGGAGATTGGACCCATTATGGAAACCTTATGAACATATTTCCCATGGAGTAATGATGTAAGATCCCTATTTGGTATTCAGTTCTTTTCTTTTGAAGTTATAGGTTTATTTTTTATTTTAGAATGTTTTTACACCGCCTTTCTCCTTGGAAAAAGGACCCAAGGCGGCTTACAGAATGAGGGGTAATATATAGTCTAGTACAATTAAGACATGTTCAAGTATTGAGAACAGGGAATTGAGGGACATCTTACAGCATTAATAGAAACATTACATTAAAGCTACAAGAGAACACGAGCAGTTAAAGGGGAGTAAAGTTCCACGCAAAGTTATGAGTGATGGAAACTAAAATGGAAAACATAGGCCGTCACTTCACGAGGCTCCTCGCTTCGGAGCGTCATTGCCTTCGCTTTGAATTCGAAGGCGATCACGTGGTCTCCCTTCGCCCCCACCCCTTTTTCTATGTACTCACGCGGGCAGCTTTTCCGTGCGAATCGAGAATGACCTCACGAGCTCCATTCGCATCCAAACACTCATGTTCTTTGCCCGTTTCCCGCGATCTTCGCTTTTTAAAAAAAAAAAGAAAACGGTGTATCGATGCATCGATGCTTGGCTGTCAGTTACGGCGAAGCGCTGTAAATGTGTGGCTCTTTGCTTCATAATTATTATTTATATTATAATTTCCATTGGCGGCCTCCTAAAACTGCTGTTCCCCATCATGGTCACTAGGTGGGCCATCGCACAACGATTGTACTTCCTCTTTCAAAGGTCCTCCAGGACACTGGAGTAACCCCCTCCTTACTCCCTAGAGTATACACCAAGCCTCTTCCGCCTTCTTCCTGCCATTCTCCCGGTATCATGCCTCCATCGCGTTCTTCAGCCCGCCTGCAGAAACTCCATAGGTATAGTCCATACATTATTGCTGTGCTGCACAATGTCAATACTTTGTTGAGCACTGTGGCTTTGTTATTTCTGAGAAAGGGGAGACGAGTTTTCCGACGCCGAGTGCTTTTTGGCGAGGCGTTGAGGGCATGCAACGCTTTGATATGGGTTACTTCGGCTTGGATAAAAAGCTCGCCTCGAGAAAAGCTTTTCTGGTGTTACCCTGGACGTTCTCAGTGGTTTCACGACACGGTTCTTCAGCTTTGGGACGATCGCCAGTGGTTAGAAAACTTCCGTATGACTAGAAGAACACTTTTTTGGGTGGCCGATAAGCTGCGTCCGTTTCTGATGCGCAGGGACACAGTTATGCGCTCAGCTGTCCCAGTGGAAGAGAGAGTGGCAATCGGCGTGTACTTTTTGGCAAGCCGTTCTTGCTACAGAACCATCGCTCTAGTATTCCAGAAAGGAAGTTCAACTGTTGCAAGCATTGCAATCGAGGTTTGCCTTGCAATGGAACACGTTCTTCTTAAGGAAGAGGTCCGCCTGCCTGAGTTCAATAAGGTAAGCTGCTTTCGGTCATCCCAGTCTTTACTTGTATTCTGTACCACCGCCTTTAAGGTTTTGGAAACTAATGATTATTTTTTTTTTTCTCTATTTCTACAGATGACATCATCTATGAAAATATTCGGGTTCCCACATGCTATAGGTTGTATCGACGGAACGCACATTCCGATAAGCCCCCCAAAATTGCAGGGGCCGGCTTACTTTAACAGGAAATCATTTCATTCTGTATTGCTTCAGGCTGCTTGCGACGGAGATGGAATTTTTTTCTCTATGTTGACTGGTCATTCAGGTGTTAATCATGATGCCCATGTGTTCAGATCATCTATGCTTTTTAGTAGGATGGAGGAAGGCACCCTAATACCTGGCAGTCCTATGTTCCACTATGCAGGGGTGTCAATACCTCCCATTATATTAGGGGATGGTGCCTATCCATTGTGCAAGTGGCTAATGAAGCCCTTTGCTGTTACTAGAAATGACAGGGAGCGCCACTTCAATAAGGTTTTTAATCGCTCAAGATGCGTCGTGGAGAGAGCATTTGGGCGGTTGAAGGCCAGATTTAGACGTTTGTCTGTTAGGATTGAGGCTCACATAGAGAACGTGAATTCAATAATTGCCTCTGCTGTGATTCTACACAATATATGTGAGCGTGAAAACCATGACATACTTGATGAAGAACAAAATTCAACACCCCCACCTGAACCACCGGATGATTGTGAAATAAATGACTACCAGAGGTCTGGAACTGCACGTGCAGAGGCTGAGGCAGTACGGAATGCTATTGCGGAGTACCTGTTTACCCATGTGAAGTGACATGGGTAAAAAATAACAAGTTCATCTACTGTACTTTACTTTTTTATTTTACACTTTCATTTGGAGTAGAATTGTGTGGGTTTGCAGTATGGGTTCTTCCTGTTTCATTCCTTCCGTTAATAAATGTTTCTATTTTATTTGTATTATTTTCATTTAACTTAACTGCAAAACACCAGTAGGTTTTGCAAACTACTACACCGACTATGCAAAAGAATGTCTGACAGAGGTATTTGCTTCAAGATCATACAATCATCAGTAATATTCCTTCCAAAAAACCAAGGCGAAGGACAAAATTCATAGCAGTTTCTGAACGCATACCATCCAAAAACAAATAATGCCTTGCCTTAGAGTTTATCTTGCCTGTTGTCTGTCAGATGAAGTACTTTAGAACACATGCCTTTCTGACAGGCCCCCCTTCTAAGTAAACAACATTCCGATGTTGTTTTCTCATAACACCTCCCTCTTGATATGCAGAGTACTGCTGCCTGAGTAGACTTAAGAAGGAAGTATCACATTACAGTTCCTTCTACAAGCATTTTATGGCCTAATGGCCCTGAAGGAAAGGCAAAAATAAACTGTATGTGTTGCCTTTAGCCACATAAGGAACCTAATCGCGTATTTTTTATCCTTTGCTGTTAGCTTTTGAGGGAGAAATCTGTTACTAATGCATTACTATGAATTTCTTGGTTTTAAGGTGCATTATTCTTTGCACTTACTGCACAATACTATTAATTTCTTTGGGTTAACAGTGTGAACATCAGTCATAGCACTTTACAAAATCAGTATCCTGTAATCATGGAAGCATTATGAGAATATAAGGGTCATACTTTTAAAATAAATAAGTATTCTACGCAAAATATACCTGATAAAATAAAACTTTGTAGGCAATGCTGCCTGTATTACAGGCTCGTGGTAAAAGGTTTCAAAACAAAAATTTCAGGAAGCTATGAAACAAGAAAGGAGGCCCCTTCCAAGCTAAAACTTAGGTACTGTACATTAAACATGATTGTTTCTGAGTTAACAGCACCATTTTAATACTTTTCATAAGACAATTCTGCTAACAATTGCAAATTGTAGCATCAGAGTTTGTTTAGTAACAGCTGCCGTGCATAATGGGGGGAAAATTGATCACATGTTCACCATCCTCACAATGCTCCCTCATACCTACAGAAAAAATCCGTAACTGCTGCTTTTTTCTGCAGTTTATAATCATAACTAACAGCAGAACACAGTGTCAATCACATACTTTGCATTAATACATTAGGTCAGTTCTCATTCCCAGACCTCCATGATACCAAAAGGGAGAAGATGGGAAAATTTTCTTCCTGTACTATGGCATATATACCAGCAATTAACATACTTCCTTCAAATAAGTAAGCAGTACTTTGTATAGGCAAAACGAAACCTACTGAAACATTTCTGCACCACATCCTAGCCAGCTGAGCCACAGGACAGGGGGCCCCTTTGTAATCAATCACCCATCCCCCTTCCCAAATTGAGATCACCTTTCTGTTGAAATGCAAATAAAGGGTGCCAAAAGGTGCAAGGGAAGGAAGTTATCATTCAAGGAAAGTGAGTTTAGTTGCTGGTGTCCATTCAAACAGAAGGTTTTTCCTAGGAACAAAATTCCCAAAGGGAGCTATAGGGATGGATTCTGAGGACAATTCAGAGAACTGCACAGCCAGTTCTGTTCAATCCAAAATTAAGAGAGGGGTTATTTGGGGAAACGAGGAGACTTCGGCCTTAATTAAGGTTTGGGGTGAGGCAGAGATAAAATATGCATTGTCTTCCCTCAAAAGGAATATTGAAATCTATGAGGTTATTTCTAAAGAACTACGAAAAATTGGATTTTTTAGATCAGGAACGGAATGTAGAACTAAATGCAAATCGCTTCGCAAACTGTACAAACAGGCTGTAATTCAAAACAGTACCTCTGGTGCGGGGCGTTCAAAATTTATTTGGTACGAGGAAATGGCAAATATTTTTCGAACGGACACCTCAATTCACCCCTTGCGGACAACCGAGAGCGAGTCCACCGGGAGCACTGGTAAGCATTGACTATGTACCTTTAAATATATTACGAACAATACTTCACGTTTACTGTATCTAATTGAGAAATATAATGTAACTAATAGTAATTCCACTGCTATTCAAAAGTACAGTCATTTGTTTTTAGAACATGTTCTGTCCTTCGATAAACCGAAAAAACGAATGAACGGGATGTGCCTTAAATCTCTCAGATTAACGGACGGATGCGTTTAATTTCCCTCTCATATATTGATTTCGTTTTTTGATTAACAAACATTGCAGCACTGCATCGATGTATCGGTATCTCTTTATTATTCCAGAGATTATATATGTTATTAAAAGTATCCGTAATATATTGTACTAATGATATATTGTATCTCCGCTTCGAAGAGATATTCGATGCATCGATTAACAGTTGAGATATGAGGAGAAAAAATCTCAGTGAATTTATTTAATCCTTAATTGAACAAAACATTTATAAATAATTATGTAGGCTCTGAATAGGTGCACTTAAAGTAGAATAGACTTTTTTCTTTTTTATAACTGCCGTTTGCTTTGTTGAAACGATATTCATCCTTTTGTCAGTGTTGCTGTTCTTACCGGAGCGCAATCACCTTTTTTTAACAGAAATTTAAACTTTCATTGATTCCGGCCAAAACTTAGAAGGGGCGGGACATGCCTCACCAGTAACCAACCATGGAACCTTAACCTTTCTGTGCTCCGGAAACTAAATACTGCTTCCTGTCCTTTGCCTTTTGCCGTGTTGCAACACGAGGGAAATATAGCTACTTAACTTCCTATTCTTACATGCAGCAACCACGGAGGCAATGCATGGAGTTAGCGATAATGCCGGATCACAGTCCCTCTTCGATGAGAGTGAAGGCATGAACCAAAGCTACGTGGCTTCGGAATCTTCAGCAATGGGTAAGGCCGACTTTAAAAGTTATGCTGGAAGGCCATGTTCTGCAAACGACCAGTGCTCGGATTATTAGAAATTTCATATAAATGATTGCCTTACAGACCGCAGAATTGTAAGTTATACATCAATAATGTTAAGTGCTGCCGTTTAAATAAATTATTTCACTTTCAGACTATCAGTCTACAGACGGTTGTGAACCATCCACATCTGGCTGTTCTTCTTCCCAGAGTCCACAAGCAATATTAACTGAAAGGCATGGTAAAAAAGGTATGTGCATCTCTGAATATGGGAAATTGAACCTAACAAGAAAAAATTACCTTTATTAACCAATCTTGTGCATGTTAGTCACTTTGCAGAACTAAACGTTTTGGTAAATAATAAATCACTGAGCTATTAAAACTCCATTACTTTAACTTCTGGAGCAATCTAATAGTTGTGTTTACTCTGTAACCACAACTATTACATCCAATGGATTTAAAAGAAGATATTTTCAACATCTATATTGTTAAATGGTACATGACATTTGTATTAATGTTACTGAATTATTATGTTAATGGCTAATCATTTATGCAGTCAAGGTAGTGATTTTGACATACCCCTTTATGTAGATACTGCTTAAAAATGTATTTTTAATTTCTCCTTATTAACTTCAGACACAGTGGAAACAGCAAACTATGAAGCCACGCTTGATCCAGCAACCAGGCTTGCATTACTAAGGAAAAGGAAGCAGAGATCTACGGCAGCAGCACGCCTGGACAACACACTAACTGGTTTTGTGGACTGGGTTAAGGCTTCTGATGACAGGAAAGAGTCTACACTAAAGTCTTGGAACCACCAGGATATGATGTTCCAGAAACAGGTTATTGAAAATCTAAGGGTGGCTTCAGATTCTCTTGCTAGACTAACCCAATTTTTAACAACTTCAGGGACAAAAGACAAGGTTTACATGGAAGGAGAAGCCTCCCATAAAGGTCAACCCACTAAAAACCAATCTAAAACCATGCTCTCCAATGGTTCCCCAAACACTGATAATGTAGAGAACAGTGATTCTGATGGAGATTCAACAGGGACCACAGGGTCAGGTTCTGCCTCCGAGCTGGAGAGTGACACCGAATGCTCAGTATCACTCCTGCCCTCTAGCTCTGCAGCTGCCCATGTTCCCCTTGGAAAACCAAAAAATGGAGCAACAGTTCAGGGGGGTAAACCAGGGAAGAAAATTCAGCAGGGCCTCAAAAAGATCCCAATGACTAGTACTCAGAAACAGGGAGCAGTAGAACCTGAGTTCCCAGTGTCACCGTACCTGATTGTTAAGCAGGAAAGTGCTACTGAGAACATTGAGTCCAGAAAGCTAACCCCACCCAAAAGGAGACGTATCAAGAAGAAAATATTTTCACCCTAGTTGATTACTTCTTCTACTAAGAGGAAGTACAATAAGAGACAATACTTGGGAGTAGGGACAGAATACCCAGACCCTGGTTTTAAATGGAAAACTGCTGAAGTGCTTCACATTGGAAGCAAGTTCAGTTACAGTGAAACCAAAAACAACAGTACACCATTAATCAAGCAAATAAAAACTATAGTGTGTGTTTTTAGCTGAAATTATTAAGCCTTTCTCTGATATTTGCACTACAGTTGTATGCTCTGTAAGGAACGGATTTCTAGGTAATTGTAAATCACTGGGTATTCTCCCCCTTCACTCACCCACAATAAACTAACCCAGACAACAGAAGTAACAGAAACAGAGATGATTTCTTAAGTAAGTTTTTATTTCTATCCACTCAATAGGTAAAGTATAGGTATGTGCACTTTACTTTTATTTGGAGTACTTAAAAGTAAACTTTTTAATGAAAAAGTTAAACAACAGTACCACTTGTAAAGTAGGACTTTGAAATCCAAAACCTTTATAACTATGTACTACTTTTTTAATGAATGGCTTTTTAAAAAAAAACCATTCAGTCACACATAAGATTTATGTAGGTTTTTATACTTACCAGTATCACAAGAACAACAATTAAAGTGCATTATTAAATACCCTATTGAGTAGGAAAATTGTTAAAAGTGCACAAACAAGAACTAGAGAAAACTCAAAGTAACCTGTCCTAATATTTTCTTAGGAGCTTATTTAGAAATAAAACTTGTTAATATTGGTTGTACATTCACAGTGAGGAAAACAAGGATAAACACCAGGGACGGTGCTTGGCATCGAATCAGTCCTTTAACACGTGCTTCAAGGAACATTTGGCCATAAAAGAAGAAAGTGTTCATTGCCTTAATTGTCCATAAAAAAACAAAAAGTCTTCATCGCCTTCGGCGCCTTCTCCTTGCTGGAGCTCCTGCTCTGTTTCCTGGGAGCACTATTTCTTCTAGAGCGGCTATTCTCTCCACCGCCTGCTGAAGAGCAGCCACCCAGTTCTGATGTTCAGCGCGGGTAACTGGCTGCAGCATAATGTCCACTGGTTGATCCTCTTGTAAGTCTGAAAGAAAGAAAATTACAGATAATTACTGTTAAGGAACATGCTGGTATGTGTACACACCTCTGTGATGCCCACAAGTTACTCTCACACACCTTCATGCTCCTCCTGTTGTTCCTGCACGTTGCCTGGAACATTCTGCTCTGGCTCTGCTTCTTGTCCTGCAGCTTGATCTGCATGGCGTGGACCCTCTTGCTCCACTGGTGGTTGTTCATCCTGAGCCATGGCCTGTTCCTGATCTTCCTCAGAGTCATTGGCCTGCTGCACCAATGCTTCCCTTCTGTTGGCCTGCCTTTGAGGCCTGAGACCACCGTCCCTGTTGCCAAGCCTCCTTCCTGGTCCAGCTCCTATTGAAACATAAGTGGAAAATAGTTTTATAACACAAACCGCCCTGCTGTTACACATTTTAAGAAACCTATATCAGTACATGGATGCTTTTTTGAAGTCTAAGATATCCTTGCCAGAACTTGTATTCCAAGCTATGATTTGTAAATCTTTGGTCTTCCTTTTATTTTAATACAGAACATGTACTAGAGTGCACAACGTTTTAATGAAATGGTTCTAAATGTCATTTGAGCTATTTATTTTGAGCAAATAACCTTATAAACTGTTTTAAATGTTTTAATGTATTCTTAACCTTGCATTTCAGCACCATTACATCAAAGTTTGACTTAAAAGCATATAATATGTGCCACTAACAGTTTTAATATTAGACTTTAAGGTATTCTAACACATCGTAGTTAAGCCTACAGTACTAATGTTTTTAAAATTAAGTTTATATGACTTACCCAAAGGAAAAAGATGAAGAGGATCGGGCCTGCCAGCTTGAATCCACAGTTGTAGCAGTTGATTCCAAAAGGCGCATTGCTGTCCCTCTTCAGCATCCTCTCCAAAATAAAAAAGCGCCCTATTGAAGTTCTGTCTTATCGTTTTAAATTTCGATCTTATTTGCGTAGGATTCCGGGCATAGTTAAGTCTAGCCAACTCTCTGGCTGCCTGCCTGAAAGCCTGCTGGTTCCTTCTGGGGTGCAGATGAAACAGAACTGGGCCCATTTCATTCTCAATAAAAAAATCAAGAAGACTGGACACCTCCGCCTCCGTCCAGTAGCGGCCTCTACCTCCCTCCATCTCAAAAGCACAGGCCTTGATCTCTGCTGAGCTGAACAATAGTTTTTTAAATGCACAACTGCTCTCTAAGTAACTCCTAACTCTCCACGGGTTGCTGGGAAAACTTGAGGGGTTTTTATAAGGTTGGGCCTAGGGATCCTGCACATTTCTCTGGAAAATGAAACTAATTTTAACCAATAGGATAAAGGGTCAACGTAGAGTTCACTTGCCAGGTGCCTAGGAGTATGTTTATGTGGCCTTTTACATTGCATTTAATTACTGCAAAACTGTACCTGGGGTTGTGTTTAAAAAAGATGCATTTGTCCTATTGCAAGGAATACTAATAAACTGTAAAATGCATTTGTTAATGAATACTGTTATTTAGCATGAACAGTCACCTGTGCTATTTGCAGAGCTCATGCAAAGTACCTCCAGATTTATCAGTTCTACCCAGCAACGTTGGGTGAAGGACAGGAATGGAAACATTTTCTTGCTAGTGCAATGAGTTGGCCATTGTTCCTGGAGGAAAATGGGTGGAGTTTGTAATTGGATGGCTCCAAGTAGGCCAGCACCTGCCGGCAGATAGTGAGGCTCTATTGTTTGGAGCCTGATGGCCAGCAAAAGGTGAAAAGTTCAGGACTCAGGACTGACCATTACGAACTATCTTGGAGTGTACCACTGCAACTGTTGGGCATAATTGGTGATGTTTTTATGTTTTCACAGTTCGGTGTTAGTGTTATAATTTGTATTATGGCATTAAATGGTTATCACAATAAAGTTACAACGTTCGGTAATACAGTAAGACTCCGACTGTTTGTTTGAAAAGATTTTTCAATAGCTGCTTTTATAATAAGTACTATGGAACAGTCCTGATCTGCTGAAAGGAAAGCATAGGCATATCTGCTTATCGATACAGCGGTTTCTAATTGCCCGCATACAAACAACTCAGCTTTACAAAACCAGTACATAGTTAGAACCTGGGACTCCTAAAGTAGTTTTTTTTTTTTGCAGCCTTATTTTTTTTGAATTTTTTGAAAGCGTTCGGGGGGGGGTTATTCGGGGTGAGAGAAGTGGGGGAATCTCCATGAATATTTTGAAAGCGCCAAGCGGAGAAGTTTTTTTTTTTAAAAAGAACTCTGCACATGGCCAGAGGCACTGGCTCACAGCAAGCGGGTGAATGGGGCGCAAGGGGCAGTTTTGCTATTTGGCAGTGATCCCTTATCCGCGCTGCCCGAGTTCCCTGCATAAAAGGAAGGGGTTTCGAGGCTTCGGCGGAGATCTGTCAACAGCTATACAGTCTTCCGCTGCAGCCTTTATTGCCGTTCGGGGGGGTTATTCGGGGTGAGGGAAGTGGGAGAATCTCCATGAATTTTTTGAAAGCGCCAAGCGGAGAATTTTTTTTTTAAAAAAGAACTCTGCACATGGCCAGAGGCACTGGCTCAGGGCAAGCGGGTGATTGGGGCGCAAGGGGCAGTTTTGCTATTTGGCAGTGATCCCTTATCCGCGCTGCCCGAGTTCCCTGCATAAAAAAATTATCGGCGGTTTCTTTCCAAACGCGACGTTCCGGAAGCGAAGCCGTAAGTGCCAACGAGTACAAAAAGGAGAATAAACAGCCTTGAACGGCGTTTAAGAACGCCACCCCATGGATAAAGGAGCAGTAAACACATTTACAGATTTGGCTGGCAGGGGAAAAGAGAGACACCTGGCGTTTGTTTTTAGAACAGGAAAAGGATCTATTTTGAACCGGGGTACAGTAAAAAACTTGCTTTAACAACAACCAGATCTGATTTTTTCCGGTGCAGACCTCAACAACGAATCTCCGACAGAACGATATATCGATGCATCGATATTTCGGATGGCAAAGAACACAAAAAAAAAAAAAGGTGGGGGGAAAACCTAAGTCCGCACGCGGAGATGCGAAGCGAAGAGATTCCCGTCCTCCGCCAGGGGCATCACCTGCCCCGGTTGGAGCACGCTTAAGGGGGCGTGGTCGGGGTGACGTTGCAGCCAAAAGGGAGGAGCGTGAGGACTGAAGCGGTTGGTTCGCACGCAAATGACGGCTTACCGCGAACCGAGCCGCTCGTGAAGTAACGGCCATAGTGTCAATGTAAACCCATAAAGTTATAAGTACAGTGGTACCTTGTATAAAGGAACTAATTCGTTCCAAATGAAATTATGTTAAGCAAATTTTCCTTTATACAAATTCCCATAGGAATGCATTGAAAATGGAGTGATCCCATTTTTATGTTGTAGGGATTCTCCCCATAGGCAATTATGTTAAGCAAATTTCCCCTATCTCCAGAATTTTTATGTTGTACAAATTTTATGTTATACAAGCTGTTTGTTATACAAGGGTCCACTGTAGTTATAAACACAAAGTCTATGTGATGCTGTAGATCAGTGGTTCTCAACCTGTGGGTCCCCAGATGTTCCTGAACTGCAACTCCTAGAAGTCTTCACCACTCAGTGTGCTGGAAGGGATTTCTGGGAGTTGCAGTCTAGGAACATCTGGGAACCCACAGGTTGAGAACCACTGCTATAGATTCATATAAAAGGGACATAATAGGTAGACCCTCTTTCAGGGAAAGCTTGCCTGCAGAGAAAGTTCTTTGCCTGTTTCTGGAAAGACCACAGAGATGAGGTAGTCTTGGCCTCTAGTGGGAGGGAGTTCCAGAGTCTGGGTGCAGCAGCTGAGAAGGCCTTTTCATGGGTTCCCATGAGACCTTTCTGTGAGGGTGGTGGGATGGAGAGAAGAGCCTCTCCTGATAACCTTAACCCCCAAGTCGGTTCATACTGTGAGATTCGATTTTTGAGGTAGCTAGGACCCAGGCCATACATTGCTTTGTAGGTCAAGGTCAGCACCTTGAATTGTGCCCAATAGCTGACTGGCAGCCAGTGGAGCTGCTTTAGTAGGGGTATAATGTGATCTCTGCATCCTGCCCCGGTCAGCAGTCTAGCTGCTGTATTTTGGACCCATTGAAGTTTCCTGAGGCTTTTCATTGGTAGCCCCACATAGAATGCATTACAGTAGTCTAGCCAGGATGTCACTAAGGCATATATCACCGTGGCCAGAGCTGGTTTCTCAAAAAACGGGCATAATTTGCATACTAGCCTTAATTGTGCAAATGCACTCCTGGCCACAGCTGTGACCTCGGCATCCAAGTTCAAGGATGAGTCCAAGAGCACCCTCAAGCGACATACTTGCTTTTTTAATTGGAGGGTAACCCCATCCAGTATAGGTTGCATCCCTATCCCTTGTTCTCCCTTTCAACTGACTAGGAGCACCTCTGTCTTGTCTGGGTTTTGTTTCATTTTGTAGATCTTTATCCAGTTCATTACTGCAGCTAAACATTCTTGTAAAGTTGAGATAGTAGCTCCCTTAGAATCCAGAGGTGACGAGAGGTAGAGCTAGGTATCACCGGCATACTGGTGGCACTAAACCCCCAAAGACCTGATAATCTCCCCCAGTGATTTCATATAAATATTACATAACATAGGAGACAGAACAGAACCCTGGGGAACTCCACGGGTCAGTGGCCGTGGTGTCGAACATGAATCACCTAACACCACTTTCTGCATTATTTCCTGCAGGAAGGACCAGAGGCACTTTAATGCAGTACCCCCAATTTCCACTTCAGAGAGACGAGTCAGGAGGATGCCATGGTCTTCAGTTTGGTGTCTCTATCTTGTGCCTCCATGCAGATGCAATTGTACCTGAGGCTATAAACAATTGATTTGGTGGTGTGTTCAGCTGGAAGCATCAGGTAGGTATATTGATCAATGGGTATTTGATAAAGCATAGTGCTACTATATCCATGCTGTAGCTTTATCGTGATTGTGAGGAGATGGAGCAGCCGGGAGCCGTAATGAAGAGTGTGTCGTCTGAACCTGATAGGGATAAACAGGAAGAAGACAGAGAACTCGAGAGGCGCATTAAAAGACTGCATGTTATTGAGTTGAAGGAGGATGGGAAGGAGGATTGGGGAGTTGCTATAGGCCGGGCAGCCCGAGATGCTTATTGGGTATTAGAGGAAAGCTCTAGCCAATCAGAAAGACGCGCGCGAGAGGAAAAAAGACGTTGGGAGAGGGAGTTGGAGAAAACTGACAGTTGGGACCGAGGTCTGAGGGAGGTCGGTACTCAGACTGAGGGAAGCGTAACGTATGATTGCGCCGGGTGGACCAAAGTTCAGAAAGGGGAGGAATGGATCTGGGCGGTCCATGTGAGACCACTAAAATGGCCAGAGAATTCCAGTAAGTTCCGGGCATGGAGAGAGATGAGAAACGCTGTACCTGTGGCTCAATGGGCCAAGCACCCGTGTTGCGGGACACAATGTCTGGGCCAGAGTTCGCCCATCCTCCCACTCCCCTGAGGGGTCCCAATGCTAATCTGTCGCCCGTTGGTGAACATTCAAGGTTAACTGAGTTGGAAAGAAACGTTGAAGCATCTATGCCGGTGTTAACACCTGAAGTGAACATGTTCTCACATAAAGACTTTGAACTGTGTTACAATAAAAATCCTTTTGACGTTTTGCTAAAAGAAGGCTCGTCTCCGGTTTGTTGGTCGGAACCACCAAGGGAGGGATACGAACCCTCACAGTGATCCCAAGAAGATGCATCTGTTTTGTGGACTGGTCCAGGCTGAGGTTGATATTTGAGTTGAAAATTTTAAAAAGTAATCAATATAACTCAAATAGAGGAGTGGGTTTGAATTATAGGTCAGTTGTGAATATATTTGCATATTGTGAAGCTATATGAGTACTCACAGTGGTTCTGTTGATCTGAAGATAGGTTGCCAAAGTTGAAACAGTTATGTGTGAGCACAAAGTTGCAGACAGTAATGATGATATGGGCATCATCCTCATTTTGAATGGCATTCCTAATAGCCTGTAGTCCATCATTCATTACTAAAATGGTATTTTAGGGGGGCTGTGAGTAGACTGAAGTTTCCTTAGAAAGTCTGTAGTAGCTACGTGCATTGATGCCGTATGGTTTGAGGATGCAGTCTACTTATCCAGATACCCCAATACTGACTGTACTAATGCTTGACACAATCCATCTACTAGAGTTCCCTGGTTTGTGTATTTTTGGTAGTGGGTAGAAAAGAAAGTGGCTGGTTGAGGTTCCTGCAGGTGTTAGTCAAGATTTGTTCGTGTGTATTTTCAAGTTACATAAATCCTTGCAATCAGTAAGCATTAGTCATTTGCCCGGATTTAGCTGACAAGACATGCCAGTGGTTATTTTTGCTGTTACAATCCATGTACAGACAGTAGCAGAACAGAAGCTTACACCCTGAGAATGCAAGACACAACTACCCCCTGCCTTGGCTAATGGGATTAGTAAGCTAAAAATGTTCCACCATAGACAGTGAGGGAAACCATATTGCCACATCACTGTTGTGACCCAGGAAACATATTCTGAAACTGATCTAAGGAGCAGCACAGCAGGTTGTTGGAAGTAAGCCAAGTAGAGAAGACGATGTGATACAGATGAAGAGACTGAAATACTGTAAGTGGTACCTTGTATAAAGGAATTAATTTGTTCCAAATGAAATTCTGTTAAGCAAATTTTCCTTTATACAAATTTCCCATAGGAATGCATTCAAAAAAGAGTAATCCCTAATCGCGACCATTTTTATGTTGTATGGATTCACACCATAGGCAATTCTGTTAAGCAAATTTCCCCATCTCCGGAATGTTTTATGTTGTACAGATTTTATGTTATACAAACCAATTGTTATACGAGGGTCCACTCTACTTGCATTAAGAAGTGCTGCTGACAGAGCAATAAATTATATGGAATCTTTAAAACCAGAAATAGGCCTGTAGCTTAAGTTATTTATCTTACTGTGTTCTAGACTAGTTTAAGGAGCAACTTTTATCAAAGAAAATTAAAAGATGCGTCTGTTTTTAAATGAAGATGGCAAAGCAAACCTCAAAAATATGGCTATTATAGTCTCATAATCATATGTGAAACCACAGGTGACTATAATAGGCATATAGTATAACACTGATCTCATTTGTCACCTTCTTAAGAGCTGGAAGGATCAAGTCCAGCCCCTCAAGAAAGTACAGGAAGGAACTGAACTTGTTAAGACATAGTCCTGTTGTGACTGATACGGATTAATTATGTTCAAGAAAAAAAATAGCAGAGACTAGCAGCGGTGTGGAAAAATAAATGCTCTTAGTGATTATGGAGCTAGAAGACAAATAAGAAACTAGAGCTTAGTACAAAACTGTATTTTACATATGTGCATGTGGCAAGAGAAAATAAACAATAACAACAGACAAAGCACAGCATATATAGAATATAATAGAGAAACAACAGAGCATGGGGATCTGAATGTAGTGATAAGAACTACACAACACATAGATTGGGTGCAAGCATCTCTGAGTCCCAGGTGGTGTTCTGTGTCTCTCTGTCTGTCTCTTGCCTGGGTTCAAGACTTTTATTGGTTGCAGTAAATAAGCATCACAAAGGGTGGACACAGGCCTACTGGCTAGGGGTCACATAAGCTGGTGAATTTCATTGGTGGGAGGAGAGCTTATCTGAGGGTTGCAACCCCCTCTTACAGGCTTCCTGGCTGATCTGAGGGGAGATACAGACTGAGATGGCTTCCTGAGTATATGGAATCCATTACCCTCCATCTGGGGCTTTCTGGCTCTGATAGGCAGTTACTTCACGTCCCGGTACAAAAAAACCTTACTTCACGTCCATAGTATGTCAGCAAAAAGTTGTATCGACCATGCCCCCGGAACCGGGAACAGAGCGTGACAAGCCCTACCTGCCCCTGGGCTGGGGAATTCTCTTGTCACGGTTGGTTCCTGGTTCCTGTTCCGAGACAAGGGACCGTGAGGTAACAACTGTCACGCAACAACCAGTGTCCACCTAGTGGTCATCAGATGAAGCAGCATTCAACATTAGTTTCGCTATGGGGAACACCATGCAGTGCAAATGTTTATTAAAGAAAGTACTGCAAATTCTGTAGCATTGATGTGTAAATCCTGGAAGACCAGTAAATTGAAATATCGAAAAAGTTTTATTTACGATATTTTAAAAAAAGGTTAAGAAAGCAAAACAAATTCAGAATTTGTCATGGAACAAGACCATGAAGTAACAGTTGTCACGAGACAGGTAATCATGCCCATGAGTAAACGGAAACAGGGACTGAACAGGGACAAAACCACGTGACCGAGAACAATGCTGTCACGGTACAAACGTAATCAGGGAACAAGGTAGGACGTGAAGTAACCTCCATAGAGAGGTTAATGGTTCCCAAAGGCCTTACCCATGCAGGCAGCTGGGGTCATGCCCTTCTCGGGGGGGGGGATTTCTTTACAGTCTCTCACCTAGACAGACTCAATTAAACATTGGTTTGCCTGAAACTTTTATATATAAAGCAACATGGTGTGGACCAATCACATATTACATGAGGTGAGGTGATAATGCCATTGCACCTTTGTCCTAGACCTAACACACATCCTTGTCTAGCACATGCCAGGGCATTTTTATACAGAATCCATTTTGTAATCTGTCAACTATATATTACAGACATTTTGTCAAAACTATATTCCTTGACAGAACTCCCAACCTTTGGCTCTGCATCCAGATACCTAAACCACTGAGCTATCCAGCTAATGAATCATATTGCCAAATATTCATTTGCTTCCATTCTGAGACTCACTAAAACAGTTTATTGAAATGCTCCCTTTTGTTTAACAATTATAAAGAGAGATAGAACAGGAGTAGCTGATGGTCCCTGTTGTGGGGCACCTCACATAATATTTGAGGAGATGCACCCCATCTCACATCCAGATTCTAGTTCCCACATGGTTTGTTCTATTTTTATTTTATTTTATTTGGATTTTGCAGAAGTTCAGGGGGTGACCTTGGTCAGTCCCTCTTCCTCTCACCTACCTTATGGGGTTACTGCAAAGATTAAAATGGAGCAGAAGAGAGCCCTACACACTGTCTTGAGTTTGATGGGAGAAAGATCAGACAGAAATGGAATGATAATTATTTACCCAAAAAAAATGCCAACAGAAATATTGTGGCATCTTTGAAACGTGCGCCACTGCCATTGGGTTTTGAATGACAGCTCATTTCCTCAGTCAGTAGATTGCCACTCATAAAAATCCGCTAAAGGTAGCTCACTGCTGTATTTCGCTTCTTGTTTTGATGTTTTATTATACCTGGTGAAACAGGTGCCTTTCAGAAAACAGTAATGAGGCAAATCCGGCCTTAGGCGACCCTTCCCATCCATGCCAGGTGCACGAATCCCATTGCTGCTCGCAGCGTCCCATGCCCGGTCCGTTGCGATGCCCCTTAAAAAAGAGTTTATAAATATGCCATGCTGACCCCTTCTCTGTTTGCCCTTCCTGTACCAGCAGGAGCTTCGGAGAGCCCAAGAGCTCCGGCTCCGCGGGAAAAACCCTTCCGTGACGTCACGGCGACGGGCGGAGCCTCCCCGCTGGGTTTCCCGCCCTCTGGCCGCGGCCAGCTTTTGGAAATGCCCCGAGGAGGCTGAGCGCTGCTCCTTCGCTGCTCCGTCCAGGCGGGCGCCACACCGGTCGGAAGGGGCGTCGTCGCCGTCGCGGCGCTTTGGCTGGACGGAGCGTCTCCTGCGGGCTCTGCCCTGGTCGTCGGAACTCGGAAGCCAAAAGGGGACCCCCCCCCATGCCCTCCCCGGGCCGGCCGGCGGGCGGGCGAGGCGACCTCAGGGTCCTGTCCAGGTGCGAAGCGAATGGGACGGCGGCGGGGAGGGGTGAGAGTTGAGGGAGGGCAGGGTCGGGCGGGGGGGGGGGAAGGGCGAGACGAAGGGAGCCTGGAACCGCCCCCCCCGCCCCCCGCCAAGGGACTGCATGGCCCGGTCTGGTCCGAGGGCGGAGGGGAGTTCGCGCCCCCTGAGCGGCCGGTGCTCGCTCTTGCTTGGCCAACGCGCGGCTCGGGGGATCCATGGGGCGCCTCCGGGCTCTTGAGGTTTGAGAGGCGACGTGGCCAGGGGTCTCCTGGGGGGTCTGGGGTGGGATGGGAGAGAGATACAGGGCAGCGTCCAGGAACAGGACCCTCGACCCGGTTCACCCCCTCCTTTGCGTGTGTGGTCGCTTTAAATCGGCGGGAACCGGAGAACAAAAGGGCGGCTATTTTCGGCTCCGCAAGTCATCCTAAGTTCGTGGACTGGAAAGGCTTAGGGCGGGGGGGGGGGGGGGGCGGCGAGTTAACAGGATTCTCCAGAGCCCTGGCTCTTCTTGGCACGCTCGCCGGAATGAGCTGCGGCCGGCGGCCGGCTGGAGGCTTGGTTTGCCACTCTCGGCGACTTGGCTGCCTGAGATCCGTCGCCGGCCCTTCCCTTCGAGACAGGCGTCGTGGCACAATTGAGGCTCCGAGGGAGACCCGAAGAAGCCCGAGGAGGAATGGCAAGCCTCCTGTGGGACCCGTCGGATCCTGGCGAAGAGGGCTACTCGGGAATCACACTGGCTCTTCTTTGCCAGCCCTGGTGGGAATCCTAGATGAAGTTGGGGCTTGGGGCTCTCCTGTAATTCCGCTCCCACCCTCCGTATCATGCCACCACCACCACCCTTGGCCTAAAAGGCAGTGGGCCACAGCTTCTGTTTCGGGATCTGGCCAAGTCCCCTCAGGCTTGGGGATCAGTCAGTCCCTTCCACCCGAAGCGGTGGGCTTTTCCAGAGGTTGGCTTCAGCTCAATTCTTGGCATGGCTGAGGCACACTGGCCATGGTGGGGCACCCCTCCTTACCAGCTGATCCCCAGGCCAGTAAGAAAAGTTTCTCCTGTTCCTCTTCCGTTCTTTATCTGTAGAACAAATGTTTAGAAAGGGGTGTGTAGGCAGTGGGTTAATCCTAAAATCTCCACTAATGAATTTGGGTGTGTGTGTGATTCACACTCAAGAGTTGCAGTTTGACAAAAGGGGTCAGTAATGAATGACATCAGATCTCTTTTTGGAGATAGCTGATGTAGTGATTTGGGGTGTATGGAAATGAGTGGAAGAGCCGAATTCAGCTGAAGATGTAGTTTAAAACTGGCAACCTTACAGGACACGTGCAAACGTAGTGATCTGAGGTTACTGCTATGGCTGTAACTTGGGTGACCCTCGAGGACATGCTGAAAGGTTGTTGGAGCCAGTCAATATCAGTGGATTCTGGCGATCTAGTATATAAATTCCTATGAAAATTTGAGGGCCCTGCAGAAGCCAAAGGCTGTACATCTCTGCAGCTGGTGCCTTGGGGTCTGTCTCTATTTCCCAGGAATGTTTGGTCATGCCTTCGTTCCGTTATAAGAGACAAGCTGCCAGGCCACTTTGATTCCGCTTACTCACAGGACATCCCCAGGCATTTCGTCCAATTGTGACGTTTCCCCTGATGCAGCATCAGGCTATCCTTGCATATCTCCAACAATTGTCCTCAAACTATGAAACTGTAATTCCCATCGTTCCCTTAGGAGTTTATTTTGAACCAGGCAGCAGAATGACTACAAGAGATGGCACAGCTTCCAGCAGGTTTTCATGCCCACCCTTGGCGAGCATCTCCCTTTTTATGAAGGAGAAGGGACTGAAATGACTATAACTTGAATTTTGTTTTCAGAGTGGGCAGCCTAGACGGATACTCCAAGGGTAGCCACAGGAGCAATGTTGGTTTTATACAAATCTCTTGTCACTTCTAGCCTAGTCTCCTTTGAGCTGCTGTGCCTGGGCAGCATCTTTCCCCTCAGTATGTTCCCGTGACTGAATTGTTATTTGCATACCGAGAAGTAACGTGCAGGCAAGTTTGGACTACGTTTGAATTATTTTCTCAGTTTTCCGAGTGCAGTTCATGGTTGTATTTGATCATGTGAACCCCCTTTTCCCAACCCCACTGTAGAATGAAGGAGCAGAACCCGTGGTCAGGTTTTCTGTCCTGAGGACAAACTAATCTAGTAATCACCTGATTTTTCTGACATTTCAGTTCTCTGCCTAAATTCAACTCGTTGTGATCTGTTTTTGGTTTGTCCCTCCTGCCCTTTTTCTCATTCTAAATGTCCCTCTCAAAAGCTCTTATTGAGCACAAGGCAGCAACTACATCCAAGCAGGAGAGAGGGTTTAGTATCTTTTTGTGACCCAGTGAAGTTTCTCAAGCCTTAGAACAGTGTTGGCAAACTTATGGCACGGGCACCAAAGGTGGCCCTCGGAGCCCTTTCTGTGGGCACCCAACATTGCCCCTTCACAGCCACCTGTATCCAGGTGAAATGGCTATATTGCCACTTTGCGAAAAATTAGCGGGTTTTGAATCGCAGTTAGGGCACTCAGTCTTTAAAAGGTTCACCATCACTGCCTTAGAGCTTCCTTGATCCAAGAGCTAGACAAACCAAGTTTTAGTGAATCTAGGAGAAATTTCCTTGGAAAACTTGTAGGGACTTCTTTCCCTACCCAAATAACATATGGGAAGACATTCACACGCATCGTTGCCCAAGATCCCGGCATATCTGTATGGTGGAATTTATATTTTCATGGATTACGTCAGGCTGTGAGTCATTACCATGTGATTGCAGACTACATCCTCCAGTGTCCCCAGCCAGAAGGCAAGCTCAGGGCACGACAGGCATTCACTAACGCAAGCACCTTCCGCATTGATTGTTTCAGAGACTCCTTGTTCCTGTGGACCTTTGACTGCCGAGGAACCACTGCCAGGGCATGGAGGCTGCCTCTTCAATATGGGCAGAGAACATGATGAGCCTTCCAAACCACACGGAAGCCTTGGCTCAGTTGCCTCAGCATGGCTCTTCTTCCTCCAACGAGAGCCCTCTTTATAGTGATTACAAGCCACCTGTCTTCGATCTCCTTCCTATACCCAAGGCTGCCCTCTATATGCTCATGGCTCTGGTCGTGGTTGTGAGTGTTGCTTACGCCATTTTGGGTCACCTGATCAAGGACTTGGCGCATGATCTGGCAGGTAGGTCCACCACGGAATGGCAGCAGTCCTGCCAGTGTGTTCTCTAGAGTAGCTGCTTCTTTAAAAATAGTACAGGCTCTGTCTCTAGAAAAGCTGGATTTTTGAACCTATATAGCCATGTGAATTTTGTTTTGCATTATTTGACTTTTGATCTCAGGAAGGGGCCAGGCGCTCTGCAGGCAGAGAAGCCCCATCCCTGAATTGCTACAGAACTGATTCAGTTTTATCGTCAGACTTGTTTTTAGCATGCACTGCCCATATGCTTTAAAACATACCATCAGCATCTTCATGGCCAGGAACTTTTCTTCTTGTTGTTGTTTTCAAAAGGTTAAAATAGTTAAATATTGCAGTTTTCTATGTTCCTTCTGAAGTGCAATGTACACAAAACTCAGCCTTTTAGATACACAGGTATTAACTCTTGGTACTTTGTAAAGCTAAACTGCATTCTAAAATTCAGAGATTGGTGGAATTCAAAAGATGACTGCAGTTTGATCCTATAATATGTCTGAAAGGCCCTGTATCAGGAAGGTCCTTCCAACTACAGATGAAACAAAATCCCCCAGCATACCAAGCTGCTAGGAAAGGTCCAGTATGGCCTAGATACTAGTCAAGGAAAAAAAAAAACCTGCCTTCTTTCTTCCCTAGCCAAAGCACAGGGCTATTCTTAAAATTAAAAAAACAAAGGTTGAGAACTAGGTTTTGTGCTTGGTATAAGAAGATTTCAACAGTGGAGCACATAGCATTTAACCTGTTTTCTGATCTGCATGAGGGGCAGACTGGTTTGCTCCTAAAGCCAGTGATCACATGACATATTTGCTGTAGCAAATGAGCCCACCTGCCTCCGAGGTTTCCTCCTGGCCCCTTTCTGAGAGAGGCTGCTACTTGTTTGGTGCAAGTAGGATTGCTCTGCTTTGGTCTGTTCCAACCACTTCACAATACTGGGAAACAAAACCCTTCCCCTGATTCTCTATGGAGGGATAGTGGAAATTTTTTAAAAAAACTTTTTACATTCTTTTAGACTTGCCATTACTGTTGTGCCACTTAATTTATTTTTTTAAAAAAGAAAACCTCCTCCTAGAACCACGAAATACACCATCAAGGGACCCAGGCTGAATAAGGTCTCTTACAACGCATATTGTGTTTGGATAATGGACTTCAAGCTGACCTCTAGAGCCGTGATGGCGAACCTTTTAGAGACCAAGTGCCCAAACTGTGATTCAAGACCCACTAATTTTTCACAAAGTGCCAATACAGCAATTTAACCTGGATACAGGTGGCTGAGAAGGGGTGATGTTGGTTGCCCACAGAAAGGGCTCCGAGTGCCACCTTTGGCACCCATGCCATAGGTTCGCCAACACTGCCCTACAGGCCCTATCGAGCCCACCCTCACCCTCTCAATGAGGGCATCTAGGCAAGATTTGAGTTTCTAGTCCTCTCATCTGCCCCAGAATAGCTGTTGTGAATACTAAAAGACATCCTCAAACCAGCTTTTGCAAACTGATTCCTAGGGTTTCTAGGAAACTCTTAAGAGTCAAACTCTTCTAGGTCATAGCCAGCTACAGACTGAGTGCAGAGATAGAGGAAACTCCCTTTTGAAAATACTCTTTTAACAGCTAAAGGTCTCCCATGTATACGATTCAATCACCTTGTCTTCCGCCCCAAAACTAGGCACTGAAGGCAGTTATCCTGACCTGCCTGCCTGCCTACTTTTATCACTGAATCACATGTTGTCTGTTCAACAGAACAAGCATGTCTCTTTCTACCTGCAAGGCTTTGCACTCAAATAAAGATGGGTAGAATAAAAGTATTATTCCTCAGACTGCTTGTTCAGGAAGAAGAAAAACTTCTCCCTCCCTTGGAGGGGAGAGACCGATGGCAGGGAAAGGCGCCTACACTGCTACAAATCGGCATCTTCACTTAATTGACAATAAACTAGAAGGCAAGATGGCAACTTGGAACCCCCCATCTCAACCATTGTCCTGGCTGTGCTCAGATTCTTTTCTGCAGTAGTAACGTGCTTTCACCACAGAAATGGCCATGGGTGAGGTGGGGGTGTTTTAGTCTCTGAAAGGATTGTTTTGTGTGGATGCCATATGGGAGAGGATGTCCTTTTCATTCCCACAAGTCCCAGGCTTGGTGTCTGACAGCTACATTTTAAAGGCTTGGAGAGAAGACGGCTTAGAATGGACATGTCTAATGCTGGGTGACATTGAATCACCGTTCACACAGAACGGACACCTTCCGGAGAAGCTCTCCTCCTTTGTGACCTAGAATTGTGAAGAATTCAGCACCAGCCAACGATCCATGAGCAGCTCCTTTGTGCTGAAAGCCCAGGAGCTTTCCGCATGAAGCTAGGCAGGAGCTGCCTGATCTTTGGTTGGTGGCCCATTTTGATTTCCAGCTCATGGTGGAGGAGAGAATCTCTGCGGCATGTCAGCAAAGCGAACTGTTCTTCACCCGGCAGCACCGGGGTTTCTGTCCCTTTAGCCCTGATTCTTTTGTCACCCTTCCCATTTGCCTGTTAACTCAACACAGGCAACTCTTGGTTCATGTAGCTCAGAAGATGCTCTCTGAATAAGGCAGCACTGTGCAATTCTTCCCCCCACCCCACATCTCCTTCTAGACTGCTTGTTTGGGCCACAGCCTGAGGAGCCTGACAAGGAAGAGGAAGAGCTGCCGTCTCTCTCCGGCTTCCAGCCCTCCATCCTGGCCAAGACCCACGCCTGCTCGGTGGAACATGCTGAGGAGGTGCATATAACCCTAGAGGAGACTTTGCGGACAACCTAGGAGCAGGGCGGCTGCATCAAGACAGAGCCGGCGAATTCTTGGCTTCCTGAATGGAAGGGATGAGAACGGGCACAGTGGCCAAGCCAGAGGCCAGCTTTGAGGCAGGCTGTCCCAGCATCTACCAACGACAGCTGTCTAGCTGGAATTCAGCTTCTTGAGCATCATGAATTCCAGGACACCTGCTTTACTTTAGAGCCAGAAGACCCTGCAAGTTTCTCCAAGCAGATGCCAATTTCTCTCTCTCTCTCTCTCTCTCTCTCTCTCTCTCATTATAACAGCAAGAGAGTTGGGTTATGAACCAAGGTAAGGCTCTATAGCAGTGCGGTGTTTACTGTGGTTGCCCACAGGGAAGGGTAAGCTGTGATACAAGGCAGGGCATAGGCAAATAAAAACGCACAACCACCTCACTCTCTGAACGTAACTTCAGCTGATGGTGACTCTACCTGGGGAGTGGAACCTGGAATAAAGCCAGGGCTTCTCCTGCAGACCCCATCATAAAAAAGTATATTTTTGTACAATAAAAATAATTAAGTGCACCCCATGGTGTTGTTCCTCCTCGCTGAAAGCTACCGCTGCTGCTTGAGACAGTTACCTCCTACTGGTTGTGGCCTCATTTGAAAGACGGAGGACAAATCCCTCCAGCAGGATTTTCCCCACCTGCAAAGGCAGCACAACACAGGGACCTGTCTCAGTTCTGGGGTTTAGCTCGGATTCAGCGACATTGAGGCTCCCAAACCAGGCTGAAGCAGCAGCACGGCAACTCTGGTGCCGCCGATCCACAAAATGCAAGTTCAGCCCTTTCCTACTTCCGTGTGGACCTGCTTCTTTTGGTGGGGGGAAATGGTTGACAAACGCACCCAACCTCTGTCATGCCTGGGTACCTCCTTATGTTTAGAAGCAAAAAGGCCTCCTTTTAGGTGTCCTGCCTACGAATAAAAACAAGGGGAACAAGTGGGATAGGGGAGCTGGAGGATGATTCCCTTCCAAGGGGAAAACCATACCAGAATAGATAGGATTATGTCAGAGGCTACCTTAGAGCACAGAATCTGAAGTACCACAAAGCCACTGGTGGGAAAGCAGCATGAATAAGTTTGGAGGACATCATACTGCAGGCATGTCCAAACTTCAGCCCTCCAGATGTTTTGGACCACAACCCCCACAAGTCCTTTGTCACTGGCAATCTAAGCTTAGAACGCTGGGAGTTGTGGTCCAAAACATCAGGAGGGCCGAAGTTTGGACATGTTTGTCATACTGGCTTCCTAGTATGTTCCCAAAATGCAGGCAAGTGTTTCTTTCTGGAACCCAAAAGCCCAAAATTTCATGAAGGAATTGCTCCTTTTTCCGAATTAACTAATCTCCTGAAGCATACACAGACAAATCATGTAAGAGAACCAAATAACGAGAGTATCAGCTACTCCCGTGAGCATGGTGACAGTCAAGATTCCAGGCTGAGAGGCTTTTAATAAATGTAACTTTACAAGGTGAGGGAGAAACCAACCCTTCAGTCTTGATCTTTCCAAACTGTGTAGCTCAAGGGTCCACACACAAGACCGTAAACAGCTTGTCGGCTCCATTCCTCCAAAGCAACCCGGTCTGCAAGCAGCCCCGGTCTTTCAGCAACAAGAGTGCTAATAAATAGGGAAGTTTGAAGACAGGGCAAGCATCTTGAGGTCTAGGCATCCAAGCGGCAGATTGGGCTGTCATATACCATCCGTAGATTCACTTTGTGACCAACTAACTCCCGGATGTTATTGATGCCATACTTGATCATGGTGGGCCTAGGAGTGAAAAGAGAAGTGTCTCAAAAGGAGTCTCCAACAAAAATACTCTGGAACATGGCGAAGGGATTGTGAAAATCCAACTAGGAACGACGGAAACAGACATGCAGGAGGAAAAGAGCAAGTCAATACGAATAATTATACACACTAGGTTTCCGAAACCAACCTTCCATCGTCTCCCTTTTGCCTTTCTGCTGGCATTCTGGTGCCGTGATGCCAAAGACACACCTTTTTTACTCCACTCCTGAGGCCTAACGTGCATACACACCCTTTGTGGATTCTTCCTGAGCTTTGTTCTGGGGGAAAGCCTGTTGACTGTGTGTCCAAGGGTAGGAAATGGGTGAAGTTTAATCCTCTAGAGGTGAGGAGGACACATGGCTTGGGTCAACCAGTCGCACGGCAGATTACAGCGACATGGAGAAAGAAGGCAGCAGTTGCAGACAGGGGCTTTGTTGAGATTAGTTGCAGCTTGTTTGCTTCCTTAAGAGCCCTGCCAGAAGGGTGCAACGGGATGCTTTGTCCCTGCCAGAGGTATGAGTGGTTCCCAGCCTAGGAACCTCCAGCAGGCTGGCTCAAACTCACCTTTCTGGGGCTTTCCCTAAGGCACTTACCGTTCCAGAGAGAGTCCCCACCCAAGGACAGACACCCCGTCCGGCAGGCCCATGGGCAGCAGCATCTCTGGGCGGAAAACCCCTGAGTTGCCCACTTCCACCCACTTTTTCAACCCTGCAAGAAAATGAAAGTTAACTTTACTGCGAAGTCAGGCAAGGATGTCAGGGAGGCAGCATAGGGTCCTCCCGGCACTATACGGATAGCAATCCTAAGCAGCTTCCAAGTTGGGTTGCACAAATCCAAACTTTAAGCATGCTCGGGACACAGGACTAGACAACTCGCCCATTAAGAACAGCAGGCAGGAAACTCTAGATCAGCCAGGCTGTTGAAAAGGAATCGGTTCCAAATGCTCCCCTCCACTCCCAGCACAAAAATACTGGTTACAGCAAATGGCTAACACAATATATAACTGGTGGCGAACCTTTGGCACTCTATAAATGTTTTGGACCACAACTCCCAGAATTCTGAGCCTAGATTGTCAATGACAAAAAACTCTGGGAATTGTGATCCAAAACGTCTGGAGTGCTGAAGGTTCGTAGAATGGTCTCGGACTCCCTCTAGTGCAGGCATGTCCAAACTTTGGCCCTCCAGATGTTTTGGACTGCAACTCCCACAGTCCTTTGCCACTGGCAATGTAAGCTTAGAATTCTGGGAATTGTGGTCCAAAACATCAGGAGGGCTGAAATTTGGACATGTGTGTCCTAGTGCCTAGTTCTGGCAGCTTCATCATTAGAAATATATATTTTGGAGATTTTTATTTTTAATGTTTTAAAAAATATATTTAGGGTGTGGATAAGTGAATCAGCAAATACGTATCCTGTGGATAAGGGGGGATCTTACTGTAGATAGAGATGAGGTGGATCATGTACCAAAAGTAGACAGACTCCACACTATTTGCTCCAATTACATCAAGGCTAGACCTGCATTACAGTTTTGCGATCTCGGCGGTTATTTCAAAAAGCAGAAATGAGGCCAAGGGATAAAACTGTGGCATACTGTCAGGCTGTGACAGCATTAAAGGACTTGGGACAAGAGCCATATGTAAACACAGGTTTCAATCACATTGACTTTTGAAGTCTTAAACAGCTTGGGTTCCAAACGTCAAAGAGCATCCTGACATTTCTTTAGTACAATATTCTGGACCAGACACAGAAGCATCCTGCTGGCTCTTTCACAGTGTCGGGGACTCAGTTGCCTAACAGGTCATTCAACTTTTACATCAGTGGCTAAAATCCTGCCGCTTACTTATACATGCAGACGCCTGCAAACAACATAAGATACCGTCGTTTATAGCTGGCAGTTGACGACTCGACACTGGGATTCTCGAGCACATACTGAGCCCGTGGCAGCCGGTATTCCCGGAAACACCAGCAACCACACTGTCCGGAATCTGGGCGTAGTCCTGGACCCAGCGCTCACCATGGAAGCCCAGGTGGCCGCTGTGTCCAGGACTGCCTTTTTTCATCTTCATCGAATACCCCTGATTCGTCCCTACCTAGATGCGGACTCCTTCAGGACTGTGGTGCAAGCGCTGGTGATCTCGAGACTGGACTATTGCAACGCCCTCTACATGGCAACTGCAGCGGGTTCAAAATGCGGCGGCCAGACTGGTGGCGGGTGTGCGTCGATTTGACCACATCACCCCAGTTCTGGCTCGCCTGCATTGGCTGCCCGTTGCGTCCTGAATCAGGTTCAAGGTCTTGGCTTTAATTTATAAAGCCCTCCATGGCCTAGGACCTGACTACCTGGCAGAGCAGATCGACCAGCGGTCAACATCGGCCCGACCGACTAGGTTGTCGCGGGCGCACATGCTGCGGGTGGCCACGCCCAGGGAGGCTCAGAGAACTTCCACCCGTATCCGAGCTTTCTCTGTGGCTGGCCCCACTATGTGGAACTATCTCCCCACTGACGTGCACCTAGCAGAGTCCCTGCCAGCCTTCTGGAACGCCTTAAAAACTCTCCTTTTCCGGGAGGCATTCGGTGACTAAATTTATTATTATTATTATTATTATTATTATTATTATTATTATTATTATTATTATTATTTCCCTTCCCGCCATCTGCTATTTTTAATTGTTTAGTTTGTTTTTGTTATTTGCTTAACTGTTTATTCAATTGCCTGTTATTGCTTATATTGTCTTGTTCCCTGGGGAACACGGGCAGTATATAAGCCAAATAAATAAATAAATAATTGCCAGCTAGAAGGGACTGAATATTACGCCACCTGCCTTTCACGTGTGTAGTTAAGTAGCAGCATTTCAGCCACCGGGAGCTTAACCAATATGAAAAGGGCAGATGGATGTCACTCAGCCTTCCATCCTTCCGAGGTCGGTAAAATGAGTACCCAGCTTGCTGGGGGGGGCAATGTGTAGCCTGCACTCTGTAATTAAAATTGTAAACCGCCCAGAGACTACTTGTAGTAGTATGGGGCGGTATATAAGCAAAGCAGAACACTTTCAGCACAGGCGTGCATGTCTTTTCTTGCCTTCTGGATACCCTAAGCCCCCTTAGAATAAACAGGAAGAAGGTCTCATTTTTTTTCAAAGGTACTTGTAGCCATCTTGGTACATCTCATAATGAATTTTTAAAAATAAATGATAGTAGTACCTTGGTTTACGAGCATCATCTATTACGGAAGCATGCTCGTAAATCAAAATACTCACACTCAAAATACTCAAAGCAAATTTCCCCATAGGAAATAATGGATACTAACCTGATCCATGTTGGGGTCCCAGTTTCCATTATTTCCTATGGGGAATTTTACTTTGGTCGGGAGCTGCAGCAGCCTCCGGAGCTCATCCTGGGCCCACGCTGCCTGAGGCATGCTCCAGAGGCCAAGCACTGGCCCACTCCATGGCCTGGAAGTCACTTCCAGTCAGCAAAGGCCCACTAGACGTCCATTTCAGGCATCACTGGGCCTGTGGGGAGCCCCAGAGGCCACTTCTGGTCCATGCTGAGGCTCAGGTAGCCTGGTGTGGGCCCACCACGCAGTCTGAACGCCTGTGCTGGGCAGCGCCAAGCCTGGGACAAGCTCCAGAGACCCCACACAGGCCCACTGCACAGCCTGGAATGAGCTCTGACGTAAGCCTTGCTCACAAACCAAAGCAATGCTTGCAAAACAAGGCAAAATGTTACTAACATTTTTGTTTGGTTTGCAAAATACTCACACTCCAAGGTTCTCGTAAACAGACTGTACTACAATTTTGGGGGGGGGGGGAATGAAAAGTCTGAATCTCAGACAGCTATGGCTGCCCTGAATTTCATACAGAGGGCTGAGAATGTTGCTGTTTTGCTCTGGAAAGGGGGAAGGACATGGCCTGTAACTATCACAACTTCCCAGACCTCCAGAAATAGGAACTCTTATGCATGGCAAGGCAGCATGCTATCAGGTTGTGTTGACACAAAGGAAAACAGTCCTAATTTACAGTGCATTATCAGGGTGACCTGCTGTTGCAACTGCATGAGTCATAAGGGGTTTATCAAAGGCTAAATTAGGGACAGTTGGAATTCCTAAGGTAGTGAGCACGCAGCTGCCTTCCTGGCTGAAGTGAAGAGCTGAAAAGCCTCCTAGGTGAGAATCTTATTTCAGAGATCTGAGTATCGCGGATGCTCTGTTCCTAGAAATTACAACTGCAGCTTGGGAGTGACTAACCCTAAATGCTAAACACATTTTGGATGAAGAGCGGAAGTGCTAACATCTTTGGGAACTAATTCAAAGATGGCGGTGCAAGTGCTGACAAGAACAAATAAGACTCCAACATCCGCAACTTCTAAAAATTTATCTGCCCGCCTCTTGCACCCACCTTGGTGGTAGCTGAACACCTCCATGCTGGGCTCCGTGTAAGGATTGTAAGCAGGCTTGAAGCGCAGCTGGGTGATTCCTGTCACAGAAATGGGAAATTGGCTGCTGAAAACAAAGAACGCCAAACCCAAGCAGCCTCGCCCCCTCCCCGACCTGCCCCCCAATATGCATTCAGCATCCCCATTCAGCAGGGCTCGTCTTACCCAGTTTGTTGAAAAACTCCTTCAGGATCCCCATCAGGTCACCCAAAGTCAAGCCATAATCAGTCACCACTCCTTCAATCTGGTGGAACTCAGCCAGGTGGGTCGCATCCAGCGTTTCATTCCTGAAGACACGGTCAATGGAGAAGAATTTGGCGGGAGTGAATTTTTCCTGTGGGAGAAAGAACGGTCACAGGCCCCACATGCTGGCTCGGCTGAAGCATTTTAGCCTCACTTTGCCTTGGACTGGTCTGGTCTTGCCAGCTCTCGACAAGGCCTCTATACAGTGGTACCTTGTATAAAGGAATTAATTCGCTCCAAATGAAATCATGTTAAGCAAAATTTCCTTTATACAAATTTCCCATAGGAATGCATTGAAAACAGAGTAATCCCTAATCGCGACAATTTTTATGTTGTACGGATTCGCCCCATAGATGATTCTGTTAAGCAAATTTTCTCTATCTCCGGAATTTTTTATGTTGTACGGATTTTATGTTATATAAACCGTTAGTTATATGAGGGTCCACTGTAATTACTTTCCTGTGAAGCCCTTCAGTGGCGTAAAATATTTGGAACTCCTATGCCCCGCTTACTGTGAAGAAGGAAAGTCCACGGATGGGTCATTTTACCTGCTGTGCCAACTGATACAGCATGCGGGCGCTGGTTGCAGTGGTGTGTGTTCTCAGCAGATTCTTCCGCGCCTCCTCCAGCTTCCAGTCGTATTTGTACCTTGGAGGGAAACAAACAGATTAAAAGAGAAGTGCGCAATATTAATATCTCAGCTCCAGGATCCAAAAACAGACCCAGCACAGACGCCACTGCTCAAAGCAGTTCAAGAAAGGGAACTGTTTTAATTGCAGAAGTTGATTTTCTAAGTTTCTCACTTCTAATATCATAAAGATTCACAATTTCTTTCTTTACAAATCATAATGCTCAAACCCAGCTTCTCTGCCAACTGCAGATTTAGTGTCGCCAGCTAATGTACCCAAGAATGCACTTTTATAAGATGCTAAATGCAAGCCACTTAAAAGCAGTCTCCCCTTCACCCGCCCTTGTGGTAGAAGCATCAGATCAAAAGATGTCACGGTTATTACGAAGAAGCCTTGAGAAAAGCCTTCTATTGCAAGTTATGGCAAAGGGCCGTCTGTACTCCTGAACAAGGTACGGGGCAGTGTTGCCTCAACAGCAGATGGATGCCTTTTTCACCACTACTGCCTGCTTGTTGTGCCTGCAGACCCATATGGAGCAAAACAAAAACAACAACAACAACAAATCTGACAAATCTCACCCCTGAGAGCCGTAACCTCCTTGAGAATGGACCCTCTTTACCCTCTTCAGATAATCCATGGGAAACTCAGTGGCTTCAGCAGGATCTGGAGGGAATGAAAGCAGGCAGATGACTTAAGGACGCAGGAGTGCCATGTGAACCACCTCCCGTGCAGGTGGTGGTGGGAGCTTGAGTCATGTGCTCCCTATGTTCCCTAGGGCCAGGGCAATGTGGGCTCTCAAAAGATGAATTCATGTCAGCCTGGCCACAGTTACCTCTTCGGTAACACAATGGATTCTCACCTCACTAAAATGCACAGTACTGAAATTTCAGAATGAAGGAAGGAATGTCTGTGTGTTCTCCTTTCTCTCTACACCAGAATTCTTTTGTTTTCCATTTCCTGTGCACCCTTCTTGGGCATCCTACCCCTGACCCCTCTTGCATACATGAATTCACATTCTTCTTTCCGGCATCCTCACCCTTTCTTGACTTGCCTCCACCTACAGCAGGTAGCCACTGTTTTCAATTCCCACACGTGCTTCTGCCTGATGCTAAGCAGTGCAAAAGAGGGGGGGGGATTAAAACGGAGGCTGCCTGGTGAAGTCAAGTGGCAGATCGCCGCTGATGCGGGTCAGAGACCAACGTGCTAAAAAATAATCATGTCTCAACCGTGATTGGCTTCAAAAAGAAGGCCAATACGGTCTTGATACATAGCTTTTACTCCAGTTGTGGAATGTGTGTGTGTGCGTGGTGGTGGTGGTGGTGGGGAGAATTGTGGATTTTAACCAACCAACCCTTGAGAAAGAAAGTGTCATGCTGGTCCCGGGCAGGATGCTGCTGTGGTTGGAACAGGGCATCGAAATTCCAGAAGGAGCTCTCAGTGAAGTTATTGGTGGGCATTTCTGTAAAACTGGAGAGACAAAAGGCACGGCCCTCATGTTGGGCAGAACTTATGGATACATTCCAATTAGCACAGCACAAGACATTAAGCCAAAAAAAAAAAAACCAACGGAACAAGGTTTGCTTCAGCCACTGTACTTTGCAATATTGTCCTCCGCACAGAAAAGAGTCTACACAGACCATCAGAGGAGATAAAGCTACACAGGTCTCCCCAGCAGACTGAGCCACGCTCCCAGGCTTGGTATAACCCCCAGTCTCCTACCAAGACATGCAGCAAAGATAACATAGAGCCTGCATGTGGTGAGACAGCCCTGAACTCTTAACAGCCATTTCATTGTCCCCCACCACCCCAACTCCCCATGCCAAAATTCTACAGCTAACCAAGTACACACCCCATTTCAAGGAAGATTTGTCGGAACTGGCTGCGGACCTTCATCAGTGGGTGGAGGTGTCCACTTTCAGGCATAATGCCCAGTGCCTCAAAGTTATAAGCCTTGAAATTCATGTTCCTCCAGGAGCCACTGCAATTATGGGAAAGAGGAAGAAGGAAAGTTTACTTCTTAACAGGCTGAGATTCTTTTTAAGATCATATTTCCCTTAGCCTTACATGGACACTCAGTGGAAAAGGCAACCCTTTTTTTCTACTACTGCATAAGATGAACTTATGAACATGTAATGCAGGAGTCCTCAAACTTTTTAAACGGGGGTCCGGTTCCCTGTCCCTAAGACACTGTTGGGGGTGTGTGCGGACTATAGTTTGAAAATAAGAGTGGAGGAGAGCCACAGTTGCTTTTTTTCTCCTTTCACCTCCAGAATGCCAGGCTTGGCATGGCTGGGGCTCGGCAATTCCCTTACAGGTGTCTGCTAGAAGGGTGACGCGAGGCTCCGGTCATTCCCTGCAATTCCACAGAAGAAAATGGGAGTGGGGAGGCCAAGGAAGGAACAAGGGCTCATTCCACGAAGCTGCCCCCCCCATGCCTCGGCTGCTGTCAGAAGGCCACCTGAAATGACAGCCCTTCTTGGGAATCCTCTGCGCGGCGAGTTTTCAGCTCAGGTGTGGGTGGTTGGTTGGGTTAGGGTTAGGGTTAGGGGTTCTGCAATGGCCGGCAGGCCGTAGTTTGAGGACTCCTGGTGTAATGGGAAGCACACAGGCTAAGAATTCTGCTAAAATGGATGGCAAAACTGATAATATTGATGCACACAATTCAGCAGTTCATGACAGCTGAGGAGAAAATGCTAAGTTTTGATTTCTCATTGTGAACCAAACAATTTTACAGCCAAGAGTCAAATTCCTTTGTAAACTGCCCAGAGTAGCCTTCGGGCTAGATGGCATGGGATATAAATCAAATGAATGAAAGAATTCCCCTGCACAGGAATACATTCTAGACAGAATCTGCAAGAGGAGGCCAGTGTTGAAGAACCGCTTAAATCCTACAGGTGATTCCCGCTTATAAGCAGGGACCGAGATTTTTCCCTCACCTTGCAATCATCTCTGGAGTGAGGTCCGTTTCCTGCTTCGCAATAGTTGTACTAAAAGCACTTCCTTTTTTAATCCAGTATGTCTTAATGGTCCTAAAATAGGGGGAAAACAACCTTTACTGCTTGTTTTGTCGAAGAGGGAGACACAACCAAATTATTGCTGCAAAAAGAATCCCACAAGAAACAGTAGCCTGTGGTTTATCTACCAAGAATGGACCCTCCCACAGGAACTACAACTACTCCTTCAAAACACCCACTACTTGGAACATAATGGAATTCTCTTTCTATAAACTCCTGCCTGCTTCAGGTTCTAATTTCTGTACTGTGATGGCAACCTAACAGAAAGAAAACAGAGGACAAGAACAGTACTGTACTTGCCACTGGAGGCAGGGAGAAAGAGAAATGGGCTTCCTTGTACTACAATAAAAACAGTACAGCTTTTTAAAAGCTGCCATTCTGTCCCAAGACTCAAAGCTTCTGGATAAATCTTTCCCGGTCTAGTGGATGGACAGCAATAGATTTAGATTCAGATCTGACAGTTCTACTTAACAGTCACAGACCCACACAGCTTTTAGAGCAATATACCTCAGTTTTAGGGCAATACACCTCAGAAACAAAAACGAATGAAGTTATCGGCAAAGGACATCTTCATTAAGTACTGGGTAAGAGCTGTACTAGAACAGGCCATGTGCAAGAAATAAATTGTGCCAGAAGTACTGGGATGTGTTGGAGTCACACGAGTTGAGAACACTTGTCTGTAGAGCTGAAAAACTAAAACTATTATTTTCACAAACCCCCTAATGCCACAAGGACACTTGAAGGACAACTGACTGGCCTGGAACTCCCAACAACTGACTGAGTAGGTCCAAGTAATCAAATTCACCAGTGATGCCTGTCTAGATAGGAGTGATACAAAAAAGCCACAATGCTTCCACAGAAACCACATTCCAACACCATTCCAAGCAAAAATTTGTGTTCTGCTAAACAGCACTGAATGAAATAACCAAACTCTCTAGTCAGTGAAGGTCAGAGAGGGGAGAGACATAGCTCTCCAAAACCGTAACAGAATCCATGTATCAACAAACAGTCTACAAAACCTCAGCCCAATGTTTTGGAAAAGGGCCTGGAATAGCAACTTCTACGGAGGCCAAACCGATAAATTCATTAGGTCCATATGACCAGATAAGGAAGATAAATGTTTAGAATCTTGCCAGAATTCACATTCTGATACCCATTTAGACACCGAATAATTTACACTCCAGAGAGTAGCTGAGAATGACAACTTCCACATAAGTGATTCACAAGTTTGCTATCAGTTGGAAGCCACTTGATGGCACAGGGAAGCAGCCATTCCAATTTGTTTTTCCAGAACAGGAATTGTTTGCAACATATGTGTCAGAACACAGATCATGTCCATGTTGTCTGATTTTCTCAGAACTCTCATCTAGCCCTGTATGATGGGACAATTTAGGTGCTTTGTCCTGCTGGAAAGCTGGTGTTCTGTCCCACCCACTCATCGACCTGAAAGATGGGTTCTTCCACAGAATGTAGATTCTGTGAGGGTTTTATTTTTGCCTTGTTACATCACTCCCATTCCGCTTTCAGGGACTACTTAATTTGGGTGTCTTGCCAGAAATATCTCTCCCAAATATCAGCTCCCACACTCCTCTCACTCCACAATGCTAAAGATGGCTACACTGAGGGAAGTCAGAAACATAACAATGAGGAGTCTCACTTTCTCAATAAGAGCCTCCATTGTGTGGAATAAGCTGTAAGTTGAGGTGTGCCAGGTTACGTCCTTTCCAATATTCCAGAAATTATTCAAGATAGAGTTATGCAAGGTAGCCTTTAAGAATATCATACCCTCAGATGATGTTAATTTTAACATTTGAATTTTAGGTTTTCTGTTGTTTACCATGCTCAAATCAATTATAGCTCATTCTGATTATGTTATTACATTGTTATTATGGGAATGACATGGGTGGTGGTTATGGAGTTTTTCTTGTTTGTATATCACATGGATGGTATAATAAATGAATAAATGTATACATACATACATACATAGAGGCTGCTCTTCGAGTGCCTTTCCTGCAACACCGTTTCCAAATCTGATTGGCCATCAGAATGCAACTCCTCTGGATATGTTGTGGCTTGGTTCATCATGTATATTTAGATATGTGATTAGTGAATTTGATTACGTTGGTCTACTCAGAAAATGTCATTAAAAGGCATTCTAGTCTATTCTGGGTAATTTTGAGTTTTTTAAAAAATTAACAAATTGATATTTGAAGCTGTTCAGTCACATCCTGAGGCTTCAGGCATTTTTTAAAAATACATATATCTTGTTCTAGCTTTTATCAGGTCCTGGTAATAGTTTGATCAGAACATAAACAGTGGTACCTCAGATAACAAATTTTTCGCATAACGACTGCAAATTTCCAGGTATAGGACTGCCTCTGATAACAAATTTTCCCTATGGGCTGCCTTGGATAATGAATCACAATTCTAGGTATAGGTCTGCCTCGGATAACAAATTTTCTCTATGGGCTGCCTCGGATAACGAATTTTCCTATGGGCCGCCTCGAATAACGAATTTTCCCTATGGACTGCCTCCGATAACGAATTTCCAGCATGCATCAGTAAAAAAGAGTTATCCCAGGTGGCATTGCATCTGTACCTTTAAAGTGCACTTTATGAAGAGTTTTGAGCAAAAAACCAGGTGTCTGTGCCTTTTTCCTAGGCTCCGGAATGGATTAAACACTTTCCCATTCACTCCTATGGGAAACCGCGTTTTGGATAACGATGTTTCGGATAACGACTAACCTCGGAGAACGAATTAAAGTCATTATCTGAGGTACCACTGTATTTTAAAAACTGAAATACTTCCGTTGGGAACATATATACAGAGGAGTTCTGGGAGTTGAGTCAGGACAACAGGACTTCTTGGGGCATCAAAACATTTCACTACTGATCCAAGTTGCTTCTTCAGCCTGGGAAAAGTTGGTGGGAGGCTTCCAATTCCTAGTTCACCTTGGTTTCATCCCACCCTGGTCTACACAGGCTCATTAGGTGGACAATGGACCGGAGTGTATGAAATTCACACTTATGCAACCTTTCCGAACACCCATTAGGTATGGGTCTTTAGCCATGGCTTTCCTGGTGGAGGCGTGAAGTAGTTCTGATTTGTCTGAGGATCGATGAAAGAGCAGCATGATACATGGGAGCTACCTTAGTCCCCCACCCCTGTTGAGAGAGACATTTTCCCAACAACTGGGGGGGGGGAGGGATGAGACCGCCTATCGGGACAAAGTGAAGCAGCTTTGCAATTGGTGTGAGGATAACAACTTGGTCCACCAAGGTGGTGGATTATAGAAGGAAAAAGACAGGCATCCAGCCCCTGTATGCTGCCGGGGGCTATCTGGAAAGGGTGGCTGGCTTTAAACATCTGGGCGTTATTATTGAGCAAGACCTGACCTAGAGCACTTATACTATGGCTCTGGCAAAGAAGGCCCAGCAGAGAATATATTTCCTCAGACCCCTAAAGGGAAATAATCTAAGCGAGAAACTGATGGTGTCCTACTGCTGCTGTATAGAGAGCATTTTGACATACTGTGTCTGTGCTTGGTTTTCTAGCTGCACAGCTATGGATAAGAAAGCACTCCAGAGGGTTATTACCACAGCCCAGAGGATTATTGACCACCCTCTCCCATCACTGGGGGAACTATATAGTTCCCACTATCTTTAAAAGGCAAGAAACATTTTACAGGATCCATCCCACCCCACCTGTTTCCATTGCTGCCTTCGGGTAGGGGATATAGGATGATTAAAACAAAAACACACTAAAAAACAGTTTTTATCCAAGAGCTATGGTCACCTTGAATGCTGCTAAAAAACTGAGTGCTCAGTTGAATAGTGTGATCCGAGGGAGTCGTGATGGATGTGTGCGCATGTTTGGATTCTTCTTTGGTTATGTTTGTGTCTGGGATCAATTTCGTTGTGCAATGTAGAATGACAATCACGTTATCTTACCTCCTCAGACTGACAAAGCTGCGAAACATTCTGATTTCACAAGAAAAGAAGTCCAGTCACCATGACTCAGCATCCAGATAACCTCACCTGGATGACTGAGAATCTCCAAAGACACACACAGAGGCACCCTAGTGCATGATCTGAGGAGCTTATACACCAGAAGTACCTCCCGGTGCAAAGTCTGCAAAGGCTCCAACCAAACCAGACTTTTCTTTCCAGAAGGAAGTCCAAAAAAAGAGTCAACCAGTGCTGGAATCTAAACTCACACTTCCGTCAGGAGCTTCCGCTTCTTCAATTCGTTCTTGTCCTTCTCCTCAATGTTGTCGGCCTCTCCCTCCTGCACCAGGAGCAGTTTCTCCCTCACAGAGTCCTGTACGGACTCTACCTAACATTAAACGAAGGAAACTTTTTTGTAACATAGGGCTTGGATGGTCTCCTTCTTGGATACAACACGTGAGAGCAAACCTGCATGTACACTTATTAGCAACTTTTCTGATACAGTAGGACCCCCATATCTACTGATTCATTACCCACTGATTCAGTTATCCATGGATGGCAGAGGAAAAAATCAAATAAATAATTCAGCAGCCACAAAGCAAGCTACTGTCGTAAACAAAGCAAGCTACTGTCACAAACAGCAGCTGTAAAGCAAGCTACTGTCGTAAAATAGCAAACGTAAGGTAAACTACTGTCACAAACAGCAGGTGTAAAGCAAACTACTGTCATAAAACAACAGCTGTAAGCTACTGTCACAAAACAGCAGTTTTGGGGATTTGGGGTGTTCTCTCTTATCCACGGTTTTCATTATCCATGGGAAGGTCTGGAACCAATCCCCAGTGGATACTGGGGTCCTACTGTATATGACTTCCTGTTGAATTACCTTGGTCCAAGTGAACCTACCGCTCGGAAGATCCAGGGTCCATCTTCTGAGCTCTTGTCTACCCGGATCCACTTATTAGACATTGCCTTGCTGAATCCCACTTTTCCACTTGGCAGCTTCTACAATGCAAGGAAGGATTTGTGTTCATCAGGTGCATACTCAGACCAAATGCCATACAACCAAATATCCATACTGGAGGACATTCCCAGAAGAAGAAGAAAAGGAAAGAAGGAAGTTCAGCTGAAACCTGAATCCAAAGTAAAAACTGGAGCAAATGGTACAGGAACAATGGGATTATGGAAATGAATTTTTACCATTAGATCACTCTGGGCCAGACCCTCAGAGGGTATGCTGTTAAACACCCGGACTTCATGGCTCCCTTCCTCCACAATCTCTTTGCCCTCAGATGTCAACTCCCATTTCTTGGATGTGCGCTGCTCTGCATCAATCACCTAAAGCATATTAAGGGTATATGTAAGAATATAAAGAATTTTTTTTAAAAAAAAACAAGGGCTGCAGCATGAGAGAAGGAGACAAAAGAGAAGAAAGGAGAGTAATGAACACTGGAGAGGTGAGATGCCAATGGTTCTAAGCCTCGTGGTATAGTGGTTAAACTGCTGTATTGCAGCTAAAACTGTGTTCACGACCTGGAGTTCAATCCCAGGTAGCTCAAGGTTCACTCAGCCTTCTATCCTTCCGAGGTCAGTAAAATGAGTACCCAGCTTGCTGGGGAGGGGAAGGGCAATGTGTAACCTTCATAAATAAATTGTAAACCACCCAGAGAGTGCTTTAAGCCAGGCATGTCCAAACTTCAGCCCTCCAGATGTTTTGGATCACAACTCCCACAGTCCTTTGTCATTGGAAATACAGGTTTGGGATTCTGGGAGTTGTGGTCCAAAACATCAGGAGGGCCAAAGTTTGGACATACCTGCTTTAAGCACTATGGGGCGGTGTATAAGCAGAACACCTTGCTTTTTGCTTTGCTTTTAAGTACTCTATGGTTTTAATATTGTGGTCTTGCACACAAAATAGACACGTTGGGCAGAATGGCTCCAGCTTAAGAATACTTTTTCAGATACTAGCATATGAAATCTAATCTCTGAAGTAGTACAGCTTAGGGACAAGCTGACCATCCCAGCAAAAATTACCCCCTTGTAGTGTGAGGACTGATTAGAGGATAGTTTTAAAGCACTTCCATATTGACGTCAAAACAAATCAGAAACAAATCCTCAGAGTTCTGGCTCTTTTTTTTTTTAAGACAACTATTTTCCAGTCAAAATACAAATGACTTTACTCTATCACAACCTCTCTTTCGGACAGAGGCACACTATTAACACCACCAGTTATACAGTGGACCCTTGTATAACAAACAGCTTGTATAACATAAAATTTGTACAACATAAAAATTCCGGAGATAGGGGAAATTTGCTTAACATAATCACCTATGGGGAGAATCCGTACAACATAAAAATAGGATTACTCCAATTTCAATGCATTCCTATGGGAATTTGTATAAAGGAAAATTTGCTTAACATAATTTCATTTAGAACGAATTAATTCCTTTATACAAGGTACCACTGTACTAGATCAGGCATGTCCAAAGTCAGGCACGGGGCCCAAATGCGGCCCGTTTTCAAAATTTGAGTGGCCCGCAGCCTCTTCTCTCTGCTGGCTCAGCCTGTCATACATCCGCACCAGCTGGCCTCTCCCCATACTGGATGGAGATGTCAGCTTACAGTTTTACAGCTTGCCTATGTCTGTCATCCGCCAGCCACCTGCCCAGCCTACCCGCCCGGGCTCCACTGCTGCAGTATCCTCCCCACCTCCTTGCATGTCCTAGAGCAGGCCTGCTCAACAGGTAGACCGTGGGCTACTGGTAGCCTGCAAAGGGTTCAAAATAGCCTGCTGGCCATCAATAAAAAAGTGAGGGGGTAGGTTCTCCACCCCTCCCTCCCCCCATCCTAAGGACCACCACTGCCCCAGCAAAGTTCTGGGTCTGCCAGCCCACTGTCTCAGCCGAGCGGGGCAGTTCAAGGGCCATGGCGCATTGAAATCTGTTCCCTCCAGAACAGATCAATTGGTTTTCAATGCATTCCTATGGGAAACCGCTGCTCTACTTTCAAAATTTTAACTTATGAGCATGTGCTCAGAACAGATAACATTCATAAGTAGAGGTTTTAGTGTAGTATCCCTCAGGCACTTTGGGCTGGATAAAGTAGACCTTGGCCTGTTCAAAGTTGAACAGCCCTGTCCTAGAGGCTTGTCCAAAGTCCAGTCTGAGGGCCAAATGTGGCTGAATGGTCGGCCCCCACACATTTTCACCTCACCAAATGTGGTCCTTCTTGCAAAAAGTTTGGACACCCCTGTACTAGATCCTTCCACCTCATTACATGCATAAGAAAATATTAGCAATGGGTAGTGGGTAGACCATGATTCTTGAAAATTAGATTTTGAGTGAAGAGATGTTTATTTGTTTAATACTATACATGCAGGTTATGTCAAGTTTTTTAAAGATATTAAAAAAACATAAATGAAATATTAAACCTTCTTCACAGGGTTTGTGTAGAGCACACACAGGTGTAAAAGTTTTTAGGTGAAAACTTTGAGGCTGCAGCAGCAACGGGCAGCTGCAGGTAATTAGTGCTTAAAGCTTGTATAAATGTGGAAAGCAGGAATCACTGTTTGCTGGCTTTTCTTCAAAGCCAGCCAATGCTGCTGTACAAGGTCAGTCACTGTATTTTTTCCTAATGTGTTACTAAGTGTTTTTATGCCGAGAAAAAGCTTTCTAAGTTGAATATATAAATTATTTTTCTAAAGATATTGTCTGCTGAAGTTTTTTGTTCCTGAGCATTGAGATTTTCTGCTGGGTCTGAGTTTTCCAGTGCACAATATTTTGTGGAACTGAGCTGCGCTTTGTCACGGTTTGGGGAATGCTGCACAATATACATACAGTGGTACCTTGTATAACAGACAGCTTGTATAACAGA
>JAHTLZ010000198.1:1575160-1646774 GCA_023846285.1 Phrynocephalus versicolor | reverse complement strand
GTGGGGACGGGCTGCCAAAGGGTCATGATGAACATTAATGATAAATAAATAAATAATAAATAATAATGAATGAATAAATAAATAAATAAATTAGCGACATATGCTTGGGAGTGGTTTGAAATAAGGCTGCCTTCGCCCTTCATAAAGTGCGGGGACATTTATCCCTCGCCATATTCGTACAGAAGGAAAGGCGAACAAGGCTGTGCTGGGCGACTTTTTTTAAAAAACCTATCAGTTTTAAAACCTGAGGCTTTTTCTTCTTCGTCTGTGTTCATTCCTTCTCCGCCCTCCCTTTTTGGGAAAGCCCCCTGCCCGATGAAAACCTGCGTAGCCTTGTGAAATTTTAATTAGTTCTACTAAAAGTGTGACATGCCTGCCAGTTTGTCACCTGAATCTTAAAGGCATAGAAATGCCAAGTAAAAATTAGCTTATTTTATTGTTCGCCATGTGTGCAACTTAGAAAGCTGCAGTTTTAACAAAAATTGGGGAAATGCACAAGTTTTGCCCTGACTTTGTATTTATATCTTAAATCCTAATTCATTTATTACAACGAGCCTTTGTAGATTGCAAGCTGTCCTGTTTTTCCTGTTGTGGACTACATGATACAGTACTAAGAGAGATGGGGATGCTAGGATTATGAAATTAAACTACCGAGCAACAGAGGAAAACAAGAAAAGTTCCCCACACAACTCTTGGAAAGCCTGTGTGTTCTCAAGTAAAACAGTATCTTCTTATTCCCACTATTGTTCAATATGTAAGTATTTTGATCCAGCACTACCAGCTAGCAATTATATGACTGTTATGCTATATTGTGAGGGAATCCGGTCTGAATTGGGCTTCTGGTGTACCTTCTGTCATATTCTTTTTTATATAGCTATTCCTGGTTATCTACATCAAGTGCCATTCCCTGATTTGAAGTACAGCCAAACCGGATATTTAGCCTGCCATTTTAATTGCTACAGGAACCGGTTAGTTGGCTTCTCTCTGGTGATCACATGATGTAACCAGGCTGTCTTGAGAGTTCCTACCCACATCTTTCTTGGCCACTGTCAGGGGCCTCTACCTAGTGCAGGTAGGATCACTTTCTTTTGGTTCACTTTCAGTTGTGTGTGATTGCTGAAAATGAACCTAAGGCTGTCAAAGTGGGCTTAAGAAGAGAACCACTGGTGCAGAGGAAATGTTAAATTTGTAAATATCTTGAAGTGACTGTTATCTTAAGCCACTTGATGATTATTAATGGCCTATAAAGCTATAACTTATAGCCTGCCATAGACCAAATAGGGGCACTTGAGGTCCAGCATGCCATTTGGAGGTAAGGATTTTACCAAATGGCATACCAGACCTCTGCCTGAACTCAAGTAACCCTATTAAGCTTGCTCTAAAAAGCCCAGGCAGACAAAAAAAAATTTTTTTTCAGAAAAGCGCATGCGAGTAGAATAGCTTGGCTCACAGAGCCACCTGCTGGTCAAACTGGATGCTGATAAATGCTCTATCTGATTTTTGTATACAGTTAGTAAAGCATAATCCATTCCAGAAATAGGCCTGTAAACCAAAACACTCTTATATCAAACCAAATTTCCCCATAATAAATAATGGAAACTCAGATTATTCATTCTGGGGGCCAGTAAACTACATACTGTGCACACAATATGCCAAAACTCACAAAAGAAGTTGACTAGAAGTCCACATTCACACCATGGTTTATGTACCTGGCTGTGGAAACTGCTCTGCTTGGGACTAACAACTGAGTTTTACAGTACTCTGTGTTTTTAATGTGACAAAATGCAAATTGACTAGCTGACCTATACTGTATTTAGAAATGATTTGAAAAATAAAAACAGATGTTGAAAAGACACCCAGAAACCAGAGACTGTGCAGGAGAAGAAACACTGGCAAAGACATCATGTTAGGTAAAGTTAAGAAGCTTCATTTAGAATTCTCATCAGTATGCATTTACCAGAAGGATAGAGATCTTTTGCATATGATCACATGAGGAGCCATCTTCAGTGATTATTCCAGTAAGGAATTTAGAGATGTAACCATATGTTCAGCCTGGGAAGCTCTTCTTGAATTGTAAAATGCAAAGTGGAAGACACTTGCAGGACCTTCTGTTTTGTTCCCAAATGCACAATTGCATTCTCAACTCATAGACAGAACAGGCTATATTCCTCAGGGTCTGGTGGCAGACATTTGGGCAAAGAAACAATTCAGAGTCTCAAGAACATCAAAGTTACTCAAACCACAAAGCCTAGTTGCAAACATGGATTTCTTTGGAGATTGGTGGTGCTTTTAGATTAGACATTTATTGTGCAACCATCTAAGAGTCACAGGGTTTCCCCTTCCCCCCAAAAACATTTGCATTCCTCTGAATGTAATCCTTTTTTTTATGGTTTCTTCTGTCTTTTTATATGTTAAAGAGAAAATGATGATGATGATTTATCTTGATTAGCAGTCCAAGGAGGTGTCCATCTTGAGGCAGTTATAAAGTGCACCTCACCACATGCAGGCAGGGGGGCTTCCATAAGGACACCTTCTGGTACTACATATCAAAATATACAGTATAGCTATTCCATCTTTCTCTCCTTTGCAGATTTTCCATGGCAAGAAAAAATGGCAAGGTAGGAAAGCATGGGAGGGTTTCAAATGAAAGATGACTTCTGGACCCATAAAATTCTGGGAGGCAGAAGAATGACAACTTTATCTGGGAGTATGAGAATGGCAGCACACCTACATACAAATAGAGACAAGAAAAACAGCAGTGGTCTCTATGCCAGGTGTAGGAAAAGTGCAGGCCTCCAGATGTTGGGGTTGCAACTCCTATAGGTCCTATAACAACTGGACAGCTACTTTGGGTATTTGTGTTCCAAGCAAAGAAGGCGTGACTCTGCATGCCATCCAGTGTCATTTTGAAGTACTGTAGCAATAGATACATTAGGTGGCAGATGGGAGAGTCTGACTCCCAGTGTTGCAAGGGAACTGGCGTGAGCTAAATGCTCTGTGTATTGTAGGGACCTTGGGAGCCACCCATAAGATTATCCTTGTATTTGAGTTTGTTGTGATACCTATCTACCCAAATTGCCTGTTTGTTACCACAAACTGCCCTACATCTGGGTATTTTTCAAAAGCATATGACCTCTTCTTGTTTAGTGTTTTTTTTCCCCCAGTTACAGTACTTCAGTCAATCAGTCAGGACCTTTATTGGCATCAAACAAAGCATCCAATGCAACAGGCAATAATACATGCACAGTCAAGGAGTATGCACCCAATTAAAATTACACGAGTGCTAAAATGCAGAACAAGACATGGTACGGCAAAACACAAAATAACATTACATGTCTGTTTAAAAGGTATTGGCCATCAACCATGAAACTCTGGCCCATCTGGAGATAAGTTACGGTACTTTATATCACATCACATACAGTATGTTACTCCAGATGGTCTTGGACTACATCATCAGTGGACCTTAGCCAACATAGCCAATGGTGTGAAATGATGGGAGTTTCACTCCAAGAACATCCAGAAAACCACATGTTCCCTTGGTTTCGATTGACTTTCACTGCAACAGTCACATCAGAATGATCAGCCTTGCTTAAGCTCCCTTTATTTTAATATCAGTGATTTGACTTGGGTCTCCTTCTATGTACTCCAGGCATTCCAATCTACATTTTAGTGGGCTTCAAAACTTAAACTATACAGATTATATATCAATTAGGTTCAGGCACATTCATGAAATCTATCCCCAATTCCTTGTTCATTAAAAGCAGAGGAGTTCACTTGTATTTATTACTTATTTCAAACATTTATACATGTACCTTTATTGTACAGTACAGTATATGGTTTCACAACCATATATAAATACAAAGGGAGGAAATACTTTACACCTGGTCATTTTAGCAGACTAATCCCTACCTAAAAGCCTGGCCAAGACAGTTGTAGTGCATCTGTAGAATAGGCATTTCATGCAGTTTGTCATACAGGTGGTAAGAAAGGCTGTACCACAGCAAACTCCCATTTCTGCATTTATTTCAAAGACACAGGGACTGTGCTCCTTTTGTCATCTGTTATTACAAACCTTTATAAAGTGATACTTTCCTCACCATTAAAAAAGAACTCCATGCATTAGGTGGTTGGTACCTTTTTGAATGTTGACACCAGGGACCCTACACCTGGGAGCCCCAGAAAATTTCCAGATCAAGGCTGGCAATCTGTGTTGTTTAAAGCCGTAGGTAGCATTTGATTGAAACAGTACGAGCCCAAGGAAAAGTTGTCCTGTGCTCTGGTTTCTGAAACCTTTTAAAACCCTTTCTGAAAGATTTCCAAAGGGGTGGGGGAATGAATACGACCCAGGAAATCCAGAGTAAGTTGTCCGACCACCGAAGGAGTTACCAGCCAAGAATCATGGCACTGGTGGTTATCATAAAAAGTGATTGGATGTTTTCTCCTATGAAACACTTAAGATATTGGCCTAGACATAAAAAAGTGAGGGTTGACCTTCAACACCAAGGACTTGGTACTTGCTTTCAATTCTAAAAATGAAGAAGATTCTGTCAGTTGATCATTTGTGCCATGACTAGTCAGGCCCTTCCTTACAGTATTTTTATTTATTTATTTATTTTCAAACTTATATACCGCACCTATTTCCCCAAAGGGGACTCAGGGCGGTTTACACAATACCATAGTAGATGAGGGATGAACACTGACTAGCACCGATATTGGGGCCAGAGAGAGAGAGAGAAAATAAGCCAATTTCCCCTTTACCTCCGTCTAAATACAGTAGTATTCCTAAGTTTTGAACCAGCAGGGGGTGATAACCTTAGAAAAAGCTGGATGGGATCCTGTGATAATTGCATCCTGCCCCAGTCAAGGCAGCACAGTCCACTGAGCTACCCAGAAATTAATTTTTACTTCATGACACAAGGAGCTTCAGTCAGCCATTTTTACAGGTAGAGGCTTGACTTGTCAGTCTGCACCGGCTATCATGCTTGATAGGTACTTGTTGTGCAAATGCATATGAAGGACAGGAGTTTCCACTACATCAGTACAAGCTTTCTTATTGCTGGTAACTTTATTATAACCTCAATTACAAAACAATTAGCACACTTCAGGTCCCTAGAATCCAGCACTGACAGTCCAGTGGAGAAGTAGAGAGAGCCAGACAAAATCTTGCAAGGCTAGTACTGTACCAGTAATTCTGTATTTGGATTTTTATGTTGCAATATACTTAACCATACACAGTCCAGCCAGGCATGGGTTGTTTACAATAGGATAAGCCGATTAAAAGAGGACAGGGGTCATGTACCTTTAATAGTTACTTAGAAGAGGAAATTTCGGCAGGTGGAGCTTTTAATGCAAGCTACCCCTGCTGAAACATGCTCTTCACACAACTACTAGAGGTACAGAAACATTCTTTCTCTTTTTTCACTCTATTTTTCTGAGATATTCCATTCCAAAATTTCTTCCACATTTTTTTATTTGCTTCCTTAAAAGACACAGCTTGGTCTTCACTGAATTGTTTTGACCTCTGTCTCTTTGGAGTTCTCCAAGCCCTTTGGAGTTCTTCCAAGTGTAGGAAAACGGGATAGAAAGAGACTTGCTAGATCAGATTGGAGGCCCATGTAGTCAAGCATTATGTTCTTATAATGGCTGACCTCATGCCTATAGGAAGCCTATAAGCAGGATACTGATGCAACTTTATTTTCCCACTTGAGTTACCCAGCAACTGTGTTCGGGGTGTGTTGTCTTTGATCCATGAGGCCGTATAGTTATCAATATTCCCTGTTGGGAATCTTTCTCACTCACAGTGTCTCTGTGGTATCGCCATTATCAGAAAGCTAGAAATCACGAAACAAGTGAGTACAGTTTAACACAAGCGTATTGTTCTGAAAAGTCAAGGTTTAGATTCTGAGATACTATGTTTCACTTATCATCAGTTTCCCAGGCTAGTTCACACATGCGTAGTGAGCTCAGCTCTTAGAACAAAGAAATGTCTGTATTTGTGTTTTTATGTGACGTATAAGTCTGTTATTGGTTGAGAGATTGCTGCAAAGCTATATGGGATTTGTAGCCCGGTGGTTTTCAATAAAAGGCTCTGCCTGGATGCAGCGGGGGAAGGAGGAGAGAGAGAGAAAAGGAGAAGCATCCATTTTGCACCAAGAGAAACACGTGTGGACTCTTTATTTTCCAACCCATTAGGGGGGGTTTGCTGGTTAAGCTTCCCTGCTGGGTTCCCATTTAATCTCAAGCTTATTTCTGAAATAGGCTTCCCAAACTTTTCAAGCCTTTGAAACATTAAGGCTTTGCAGGAGTTAATTCCTACAGTTGGCAAGCAACTTTTCAAGCCTCACAGATTGGGGCTTCCCGTGGGAGTTATTCCCACAATTCCCTTTATGAGTTTGCTTTTTACACAAGCTAATAATTCCAGTGGACTTTATTTCCAGGCTTTGATTTATGCATGCACACCTGCAAAATTTGAATTAACCGGGTTTACCTGTGAGTAGGTATGCATGTGTGGTTCTATTAATTTCCCTCTGATCTATTAATATTCATCTAGTAAGGAGTGGAGGAATCTGATTAGTCAAAATACAGTTGAAGGTGATAGGGAAGCCTGCTCTGGAATGGGCAGGTAGGTTAGGGTGTGTCTAACCCAGCACATCCAATCCAAAACATTCCACAGGTGTGAGATTTCCCGGCACCCAATGGTCTTCTACCAGAGTGTATCCGGCTGAGCAGTCAGCTTCCTGTCATGAATACAACATGGGATGTCCTGGACAAAAAGGCACATGCATGTCCGAGAGATGCTATTGGTAAGTCCCTTCCCTTGTCATGCTGTGGGTGTAGCCTGCAGTACACCACCTCACCCAGAGCACTGAGTTTTCCATACCTAATTGTAAGTGCCAGCCATCTTTTAAATGTGCCACAGAAGCTTCCATTTAAAGAAAAACAGCACATGTGTTTTAATAGATGAGAGCCTCTGGTTTAAAAAACTAAAACAGGCAATTGAAGTTTCCAACTCTCACCGATGTACTCCTCATCCCTGTAAGTGGATGTGCTCCCCTCAGTGACTCATATTTTAACTGTCCAAATTTGCCCACAAAAAAATCTTCTCTGGTTGCAGACATTCTACTCATTCTGCTGCTATATGTCTGAAGAAGTGGATGTGTCCACGAAATGTTACATTAAAATATGAAAGTTAGTATTTAAGGTGCCACATGTCTTGTATCTTTTGTTTTGTTCTTCTTTGATTTTTGCCTGTAATTTTAGTAATGCAAGCAGTTCTTTATATGGACTTCAATTAATCAGAAATGTTATTTAAAATATTTTGGAACTAGGATTATTTTAGTGTTCTTTTTCAGCTTTTTCAGCTTTACTGTAATTGTTGGTATCTGGAAGTTGAGTCACAGCAAATGCACTTCTTGTCTTGTGAGATCAAACTGTTTTGCTACTCATCCAAGCTGCTTCATCAGTCTGAGGAAAGTTAGTGGTGAGGCCTCCAATGTGTAGTTCACATTGATTTCACATCACCTTGGTACAGTGTTGGCAAATCTATGGCCGGGGTCCAAAGGTGGCACGCAGAGCCCTTTCTATGGGCACGCGACATCACCCCCTCACAGCCATGGCACTTCCCCCTCCACTTGGAGCACACCACTGTGCTCCATGCAGAGAGCTGGGTGAAGGGGAGGCAGTGGCTTGTGAATTTGTTTGTAGCCCCAGTTTACTCTCCAGCCATGCTGCTCTGGATATCCCAAAAGCGGTGTGTCTGGAGAGTAAACTGGGGCTATGAAGGAGCCAACAAACTGCTGCCTCCCCTTCGCCTGGCTCTCTTCATTTGGGATGCCCAGAGCAGCATAGCTAGAGAGTAAACTTGGGCTATGAAGGAGCCCACAAACCTCTGCCACTTCCCCCCCCCCTTTCAAAGTGCTCTGCCCAGGGAAGAGAGATGGATGGGGTGCTAATAGTTGAGAAAGCAAGGATCAAAGAGCTTTTTTTTTCATTTCCTAGGGTCACAGCAAGGGTGTTCTGGCCGTGGCAACTTCAAAAGCCTGCTCTTCAGTCCTTGCTTTCTTGAAGGATAGCACCCCACTACCCCACGCTACCCTTCGGGAAAGTGAGGATCAAAGAGCAGGATTTTGAATTTTCTGCAGCCCCAGCAAGAGTGTTGTAGCCACAGGAAATTCAAAAGCATTCTCTTCAGTCCTTGCTTTCTTGAAGGGTAGCACCCGAAGCGTTTGTAACACAGGGTACCACTGTATTCAGGTTAAATTGCCATATTGGGCACCATATTGAGTGCCCAAAATTGCCATATTGGGCACTCAGCCTCTAACAGGTTTGCCATCACTGAATAGGCTCATTAGGTGGACAGCAGCTTGAATAGGCTCGTTAGGTAGACAATGGCCTTGGGTGTATGAAAGTCCCACCTTCCTGGTGGAGGTGTGAAGTTCTTCTGATTTGTCTAGACTAGGGACTGATGAATAGGCAGCATGATAAGTGGCAGACAGATTGTGCCTGAGTCCCCCACCTCTGTTGAGAGAGGGGCTTTCAATGCACACATGGATGGCTTCCCTGAACCCTCTCTCAAACTACCTATCTTCTCTGTCTAATATGTGTACATCCTCATCTTTGAATGAGTGCCCTTTGTCCTTCAAATGAAGGTACATCACTGATTCTGACCTGAGTTGTTGGCCCTCCTGTGTTGGGTCATTCTCCTGTTTAGTAGGTATTTGGTTTCTCCAGTGTAGAGCTCGGTACACTCCTCACTGCATTGAACTACTTATACTACATTGCTCCTCTTTTGTTTTGGTATCAGGTCTTTTGGGTGGACAAGTCTCTGCCTTAGTGCGTTTGTGGGTTTGAAGTAAACAATGATGTGGTGTTTGCCAAAAAATCCTTTTCAGCTTTTCGGACACTCCAGCCATGTAAGGAATGACCAGGTTGTTCCTGCTGGGTCTCTGGCTGATCCACTGTTCCTCTGGGTCAAGACACTGCTTTGCTGAAGGCCCACTTTGGATATCCACTAGCCTTAATTAAGCTCAGTCTTCAGGTATCTGTCTTCTTTCTTCCTGTTTTTCTTCAGACTAACGAAGCTGCTTGGATGAGTAGTGAAACATTTCAATCTCATAAGAAAAGAAGTCCAGTTGCTGTGACTCAACTTGTCTGGATGACTGAGAATTTTCACAAATACAATTACTGCAGGGAATACCAGGTGCTGTAGGAACTGGCAAGCCACTCCAGTATTCCTGCCAAGAAAACTCCATGGGCATGGGGGTCACAAAAAATCGGTCACAACTGTGACGATGACAACAACAACAACAAACAAGTCATGGTCTATACCACAATCTGCTTCTGATCTTGTTCTGGCAGAAAAAAAATACAGTTTTCCATGTACTTCTTCAAATTATATAGTTTATTTGATTTCTATATCAGCCATCTGGTTATGTTCATATGTACAGTTCAGTTGCAGGTGGATGTATTTGCAATCAAGAGGTTTTTGGCTTCACAGGATTCTAGGACTTGTTATCTGCTTTGCTTCAGGTTTCTAGGCGAAGTTCTCCATCTGGTTCTCTCCTTGCCCCAATTTCCTTTTATGTTCCACATACTGATGATGATCAAGGCATCTTGTATTGGTGTGCAATCAGTTTCATCCTAGACATCTTAGTAAAATATTTCAATTTGTTCTTTTTCAGCATACAAAGCTTGATCATAGATTTAAATTATGGCTATGTTGACAGATTTTCAAAAATGTTTGATTGATGTTATTCAGTCAGACTTAGCATTATAACCCCAGTGCTTGTGCTACATCTTCCATAGGCATTAGAGCCATACAATTTCTTCTAAATTTGTACTTGTGACTAGAAAGAGGCCTGTTCAGGGCAGCACCAGGCCTGGGGTAAGTGCAAGAGGCCCCAAACAGCTCCCCACCCATCCCGACTTGGCCCAGCATCTGCATAATGTGGGTTTCCCTTTATTGCAGGTTGGGTGGGGTCCCTCACTATACAGTTGTTCCCCCTCCCCCAATTTGTGGTTTATATACTGCAGTCCTGGTATATCGTGGGACCACAGTATATGAAACAAATGACTCCTGAGGCAAGCTGTATGGGCCTATTTGAGGCCTCCTGCACTTTGAGGCCTGGCGCTGCCCTGAATGGGCCTCCGCTGGGCTTCCCTGGCCTGTCAGAGGCCCCTGAAGTGGTTTCCGGTGAACCGGAAGTGACTTCTCTAATGGGCTAGGTCTTGGGTGAACCATCATGGGCTAGATCTGCATGAACCCGAGACAACTTCATGTTGTTCTGAAGGGTGTTCATGTAGCATTGTTTTGGTCGTCACCTTGGTCAGGACGAGACCATTTTTGGCCAGAGTTTCTCTACCCCATCATAATTGGAACTGCTGATTCTCTTCTGATTATGTGATCATCAATCTTGAAGTGGGTGGGTACAACTCAGTCTGACATATCACTTTGGTTCATTTCACCTTGTATGACTCTCTTATCATGAAGTTCAGAATCTTGATAACATTACTGTTAGTTTCCCTAACACACTCAGACTCCATCTCCATGTTAAGGTGTGCATCCAAGAGTGGGAAACAATATTGATGGTTGCTTATTTTGGTTATGTCATTTAGAGGCCTTGGTCTAGTTAGCAGATCAAACAAAAACACTCCAGGAACAAAAATAGACTACGCAACTCCATAGAAATATTTTGTTACATCTGTGCCACATATTCAGTCTGTTTATACCTGCTTTCAGGGGCCAGAATGGGCAAGGCATGGAGCCTGAGTGCCATAGATCCTTTGTGAAATTTCTCTTCTTCTGTCTCCATTTTAAGAGTGGTGGTGGTGGTGGTGGTGGTGGTAGATTGCAGCTTCTTGGAAAGATGCCTGACCAACTGCCATATCCTGTTGCCTAACCATTTCTTCACTTTTAGTTTTAGTGGCTCAACAGTTTCTTGAATTATTATTCTCCACAGTACAGAAAGATTTTGTGTTCTTTTAGGGGTTTTATATTTTATTTTGGAGTACTTTTTCATGTAGTCATCTCAATGAGGTGTTAAAAATAGTCTTCCGTTGTTTCAATCTTCAGGTTCTTATGCTGATCAATTTCATGAATCATTAACCAATATAAGGAGTTGAACAAGAGTAGACTTATGCTCAGTCTCTATCACCAATAAGGAAGTTAGAAGATTAGAAAAACGAGTTGAAAACTCTATTGAAAACAGAATTTGTTCCATTTTCAATTTGGGTCATGTTATTAGACCACAACTTTCAGCCTTATAACATTTAATATTTATATGCATACTATAAGCCATCTATGAGGAAGCTTTTGCCTGTAATGGTTTGATGCCTTGATTGAGTACATTTTTGTTTCTCCCATGTGCCATGTATCTGTCTTATCTATTACTTTTGAAGATATAAAGTGTGCACATCAACTATCTGCCAATAGTATTTCTCAAGATCCAGCACTCAGTTTTGTTGCTTTGTTTGTTTGTTTTGTTTAGGCAGAGCCCACCCTGATTCGGCTGACTGATTTACAAATTTACCACTCCACCAGTGATGCTTCCCTGAAGCTATCTTGTATTTCCAGTCACCAGGTACCAGTGTGAAAATTGAACAGTAAAGAAAGCTGGCAGGAGAAAGAAGGGATTCATTTCATATATGGTGCTGGAGGAGAGCTTTGTATAGCTTGGACTGCCAGAACGGCAAACAAGTGGGTCCTACAATACTGGAGGGGGAAATGTTGAAACGGATCCTCCCTATTTGGCCACCTCAGAAGGCCAGAGGATCTCCTGTAAACCCAAGGCAAGGGCTAGAAATTTGCAGGAACTGTGAGCAGCTGGCGAGGGCAGGGCATTGTGGAGACCTCTCATGATGCCAGCATGAATTGGAGGCGACTGGACAGCCTGTACCAAAAAGAACCTTGGTTCCTAAACGTGGGGCTCCAGATGCTCTCCGGACTAGGACTCCCTGGAGCCCTGACTCTTCACTTGGGTACCCGGGAGTTGTCGTGCAAGAATGCCTGTGGCCTCAACCACTGGTGCAAGGCAATGGCACTCTTCTGGTCTATTGTTGCTGCATCTGATCCTGCTCATCTGCTGGCAGCAACTGCTACCTGAAACCCATCTGTTTACCACATCTGCTTTGGCTGGTCTCTCGCTTTCCTTGCAGTGCATCGGAAACCGAAACTCTAGCCATGCACAAGAAGGGCACGACGTTGCCTGACATTCCGCCCTTTTCCCCCGGGAACCGCGCGCGCGCCTCGGCAACAGGGAGTGGGGCGTGGAGAACCTGCCTTGAGCTGGCCCTTTAAAACCCCGCTGGGATCACGTGGGCTTGTGCAAAGAGAAACGATGACGCACACTCGGTGGAGGGGAGGGGGGCGTCTCCCCCCGAACGCGTGGTGATGCGCCATTGGCCGGAGCCGGTAACCAATGAGAAGCGGCCATCTGGGACGCCAACGTTCGGGGGCGCCGCCCAGCCCGCCGTGCTGCCCACGGACCAATGGCGAGGCCCGTTCGGCTCAGGGCGAGCAATCGGAAGGCGGCGGAGGCGGGCGTTCTTTCAAGTCCGATATAAAAACGCAGCGAAAGCGCTGGGCCGGCTGCAGTCGGTCGCGCCTGTCAGGCTTCGGGGAGGTCGGTTGCTTTAAAGAGCCCGTTGCCTCTTGCCAGGAAAGGGGAGGAGGGGATATATATAATATATTAAAATGGGTCCTTTCTTAGCCGTTTTCTCCATGCTGGCTCTGGTGTCGGCCGGGCCTGCCCAGTACTTCAGGGAGGAGTTCGGGGATGGAGGTGAGGTGCCTGCCTGGGGCGGGGAGGGGGGGTTGGGGGTGGCCGCCGCCATGGGGAGGAGATGCTCTTCTTCTCTCGAATCGGGGGGGGGGTGTCTTTCAGGCTTTGGAGCAAAATCAAGGCCGGCGGTGGGGGGATGTGGGGGGTGGAGTTGCGGCTGTCTCGTCCATAGGGTTGGCGAGGGTGACTTTTGCCCCTATGGGCGTGGGTTTATTTATTTACAGTGGTACCTTGTATAAAGGAATTAATTCGTTCCAAATGAAATTAGGTTAATTAAATTTTCCTTTATACAAATTCCCCATAGGAATGCATTGAAAACGGAGTGATCCCATTTTTATGTTGTACGGATTGGCCCCATAGGCGATTCTGTTAAGCAAATTCCCCCTATCTCCGGGATTTGTTTATGTTGTACAGATTTTATGTTATACAAACCGTTTGTTATATACGAGGGTCCACTGTATTTTGGTTTTGTGGGATGCGGATGGGCATCGATGGGTGGCCTAAGGGAGGTCCTCCTAGAGGCCCCGCGTGGATTTGTCATCCGGGCGGGAAGGAGATGATGGGAGAGGAGAGGGTGGATGATGATAAGGGAGTGCCCGAGTTTAAAAGAAAATGGGGAGGTTGGGGTGGGTGGGAGGGAGGGAGGGATAACGCTAAGCAGGGCTTACTGTGGGTATATATCTGTTTTCCTACCCTGTCCCTCCCCCGCCATCTTAGATGCGTGGTTTATTTTTATTTATTTTTTTGTCTGTCTGGTCAAGGGACCGATGTGGTTTTTAGTCGTCTTGAAAGCCACACCGCGATTGTAGAGACACATTTCATGTTTGGTCCGCTTTGCCATAGCCCTTCTCTGTAAGCCTCCCCCTCCCAAGGTGAGTTAGCTTATTCCGGGACAGACATATTTTGCTGGTTTGAATGCGGACTTCCCATAGCTATTTAGAGAGGGTTTTGTTTTATTTTTTTTGGTGGGGAAACGCAGTCATGTTCATTTTCTTGGCTGGTCCGGTTCTGGGGGGGGGGGGAAAGACGTGAAACCCCACACAGTGAACAGAAGGGAAGAGATCCCCCCATAAGTGGCTTTGGTGCAAAGGATTCTTGAGACTCTGATGCACATGGTAAGCTGAGTGGATAAGAAATCTGAACATCTCCGCCCGGAGTTGGTGTACAAGGGAGGTAGGGATGAGTGGGAAGGTAAAAGGGAGGTGCCCCGGCCATTGTAAGGTATAAAATGTTTCTGGGAAGGGTTTGTCTTGTAGGTGGAATTCGGGAAAGGCTCCACTTTTGATCCTCTTCCATCCATCATCTTTAAAAAGAAATGATTTATGGATGCCTATCATTTTTCTTGTGGTTCTTAAAATTTATATTTGGGAAAAGATAACTTGACTGTGTGTAATGGGAGATGGATCTTGTTGTGTCTAGTCTACACCAAGGATGCACCGGGGAGTTGATAATTAAGCCATAATCAGTGGCAGGCCGTTGGGACATAAGAACATAGATTAAATAGATGTCGCTAGAACACACAGACCGCCCATTCTTGCAATGCTGACAGGTGTAGGCTTCTGCAGTGTGGATAACTTCAGGCACCATGAGGACTATGTATGCTATAGTATTCTCTTTACAGATGACAAAATCTTTTGATGGCATGTTAATGGGTGATGCTTTCGTAGCAGATAATCAGTGCATTGTGAAATAAGTTGGGAGGTCACAAATGTTCATACGAGTGGTGGTTTATTTACACAGTAGCATCCAAGAGTCCATGGAGCCTTTTGATAAATGTAGTTAAATTGGGGACATTAATAAATTAATTTAATATGCATGATGTTTTGTGCATTTATTAATCTGGCATCCCAATGGAATTTAGGCCTGTGTACAATGGAGAAAAATATAATATACTATTTTTACCATTGAGTAATAGAGATTGCTCACTTGGATGGGGATAAGTTCAATTTAACATATTAGGAATTAGGTCTTGAGTAAGCATATGCATAGGAGTGTGCTGTTAAACTCTCCTTATGAGTCTGAACACTTTATTGCATAGATGCTTCATTAGTTGTATGTCAGACATTTCATTCCTGTGCCATGAATGGGGCATGCCTTTCTATTTCTATAATTAAAGTGAAAAAGATTGGCTGTTATTCTTCTGTTCTTGTATTCTATAGGGCAGAGGTCAGAATGGTAGGGGCATGTGGTCTGCATGTAGACCTAGGCTGTTTTGGAGAGTCCCCACTTAAGCCAGGGACATATTGTTGGTGGGAGACACTCTTTAGCTGCTAGCAACAGTTTTTGCCTCCAGGGGATCATTGCTACTCCATCCCCAAATCAATACAGTACAGTGTACCCTCGTATAACAAACAGTTTGCATAACATAAAATCTGTACAACATAAAAAATTACGGAGATAGGGGAAATTGGCTTAACAAAATCGCCTATGGGGTGAATCCATACAACATAAAAATGGTTGTGTTTAGGGATTACTCCGTTTTCAATGGATTCCTATGGGAAATTTGTATAAAGGAAAGTTTGCTTAACATAATTTCATTTGGAATGAATTAATTCCTTTATACAAGGTACCACTGTATATCAAAACGAAGTGGCTATGGATCCATGTGTTAGTTCCTAGTTGTGTGTGTATGTGGTTTTTTTGTTTTGTTTGACCATTCCCCAGTTAGGGATGGAAATTTGGCCTCCAGCCCTATCAAAGTTACATGCCTCTTAACTACAGTAGAGCCTTCCTTTCTCACTGTAGTTTTGTACGGTGGTAGAATGTTGGCACTTTCATTACAATTCACAAAACAGCTGAAATGGAGGGCAGTTATGTTACACATTTCACCAAATACTAGCAACCTTGTTGCAAAAATGAGATTGTAACAAAGTTCAAAATGCTTGGCCACATGTTTCTCTAGGAGGAACTGACTGTCCTGTAACTTCCTGGTGAAGCAGAATTGGTGTGTTGAATTGTATCCCCCATGCTATTTAATTATCTTAACACTTGAATTTGTTTTTAATGGTACAAATTGTGCAATGCTGTGATACGCATAAAGAAAGCAAAGAAAATTATGCATATAAAATCATTGTACCTCTTTGAATTTCTTTAGATGCTTGGACAAGCCGTTGGGTGGAGTCAAAACACAAATCAGACTATGGGAAATTCATACTTTCATCTGGTAAATTCTATGGAGACTCAGAGAAGGACAAAGGTAAGGAGGCAGTGTTAGGTATGACTGTGTTCTCTTAATATAATCACTAATGGAATTACTAACATTAAATATACTGTTGTGCATCCTGTTAGCAACAGTGTAAACTCAATGAATTGGTGAGATTTGTGTAAGTATTGGTTTATTGATTGCCTCCCATAGTTGGAATGAACAATTGGATTTAGTTTGCTGAGTGCCATGCAATGCTGCACACCATGAGAAAGTCGAAAAGAATCCTAGTTTATATATTTAAACAGACCACCTGTTTATGGTGTTCTTATTTTAGAATATTGACTTGCTGGGAGATCTTGCTTGGATTAGGGCTGCCTCATTAAATTGGGGACTATTATTTATTTATTTATTTATTTATTTGTTGCATTTATACCCCGCTTATCTACATTGTGTACTCTAAGCGGCTATTTGAAGAACGACTTGGACAGGCATTTTGTGTGGCTATCTGGTGGCCTCTGGTATCTAATAGGTTACGAATAGAAATGTGAAAAGCTCCAACCTTATAGTCATTAATTTTGCCATTGTCTTTTTATTATGTTGGTAGGTCTGATAGGAGCAGGACTTTAACTGCATGTTCCATCTTTCCAGGCCTTCAGACAAGCCAAGATGCTCGTTTCTATGCTATTTCTGCCCGCTTTGATCCCTTTAGCAATAAGGACAAGACCTTGGTGGTGCAGTTTACAGTTAAGCATGAACAAAACATTGATTGTGGAGGTGGTTACGTGAAACTCTTTCCCTCAACTCTGAACCAAGAGGACATGCATGGAGACTCTGAATACAACATCATGTTTGGTAAGTATTTTGTCAGCACATCTAATACCAATTTGTTGTGTAGAGATCTCTACACAGCACATTGAAGATCAATACTTTCTTCTGTTTGTGCCCCTTGTAAGTCTGTACCCAAGCATGAAGATGTCTTTGAATTTAGGAAATGTGGTATCGCCTTTGTGTGGTGTTCTCCTGGTATTGGGCATTCCCCTGCAGTAGTCAAAATGTGCTCATGACCCAGGGTTCAGTCCCAGGTAGCCAGCTCATGGTTGACTCAGACTTCCATCCTTCTGTGGTTGGTAGAATGAGTAGCCAGCTTGCTGGGGTGGCAATGTGTAGACTGCATAATTAAATTGTACACCACCTAGAGAGTGCTTTAAGTGCTATGGGGTGGTATATAAGCAGAACACTTCCCTTTTTTTACTAGCTGCTAAGGTCAGCTCTTGGCATCATACCAAATGCTACTACAGTATCTCCTTCCTGCAGACAGTTAGGTTGTGCAGTAGTAGACATCTCAACTGGATTTCCCCCATGTTGTGTTTCCTTGTGAGGTAGCTTTTGAGATGCATGCCAAAAGTGGATTTATTGATGGCATGGAGCCACCATACATATACCATTAATTGAATATTTCATTTATTGTACCTCATATCTTTCTCCCCAATGTAGGTCCAGATATCTGTGGCCCAGGTACCAAGAAAGTTCATGTTATTTTCAACTACAAAGGGAAAAATGTCTTGATCAATAAGGACATTCGTTGCAAAGTGAGTACCTATAGAATGGAGGGAAGTTGTCAATTAAATATTTAAGAAGAATATAAGTAAGTTGAAGCATATATAGAGAAGGATGACAAAAATCCCGAAGACCTTGAGATTATGTCCTGTTTGGAAAAGTTTGAAGAGCTGGGTATATTTGGCCCAGACAAGAAACAATTAAGAACCAGTGGAGAGGTGGAATTCTCTAATGTTTTTCAGGTGGCTTAGTATCATGAGCATAACTTTCAGTGGTGAACTGTTGCAAGTGAAGAATGCAGTTTAGGCATTTTCTAATTAAACAGTGAGTCACATGCTGGGACGTGATAAAAAAGTGTGCTCTTTCTTGGTTTATGGCTGTTTGGTCCTACAGCAGTGGTGGCTAAACTTCAGCCCTCCAGGCGTTTTGGACCACAACTCCCACAGTCCTTTGTCATTGGCATTAAAGGCTTGGAGTTCTGGGAGTTGTGGTCCAAAACGTCTGGAAGGCCGAAGTTTGGCCACTACTGTCCTACAGGTTATATTGACGGAGGCACTCTGGTGGACATAAATTGCTTGCCAATACAATGACCATCTTAAGATATTTGAAGGCTTTTGCATAGATGATTTAAGTTCTATGAAAGTGATTGTAGAAGAAAGTCATGTTAGACTTGGCCAGGAAGGAGAAAGGGGGATCAATTTTTCTTACATGTAGTCTGCTTGCTTTGACAGGATGATGAATTCACTCATCTGTATACTCTCATTGTCCGACCTGATAACACTTACGAGGTAAAAATTGACAACAACAAAGTGGAGTCCGGAAGTTTAGAAGATGACTGGGACTTCCTTCCTCCCAAGAAAATTAAGGATCCAGAAGCTAAAAAGCCAGATGACTGGGATGAAAGGGCTAAAATAGATGATCCTGAAGATACAAAGCCAGAGGTTAGTGAGTATTTCTACCGTTACAGGTTCACTACCATATTTATTTATTTGATTTCTATACCATCCATCTGGCAGCAAGGTGACAATTTCAAACATCTCACATTTAAGAAACAATATGAGCCACATAACAGATTTTTGTCTAAATGAGCTTTCAGCTTGAGATTTGGTGGTGGAAAATATTATTGGAGTTGAAGAAATAGGTGATTTCCTCTGGAGCTGCTCTAAGAAACAGGCCTATTTTAAAACCCATGGAAGGCAATAATTGAGGTTGAAGTTTTTTGCCCTACATCTTTTTCCTCTTACAGGACTGGGATAAGCCAGAGCACATCCCTGATCCTGATGCCAAGAAGCCTGAGGACTGGGATGAAGAGATGGATGGAGAATGGGAGCCACCAGTAATCCAGAATCCAGAATATAAGGTAACACATGCTAGAATTTTAACAGGGAAATACTGGGTAAAACCAACACTAGGTTACTTTGTTTAAAAGCCCATCAAATAAAATTGGCTTCAGTTAATCAGAGAGCCAACTTCTAAAAGGAAAACCATATTAGATATATGCCTTAATTATTTCCTCCTTGGACTATTGTACAGTGACCCCCGCCATTTCACGGTTCAGGTACCACGGTCCCGCTACATTGCAGGATCGCAGTACCTGCACCACGGGGGGGGGGCGATCTGGTCACTCCGCGCGTGCCCCGCACCTCCGAGAAGCCGCGAGGGGGATGTACGGAGTGAACATGTTGCTCTCCGTCGCCCCCCGCCTCCAAAACGCTTCGGAGTGGCCGGGGAGGGCTGCTCAGGGCGATCGGGTCGCTCTCTGCGCCCCCTCCCCCGGCGGCTCCGAAAGGCCTTGGAGCCGCGGGGGGGGGGCAATTGGCTCGCTCCCCCCCCCCACGCTCCGAGGCTTTTGGGATAGGCGCAATTGCTCCCCCAGGCCCCCCCACCCACTTCCGCATATCGCGGATTTTCGTGGATCCCGGGTGGGGTGGGTCCCTAACCCCCGCGATCCGCGGGGGGTTACTGTAGTACTGGATAGAGTGAAGGTTTAAAATCTTAGTTTACCCAGAGTTCTCACCAGGACTGGCTACAGAGAATTCTTTTGTTTATGGCAGCATGTTTGCCTGCTCTGTTTTCTAGGCCCATTATGGAGGTGCTACCTGTGACCTAAACAACGCTATGTGATCTGACACTGTTTGATAGGTTGCATTTTCCCATATGGAGATGTGTCAGTTTTAAGAGGTTCAGAGGAAGAGGTTTTGTTGGCCAAAGGGCCTCGGGGCACATCTGGAGGACAATACGGCTCCACCTCAGTTGTGACTTATAGGCTGGAATTCTGCTGAAAGTGTTGGGTTGATTATTTCTCAGTTCTACTAGTAGGCAAAAGCGTTTTTGTAAACAAAGCTTTGACATAAGTTAGTCTTCTGTTTAAGAGAGTTTAATAACTTTCTGTTATTATCATTATTATTGTTCTTTGCTTTTATGTGATTCCAAATCAAGATTTGTCTTAATGTGTTGGCTACTTTTATTACCATTATGCAGAAGGCAGGTTTTTGATGGAATATAAAACAATTATGTACATAGACATATAATTAAAAGCAATAGGAATAGTTCAGTAATAGAGCAGGGGTTTGCAGGTTGTTCTAAAAGTACAGTTGAGAGAGGGGTATAACAGATGAAAAAGAGAACTTTTCAGGAGGGTGATGAAGTCTGATGCATTGGTTATTCCCCATAACCTTGGTTTGTTTTCCAAGCCTATGATTAGGTGAAGCAATAGTTGAACAACACTAAAATGGACAGTTTGTGCAATTTTGTTTCATATGAAAGAAAAGATATCTTACTGGGAAGAGGATGAGCGTATCGGAGACACATGGTTCTTGGCTTCCTTCCTTATCGTTGTCTTCAGTAGTTCATAGCACTGTATTTTCTCACTTCTTTCTATTTGCTTTCTGCCTAGAAGTACCAAAAATTACTACTAGACTGTTACAGGTTGACAGTCGCTAATCTTAATGAACGGCATTTTCTATTTCAACACATTTTTCCAGGGAGAATGGAAACCTCGTCAGATTGACAATCCCAACTATAAAGGGAAATGGATTCATCCTGAGATTGATAATCCAGAATATACACCTGATCCCAACATATATGCCTATGATAATTTTGGTATCATTGGCTTGGACTTGTGGCAGGTGAGTTCTGCTTGCCTACTTTCCAGAAAATATAAAAAAGGGGGGATTTAAAGACCTACCCAGGCTTTTACAATAATACCTTGGGTTACAAGCATAATCCATTCCAGAAACATCCTTGTAAACCAAAACACTCATATATCAAAGCAAAATTCCTCATAAGAAATAATGGAAACTCAGATGATGCATTCTGAGGCCGCATAGACCACATAGTGTGCTCCCAAAATGCCAAAACTCACAAAAGAAGTTGGCTAGAAGTCCACGTGTATACCATGGTTTACATGCCTGGCTGTGGTTTAGACTGTTTGGGATTAACATCTGGGTTTTACTTTGTGTTATTAATGTGACACAATGCAATTTGACTAGCTGCCCCATGATTAAAGAAAAATGAAACCCTAATCTGCACTCTCCTTGGAAAACCTTCATTGCCTGTGCAAGGAAGACCTTACTTCCCCTCTCTTCCCTCTGTTTTTGAGGCTTGCCTGAGATAGAACATTCCAGGCTGTCACCCACAACCTAGCCCAGGGAGAGAGAAAGAGGCCACAATTGGGTCACTTGTGATCATGTGACCTGCTACAATGCTTGTATTGCAAGGCATTGCTAGTTGATCAAGGCAAAATTGATCAGAAATGGTTGCTCATCTTACAAAACTCTCTTAAACTCTCATAAATAAAGGTATTACCATACTATGAAATGGCTAGAAGGTTAAATAGGTCTTAACTAGTATCTTATAAAAAGACCTTTCCAATTTTCCATTGTCTGGTTTAGCAGTAGCTTACATCAAACACTTAAAATAGATCTTAAAATACATTACAACACAGCAGCTTGGTTTCGTTAATGTATACACAGGACCCATTGGAAGCAGTAGGTAAGAATAAATGTATTTACCCACAGGTCACCTACCTCTGTTGTTCTTTAGGCAATCCAGGTATTCTTGGACTGCAATTTCCAGAAGCCTTCACCACCAGCTGTGCTGGCTAGAATTTCTGGATGCTGTAGTCTATAAGAACACCTGGGATACCCAAGGCTGGGAACAACTGTCCTAGAAGTGACCAACATTTCCTCTAATTTTCAGCCGTACTGGGCAGGGCTCTCTTCCTCTCACATGTGCAAGCCCACCTCCCATGAGTTTTGTCACTATTGGTACTACTATTGCTGTGGGGAGGAGCCCTGTGTGGTGGGGGGGGCGGGGTCAGAGTTGCATTCATGCATGTATCTTGGAGGGAACCTTGAGAGTGACATTTGAAAAGCTTTTGTACAGAACAGCTGACTAGAATAAGAATGTTCTTGAACTGTCATGAACCATAGCTGTTTAGACTTGAGACAGACAGGCAGGCAGCAAACTACATAACAAAAAACAGTATGGTTGTGGGAGTGGAACTGCAAAAGTCCGAGTATTTCCAGGGACAGTCTTGAGAGGGAGGGAGCACTTGATCAAGTTAGTTCAGTATAATCTTAATGATTAATTGGTTCGGGGTACATATTTGCTACATAATTGGAAACAGGGATGCTTTTATCATGGGTATTCCATAACATGGCCACTCCACTGAAAACATTTCCTTCCTGTGTGCTCTGGCATCTGGTTTCCAAAAAGTTCTCTATGCCTTTGGATATCATGCCAAAAAACTGCATTTTAAGGGAGCAGCCACCATCAGCAGTATCATTTTATAAACAACCTGGGATTGAGTAATTTGGGGGTGGGGTGGTGCAAAAAAATCCCAGGCCTTAGTCATAGAATCCTTTATCTGGCAATCACTGATACTAGAAAAACAATGTTTAATTTTTCTGCCGTATGAGCCTGCCCAGAGTGTAAATTCTTTTGAGGTGGAGACCCTTTTCTTGACCTTTCTACGGTTATAAGAACATTGAGGGGATACAAGAGGGAGGCTTCTTGATCAGTCCTAGCTATGGGACGTCCCAGTAAGGAAGAGTTGGTTGTTCTTATTGAAAAAGTTGATTATAAATAAAAAGAAGAAAGGCTGTTCATGCTTTCCAGTTGAGACATGTCTCTAGTTGACAAACTGTCGAGACAGCTACAAGATTGGGTATAAGGGTTGAAGCTTACTGTGTCCTTTTTACTTCAGGTCAAGTCTGGCACAATCTTTGACAACTTTCTGATTACTGATGATGAGAAATTTGCAGAAGAATTTGGCAACGAGACATGGGGTGCTACTAAGGTGAGCCATTTTACCTGTTCTTGATAAAAGGGTTAGTAATCCTTACAGCTTCTTGACTTACCAGTAGTTGGTTTCTGTGATGGGTGGTCAAGTATCCACATTTTGGTCTTAATCTGTTTTGGGTCTGTGAACTTCAGGAGCTGCTGTTGTAAAACCTGAAGCATTTTTCAGAATGATTTTGACCAAAATTGCACTTAGGTGAAATTGTGTTTGTTATGTGATAGAGATAGGTTACATCATAATAGCTAAATCTAGGTTTCAAAAGGATATTTCTCCAGAGGGCTTGGATTAATCAGTCCTTTTTTGAATGCTGCTTTTATGAATGTGTCTAATTTTTTTATATTTAAAATCATTTTTATTCAGAAGGGCTTTTTGAATATTAATAAATGCTTAAGTAATTTTTGAGCTGCTCTAAATATGCATCCAGTTTCAGGATGGGATATGAATTCATAAATGGCTTGGGCCACCTTTGGGAAGCCTAATCTGCTGTTTCAGATAGCATCCTGTCTGGTGTTTCTCAGAACTCCCAAACAACTTAATGAACGTAATGCAGTTCCTCTATTTACAGAATCTTCTTACTAGGCAATATAGATTTTGAATTAAGGAGTCTGGATTGAATTGTATATGCTATGAAGGTGGGATATTCCATGCATGGGGCAGCCAAACCTAAGTGGTGAGCCTATCTCTACAACAGATTCTTCAGGCAGCCTCATCTCCATAATCATTTCCCTTGAAATTGTCACTAGGATGCCGAGAAGAAAATGAAAGAACAGCAGGATGAGGAGCAACGAAAGAAGCAAGAAGAAGAAGACAAGAAGAAAAAAGAGGAAGGAGAGGATGAAGCTGACGCTGAAGATAATGAAGAGGAGGATGAAGAAGAGGAGGAGGATGAAGAAAAGGATGAGGAGGAAGAAACGGAGGGCCCACTGAAGGATGAGCTGTGATCTAGGGTTGCTGCGAGTGCTTGTCGGCTGAGCCTCACCCTGGACCCTGTACCATACAGTCCACTTGGTTGAACCCAACTAAGGAAGGGGGATAACAGTAATGTCTCTATGAGACACAAGAACTTTCTTTTTTTATTGGTGTGTTTGTTTGTTCTAATGCCCTCCCCAAATATTGTCAGTTATTCATGTCTGTAGGTGGGAACTAGAAGCTGCATTCTAAGAAGGCTAATTGTAGGAATATAGCCCTTTGAAATAGGAGAAAATATCACCAACCCCTTCTTGATTTACAAAAAGCTTTTTCACTGAACGTTTGTCTCCAGTAGCCCTCTATGAATGGATATCCAAAAAGCAGAATGCCTCTGCCCTTCTTGAGCTTGTCTTCACCCTCAAAAGATACAGGGAGATTGCAATTGGGGTGTGTGTGTGTGTCATATTTAAAGGGTACTGGGGTAGAAGATGTGATGACTTCTTTCCTCTCTAAAAGAAGAAATGAAATTGGATACTGCTAGTATTGTACTGTCCCACTCTAGTCAGAACATGGGTAATAGTCATTGAATCCTTTTTTTTATCAGACAAATCACCAAAGTAATGAACTGACTTCTGTTTTGCCCTGTTATTATGGCCTGCTTGCAGGGTGGGGGTTGCAGTATTACAAAACTAGCTGGAAAAGTGAGGCAGTAATCACAGCTATGTGTTGAAAAGATGCCTGTTCACACACAGGAATGGGTATGGGGAGGGCTTCTGAAACCAGAGAGGCAGAGGCTAACACGCGTCATCTCACTTGTCACACTTGAATGTATGAAAGATTGAAGAAAATTTCTATTAAATTAAACTTCATGTCTGGCCCATACAATATTCACTGTTGTCTTACTGGTTTTGTTTTAATAAGATGAGTGGGCAGGGTGCTGGTAAGGCGTGGGGAGGGGGAAAAGAATGTTCTTGGGAATGGTGCTTCTATGGGATATTGGTACAGTACTTGGCAAGCAGCAGCATTTGGAACATTTGTGATCTTGTGGAGCAAACATGAACACCTATTCTGAGAACCACCTTGTCATTCCAGGGCTTTGGGCTAGTTGGAATTGGAGTTACAATGCATGCTAAGCTGTTGGAAAAGCAGTGGCATGTTTTGGGGTTGGGGCAGATGCAACGAAATGCAGCTGTTTTGCCTTAATCTGTGGCCCATGAGAAAACTTAATCCGTCTGCAATTGAAAGGTTATGTACCTTATGACAACCAATGTGGTGTAGTCAATTGAGTGGTGGAGTAGGACTTGAGACTGACTCAAATTTGCAGGGCGCTAGGTATGTCATACCTTAGAAAACTTGATAATCCTATGCCAGTTCTGACCTTGTTTTTCAGCACTCTCTAGGTCAGGCATATCCAAAGTCAGGCCCGGGGCCCAAATGTGACCCATTTTCAAATTCTGAGTGGCCCGCAGCCTCTTCTCCCCACCGGCTCATTCACGCATCCCCCATATTGGATGGAGATGCCAGCTTGCAGATTTAGGGTTTACCTGCCCTCCCTCCCTCTGTCTATCCCCCCAGCCACCCTCCCAGCCTACCGACCCCCAGCTCCATTGCTGCAGCATCCTCCCTGCCCCCTTGCATGTCCTAGAGGCTTGCCTAATTCCAGCCCAGGGGCCAAATGCAGCTGGATGGTTGGCCCCCACACATTTTCACCTCAACAAACTTCCTTGCAAAAAGTTTGGACACCCCTGCTCTAGGTAGAGGGTATGGTACTTAGAAGTGGTTTACCATTATTATCTGGTAGTACCCTGGGAGCTTGCCAAAGGCCACATTGGTGGTCTGGATTTGCAGAAGTCACAGCGGGGAATCCAACACCCAACTTTGGGTTTAGCAGATACCTAAATCACTGAGCCAGCTTCTGAAAACTAGTAGGGTCACCATAAAAAGAATGGGATGAGATGGCACAACACAGAAGATTGAGGCTTGCTGGCTTAATTGGTGTGACTGCATCCCCATTTAAAGGAGAATCTAGATAAGCCATTCTGAAAGGTCCTTGCTGACTCATCTATTGTCCTGCCCTATAAATGTAATTGAAAAAGGAAACACAATAATTTTGGTCCTGAGTGGCTTCAGTTCTGTTGCAGGCTTCCTACCCATTCCTCAAATACTGTACAACAAAAGATGGCAAGATTTGCTGTGCATTATGCAATGATTCTGATTTCTGAAAAGTGAGTATACTGCAGAAGTGACAATTGCCCCCTTACTAACGAAGTGGACGTGTCAGGAACCGCCCAGTTCCTTTAAGAAAATCGGAGTGGTCTAGAAATGTAAAAACAAATAAGGAAGGTCACAAGAAAATACAGCTGTTTTCAATGGTGCCATATTTTTGTCGCCTTAACTTTTTTAAAAAAATTGTTTTTACTTGATCCCTTTAATGGACGTGCACTCCGCTGAATGAAAGTAATCCCGTCAGAACAAGATTATGGACCTTCTGCAGTTCTAAAGAGTACCAACACAATCCTGTGTGTCTACTCAGAAATGCTTCTGAGTTCTAGAGCTCTTGCACGAGCTGTGTTTAGGGGTCGCCCTTCATTTCGGAGAGGGACCTTTGACCTTGCTTTATTAAAACGTTCAAATTGAGCTTAGACACCAGGGGTGGCGAGCCTTCCGCCCTCCAGATGTTTTGGACCCGCCACTCCCACTGTCCCTTGCCGTTGGCAATTATACAGGCTTGGAATTCTGGGAACTGCGGGTCCAAAACATTTGGGAGGGCCGAAGTTTGGACACCCCCCTTCTGTCTGTCTCTGCACCGGGTGTTCCCGTTGCCTAGGAACGCCAGCGCCGCCATTACCGTCGCCCTCCCCCCCCCTCCCGCGGCTTCCCCGAGTCCGGCGCCCGTCTTTGCGCCACCATAGAGTCCCGCCACTCCTTCCTCCGCCTCCTTGAGGTAAAAAAGAGGGAACAAATGAAAGCCGGGAGGGCGACTCTATGGTAAAGTCACGTGGGAAGGACCTGGGTGGCAGCGGAAGCCGCGCAGCGCGCGATTAAAATGGCGGCGGCGTGAAGTTGCATGTTGTGGGGGCGCCCCTCGCTGAGTTCGTTGGGAGGAACCGCCGGTTGTTGTGTTTCCCCTTTCACCCACCCACCACCCCTACCCCAGCCTCACCCCTTCCACCACCCGCGCTGCCATGGCGGTGACCGTCACCCTGAAGACCCTTCAGCAGCAAACGTTCAAGATCCGAATGGAGCCCGATGAGACGGTGAGAGGCGGCCGGTCGTCTTCCCTCCGTCCTCCTCCTCCCCCTCCCCACCACCATCACCACCACCATCAACATCAACCTCCTCCTCCTCCTTCCCGGTGCCTTTCTTTTTTAGGAGAAAAATGTGTGCCAAGTCCACGGCTTGCTCCCTGGCCGCGTGCTCTTGCGCCAGTCGTCGCATTTCGCATTAGTTCAAAAATAGTTTGTAACCTTGCAATTTCTTCTTGCTCCTCACGATCTTATTTTCCTCCAAAGGTGAGGATAACCCATCCTTCTTTGTCGCCTTGCACGGCATTCCTCAGCTTTTTTTCAAAACACGGAAGCAAGGTTTTAAAGCCCAAACCGAATTTATTTTCAAGTATAAAACATGCAAATGGAAAACCAGCAAACTGATGTTTTCCACGCAGTCCTGCTACTTGATCATTTGTAATGTGGTTCACTGCTGCACGCACACTGCCAAAGCAATAGCTTCAGAGTAGTCTGGTTTTTGGTGTCCTTGTATTCTTTTTTATGGTCTCAGAACCATAGTCTCTCACACTGGTGCTGTTAATGAAATTGTTCATGTCTCTCTGCCTTTCCCAGTATTCATGTTACTGCTGATTGTGAGTGCCAGACATATTCTTATTTTATGGTTTATGCTTCTCATCTCTTATCCTGAAATTTATTATATCTTTGCTGTTTGCTGTAAGGTTAAGTTATTCCACCTTGCAGAAAAAGTTGCATTTGAGACATGTTTAAATACAATAAATTTCTTTGTACTTGCTGTAATTCTAAATCTTCTAATTCTTTTTTCTTAGCCTCGATCTGCCACAATATCTTCTTATCATTGTTGGAAAAAAATTGGATTCTAAATCTGCTATTGACTTTTCTAAATTTCTTTTATTAAGCCCTTCCATTTTTTTTATTATAGAATTTACTCTTATAATAAAGCCTCTGACTACAGCTTTTAAAGTGTCCCATATAACTCCCATTCTTCCTCCAGCCTTTTCATAATGTCCCAAGTTTCCAACCAGTCTTTCTTAACTCTTTCCACCGCTTCTGGGTAATGAAGAATTTTTGAATTCATTCTCCATCAAACAAAATTTCTTCTGTTACCCATCCTTTGACATTTCCCCCTCTGTTGTCTGTTGTCTCTGTGTGTGTGTGTGTGTTTGTTGCATCATCTTGTAGATTTGTCTGATTTTATTGTGATGAAGGAAGACTGAAATCAGGGAGTCACACACAAGTACCACACACATGCTGGGGGAACCTTAACCTTAACTTTTAACTAAAGACTGAAATTAAAATCTACACTGCTGTGAGTTATATTTGCAATAGTTATTGCCCATGTGATACAGCTGCGGTGAACCACATTTATTTATTTATAGGACACATTTTTACCCCACCTTTCTTCTTGAAAAGGACCCAAGGCAGCTTACAACACTGAAAGACAATATTTAGAGTTGAAGAGGAGTATAGTGATTGTTAACAACATTAAAGGCAGTATTTAAAGATGAGAACAATGAGTATGTAGAGGTATCTTACATCATAATAAAGCTAAAGACAATGACTAAACAAATATAGAAAGAAAGAAAAATGGCACTCTGAGAAATGGAAAATTCAAACATGGAAAACAGAAGTACTGTAGTACAGTATTTACAATCCAGTGAAAGCAGTAATGCCTAACAATCCATCTAAAAATTATGTAACACTTAATTGCCTGAAAAGAAAGGTCTTTCACTGCTTGTGGAAGGGCCTGCCTTGCTTCTTTTGGGAGTAAGTTTCAGAGTCTGGGAGCACCTACAGAGAAAGCCCTCTCCTGATTGTCTTTGAATTGTGCCCAGAAACTGATTGGCAGCCAGAGATGCTTTTGTATTAGGGGGTTATGTGATCCTTGTATCACTTATGTGATACATCTGCCAAGAGTGTCTTGGGTTTTTTTTTTTTAGTCTCCCCTCTATGTGGGTCAAGAGGGATGCCATCTTGGGCAGTTGGGTTTTGACTGTTACAATAAAACTTCAGGTATTATTTATTTATTTATTTATTTGACTTTTATACCGCCCATCTAGACCAAGGGCTACTCTGGGCGGTTTACAACATGTAACAACAAACAAAGGAATACATTTTAAAAACCAAAATACAAAGTACAAAATAAAATAAAATATGCATAAATCAACAACAAAAACTAAAATGAAGCTAAAATGAAGCTAAAAATGGCAAGAGATTTGATAAAATGGTTTAAAAATAGTCCCTTACTAAATGTTTAAAGAATCAGGGAATGCCATTCTATAGAACCATGTTTTCAATAGTTTTTTAAAAATTTGAAGCGAGGGTGCCAGCTGAATTTCAGGGGGTAGATGGTCCCATAATTGGGGAGCAACCACCGAGAAGGCCCTACTCCTTGTTACAGCTTTCCGGGCCTCCCTCGGGGTTGGGACTCCCAGGTGTCCTACCTGGCAGGTAAGGGTCAAATTTAATAGTTTCAAATTGCTGAACCTTAAAAGTTTACCAAGTTGCTAGTTTGCTCTTAGTTTTGTCTTTTGCTTCAAACTATGAAATAATTGCAAGAATATTTCTAAATACTGTATGTTTTATTAACGTCTGCACTGAAGAGGGTGCACAGAGGTCTTAAACAGGCAAAGTATTCTACTCACTTAATCTTCAACAGAGGAGAAATATAAGCAAGGTGGTAGAGTCTCCTTCTTTGACGGTCTTTAAGCAGAGGCTGGATGGCCATCTGTCGGAAATATTGTGAAGGGGTTCCTGCTTGGCAGGGGGTTGGACTCGATGGCCCATGAGGTCTCTTCCAACTCTATAATTCTATGATTCTATGAACTTTCAGTTGGCCAGGACTGTCTTCCTCCTGCACACAAGAGCATCCCCCCACACACACACACTGGCAGGTATCTGTTGCAATTGATGCAAAATCAATTGCTCTGGGTCTATGGGGTAGGAGGAACCCTAGTTGGTGGGGGGGGCAGAGGGGCATGTGCACGCCTCAGGAAACCTTGAAAGGATGTCCTTGTCGAGCATAATTTGATCACACTTTCAGTCCCACCGTAGGTGGTAGTTCCAGGAATGGTTGGTTTTCCATGACTTGTTGGTATGTAGGGTATGGGATACCCAGCATGGCAAAATGGATACGATACAGTAATGGACTTGGACTCAGGAGGCCTGGGTTTAAATTCTCACTCAGCCCTGGAAACTCACTGAGGATGTGGAACTGATAAAAACCAATCCTAAATATCTCTCTTACCTTGAAAACCTTGTAGCATTGCCATTAATGGGTTCTGACTTGATAGCATATAACAACAAAACAGAGCATAGAAGCAGATCCAAGAAAATTTAGGTCAAGCTCAGTAACCAGTTTTGGTCTTTTGAAAAAGTTTACATCTTACATTTAACCTTTAGACTTGTCTGTCAAGCATTTGGGAGCTGGAATTCTTTTGTTAACAAAAGCCATGCATATCATCTTAACATGTGTATGGTATAAAAGGTGCTTCAAATTCTCCTTTGCTCTTTGTTTCATGTTTTTATGGCACTGTAGTTGGAAGGAGTCAAAGATTGCAACTTCCTCCGGCAAGGCCCATCCACCCATTGTCTCAATCACAGAGAAATTTGTGTGCAAATGGGGGTGTATGCAAAATGGCAAGCCACCTATTGCAGTGTATATCAATTTATTCCCCTTGTCCCAAGTCACTATTCAATCTGAAGATGAGAAATTGTTTCAAACTTCCATTTAAATGACAATTCCATTGATACTTACTTACAGGGGTACATGTTGACAACTGTAAAAATTTTAAAGTGTGAAAACTTATTTTGATTGTCTAAACCAGGCGTGACCAAATGTCGGCCCACCTGATGTTTGGACACAGCTCCCAAAATTCCAAGCCTGTATTCCCAATGGCAAAGGACTGTGGGAGTTGTGGTCCAAAACATCTGGAGGGCCGAAGTTTGGACATGCCTGGTCTAAACCTTCTAGAGTGCACATCTGATGAAACACAGTCCCAGGTTACTGTACTTAATTATGATAGTAGCATTTAAATATGACATAAAACCAAGTGCAATCAATCTTGCTTTAGATGTTTAGTTGAACAATATGTGTAGTAAGATTTTAAGATATTATTTTGTAAGGATTAAAGGTCCTTTACCCTGTAACTAATACTTCTGGGTTTTTAAAGTTTCCTTTGGCTGTAGGAATTAAAGGAATGGAAATATCATTCTGCTTTCCTAAAAGCTTCCAGAAACCAAGCTGTGAACCTAGTCTTTACTGGAAGAAATGAACATAGCACATAAAGAACCTTAGCTTTGGGTCAGCAGCTACACTGCTGAACAACTGTTGTTACAAGGGACTTTTGAAAGATCTGTACAAAAGTATTCATTTGGGATAGGACAAGTTGCCATTGCAAGAGAGTGGAGCCAGCTTGCTTTTGATCCACAGGTCCGAGTGCTTAAGGAGAAGATTGAGTCTGAGAAGGGCAAGGATGCTTTCCCAGTATCAGGCCAGAAGCTTATCTATGCTGGGAAGATCCTGAGTGATGATGTCCCCATTAAGGAGTACAAGATTGACGAGAAGAACTTTGTGGTGGTGATGGTCACCAAGGTATGCCGGGGGGGGGGCATCCTTTGCTTCATAGTCATGCTTCTATTTTGACAGATGGCTGTCGCTGAATCTGCAGTCTCCTCTTGCAGCTGGAAAAAGTGGGGCAGAAAGTGTCAGAACTGGGGGTGGGTACTCCCAAGAATGGGGATCGAAGAGAGATGGGAAATACTGTGGCACATGGCTGCCAATTCTACGAGGAGGTGCTGTGGGTTTCTTGTCCGTCATTTGAAAGCCAGTTTCCTTTGATGGGCTTATTGCGGGTTAGAGATACAGTAGTACCTCTTAAGAGGAATGCCCCCTAAGATGAGAAATTCATAAGACCAAAAAAATAAATAAATTCTGGGTCTGAAGGCTGTTTCTCCCAGCCTGACACCCAGCTGATTTTGACAGCTCCAGGCAACCAGGAACAGCCTTCAGTTACAGGTCGATTGAAGGGTTTTTCCCACAACCCAGTAAAGCAGGGGGAAAACTTCCCCCCTTTGCTGGGTTGGGGAGAAAACCCCTCAATCAGAAGCCTTTCCTGCCTTTATGGGCGATGGGTTTTTGAAAGCGCTTTAGACTTTCAAAAAACCCACGCTGCCCCCCCCAAGACAGTAAAAGCCCTTTCCCGTCTTTGGGAAAGGGCTTTTGCTGGCTGCCCCAACCCAGCAGGGGGTGAACGGGTGAGAGGTGACTCCACCGTTCACCCACTCGCCCCTTTCGTGCATCGGGGCAGTCAAGATCCAGCAGACCCGACCCAGTAAGGGCGTGAGGGGCCAAGTGGTGGAGTCACCCTTCGCCTGCTCATCCCCTTCCTGTGACAGGGCAGCCAGGTTCCTGGCTTACCCGACCGAGAGGGGTGTGAGCGGGCAAGGGGTGGCGAGGGGGGGAGAGGGAGAATTTTATGGCTGGGGGCATCAGAGGTTCTTCTCTCTCTTCGCCCACTCCCCCCCAAATTCCCTTTACCATCTTTCCTGATGACTCACTGTACGAGCAGAGGCAATGGCAGAGGGAAAGGGAGGTTTTGAAAATGCAAACCATAGGGGAACGGCACCCAAGAGAGAGAGAAGCCCCATCACAGTGTCCTTTACTTGCAAGTAAGCCCTTTTCCCATCTTTGGGGCAGAGGATTTTTAAAAGCCTTCCACAACCTAGCAAAGCAGGGGGAAAGCCTCCTCACATTGCTGGGTTCGGGGAAAACCCCCTCGATCAACCATCACAGCCTGACACCCAGCTAGAGTATTGGGTTGGGAAGAGCAGAGTTTGGCTGCCAGTTGATTGAGGGGTTTTCTCATAGGAATGCATTGAAAACCGATGTAATCAGTTCCCCCTTTTGCCTTTTTTCTGACCTCTGGAACGGATTAATTGGTTTTCAGTGCATTCCTATGGAAAACCATGCTTTGCAAGATGAAATTTTTGTACAGCAAAGTTACCCGCAGAATGAATTAATTTCATCTTGCGAGGTACCACTATATGTTGTCTCCTTCCCTGATGTTTCTTTTGACTTCTCTGTTAAGAACAAAACCGGCTCAGGTGCTCCTGCTCCCACTCCCAGCGATGCAACACCCACTTTAGAGCCTACACCATCCTCTGGGGAGACGCCACCTCCGACAGCAGCCGCTGTTTCAGCCCCGCCAGCAGCTCCATCAAGTGTGGAGAAGCCTCCTGAAGAGTCAGTGACCACTTCCCCGCTAGAGTCCACAGTTGGGTAAGTTGTGCTTCCCCCCCCCCACCAAATCCTCAAGGATTTTCAAGTTGCTTTGTAGATGAGTTTTGGGATTTATTTATTTATTTATTTACAAGATCTTTTAGCAGCCCCACTACCAGGTGGTCTCTTGGTGTCATTCAACAATTAAAACTATAAAACAATACAACAACATGGCTGTTAAAACTATGTAAGCCGCTTAGAGTTCGTTTGAAGATAAGCGGGATATAAATGCAAAAATAAATAAATAAATATAAAATACAGTATAGGTTAATACAATTGACATATAGTGCAAATTATAAAACCCTGCTGCTCACGAGTCCACTGTCTAATCAAAATGCTAGCTGAACAGGAGGGTCTTTCCCTGGCGCCGAAAAGCCAAAAGTGTCGGCGCCAGGCAGATCTCTGTAAGGAGGGCATTCCAAAGTTGGGGGGCAACCACCGAGAAGGCCCTGTTTCTCTACATTCCATTCCCCTCACCTCTTTGAGGGTTGGCACCTTCAACAGGGCCTCCTGGCCTGATCTTAGAGTACGGACAGGCTTATATAGAAGAAGGCGATCCTTTAGGTACCCAGGTCCTGAGTCGTTTAGGGCTTTATATGTGAGCATGAGCACTTTGAATTGGGCCTGGACAGCAACTGGCATTTTTTAGTATTGGCGTGATATGAGTCCACACAGCAACACCACTCACGAGCTGCGTGGCCCAGTTCTGTACCAGTTGCAATTTATTTATTTATTTATTTATTTATTTATTTATTTATTTATTTATTTATTTATTTATTAAGCTTTTAATACCGCCTATTTCCCAATGGGACTCTAGGCAGTTTACAGAGAGCATCAATAAAACAATAAGACAATAAAACATCTATAAAAAAACCATCAATGAGAGGCAAACAAAAAATGGCAGGACAGAGGGAAACCCCTCAACGTGTAGCAGCAGGCGGAAAGAGAAAAAAAAATTACCCAGAAATAAGGTGGCCATAGGCCTCCCTGTACAGCAATCAAAGGCAGCCCCATGTAGAGCGCATCACAGTAGTCCAATGTGGTTGTTACCAGTGCATGTGTGACTGTTGCCAGGCTCAGCTCATCCAGGTAAGGGCGGAGCTGATTCAAGGAGTCTACCCGTTTCATTCTGCCTGTCTCAAAGGACAGTTTCATTACTTAAAAAATTTGCTTGGCTGGTGTCGGTCATGAGAGCATGGGATGGATGTCTGAAGGGCTAATCAGCGATTCTTGTGTAGGAGATGTTTGATTTTCTTGTCCAGTTTTCTGGAAGGACCCAGCTACTATTTCTCTCTCTTAAATTTGCAGCTCTGTTCCCTCTTCAGGTAGCATGGGACGTGAAGATGATGCAGCCTCCACCTTAGGTAGGTGTGAGATTTATCCTTGCTTGCCCCCAAAGGAATGTCCTCCGCACTTTGGCTGTAATTTTTTCCCTTGATGATCAGCCTTGGCCTCTTGCTTTGTGTCCACTTTGATCATCCTTAGAGAACTGTGGAGAAGAAAGCCGCGCCATATGGGTCCTGCTGTTTAGTACTTAGAAAAGAAGTCAGGAGGCACAATCATTTCAGAAGTCAGGAGGCACATCAGAAATCAGAGGCCCAGAGTTAGTAGATGCTGCCCTCTAATGGACACTGCTGGTTAAAACACTTCTCTTACAGTTTGATTTGGAGATGAGCGTGAATCAGGAAATTCATGGCAAATACTGTAGTTAGTTTGGGTTGGGTTGGGTTTGTCCACACTGGAGACCCTGAATTTTCCCAAACTGATTAGCTACTTCAGCAAATTCTGAACTTCCTGGTTTGTTTTCTCCACCCCCTTCCCACTGCCCTTAGTTGCATGCCTACCTTTTACTGCCACTGCCTCCTTCTCTGCTGTTGCTTCTGGACTTTTCTTTTTGAGGCAGCTGGCCTTTTTCTGTAAAGCATCCAGGCTGAATCGGGGGAGGGGGGAGGGAGGAATCCTCACGAACCAACCAACAAACCAATTTGTTTGGGGAAAATTCAGAGGTTGGTGGTTCATGGACCTCAATGAACCACAAACCAAGATGAACTGCCATCTTGCTAGTTTATGCCCATCTCTCATCTGATTCTTGAGTAGAGATCGAGCAAAAAAAAATTAAGTTAATGTTTTAAATTGGTCTGCTTAGAATCAGAAATGCTTTGAGTCCAAGGACAGCATATTAGCCAGCAATGTTTTACATCTAAGACTGCAACAATTACTTGTTTCTTTAAAGAAGAAGAAAAGTGGATTTTAATTTCCTGGCAGGGCTATTAAAGTGGGTCCTAGGTTTGGAAAGATTAAAAACAGCTGTTTAGGAAGGTTCTGCTGATCCATTTTCTTCCTCAGTGGAAGCATGTTCCATTTTACAAAGCTTTGCTATCAGTTACTAATATCTTAGAGGTGTCATTTCTTGTAGCATGTTTGAATTACAGTGTGGGACCGACCTGCACCCAAGCTTATTTGTTATTTCCACGGGTTGTATAAAAATTGCACAGTTGAGCTTAGAGCTGTGATTTGGAGAACTAGCAATTCTGAATCTTTTTCTCATGTTTCTGGAAGCGATTGCAACCACAAGTCCTAATTATCTACTCTTCACCTCTGGGAAGAACACGAGGTTCAGAAGCTAAATCCCAAGGCTCTGTATTCATGATGGGCTGACGGGCGACTCCGTGGTTTAGGGACCTACTTGTGGAGCCAGAGATTGGAGGTTCAATGGCTGTATGGTGCTCCCCCAGGAGAAGAGCCTCCCAAGGCACCCTCCTCCCCAGAGAAGGCAATGGCAAACTCCCTCTTGAGTATTACATACCTAGGAAACTCTGGAAAAGGTGCCGAGAGTCAGAATTGGCTTGATGGCACACAGTTATCATTTTTATATTGTGCTGTCCTGAAAGTTTGTATAGTCTCTGTTGACAAAGGAGAAACCTAATTGCACTTCTAGTTGTCAGAAGAGAATCTAGGAGCAGTAACTGGATGTGAGTAGTTGGGAGCTCCTCTTAATGTTCAAGTCCCAAGATATAAAATTTTTTATCTCTTAGCCTCCTTCCTGCCTTCCAGTCCAGCTGTTGCTTGTGCTCTTCATCCCACCTTGAAGGATTGGCTAGTAGCTGGAGAAGCTCTTCCTCCCCTCTGATACCAAACACTCTCCCGGTTCTGCTTTCAGTTACTGGCTCAGAGTATGAAACGATGCTGACGGAAATCATGTCCATGGGCTATGAGCGAGAGCGGGTAGTGGCGGCGCTCCGGGCCAGCTACAACAACCCTCACCGAGCTGTGGAGTACCTGCTAACGGTGAGGAGAACATGCCATGCCTTGCTCCCCCCCCCAGATATTTTAGAGTGACCTCCCAACTATTGCAAGAGATGTCATATGGTGGGTCAAGGAATCCCACTTCATAACGTCCCTTTGTTTTACTGGTTTGCTGTAATCATTTCCTCCTTTCTGGTACCATTTTTTCTGTTGTTATTCCTATCTTGGATTATTAGGCCCACAACCAAGCTTCTGGAGCTATCGGAGGGAATTCACCCTGAAGGGTGGCTCCATAGTAGGTGTCAATCTCAGTGCCTGACAATCACTTCTGAGTCTGCCCAGTAGCATAACACAGAGGATGGCCACAAGGTCAGTGAAAGCACAGACCTAGACAGCTGGTTTGTAGAGGGGATACTACCTGCATCAAGGCTGAATCTCTTAACTTGGGTTCAGAAATCAGAGTTGGTCTAAGGCAGGAGTAGGCAAGTTCTATGAATTTTGGGGCCCCTTTCCCCCCCATGCAGGCAGCGCACACAGTACCTCAAAATAGAAAATAATCTGAAAGTGGTTGGGAATCCACTGCTACTCCTTGAGGCAGTGGGCCACCAAAAAGGCCTTGAGGGCAGCAGTGTTGCCCTCAACATCATCCCTGTTCTAGCGCAGTCTTTGAGGTCGGTGTCACTGCTATGTAATGGCATTTCCATAGGGTATGGTGCTGTATGCTTTGTGCTTTATGTGTGAATAGGGCTCATCCAACACACACCTCAGCCAAATAGGGATTGTGGCAGACTATCGGAAGCTTACCTCTCTGCCGCACAAGTCTCTTGCGGTGGTCTCTGAGAGTGGAACACTCACAGACCTTGGTGATCATGTTACCAAGGCCGCTGGTTCTGTTAGCAATCCCTGGGAGTTCTTGGTAGTGACTTCTACAGAAGGCCAGGCTTGATTTAAAGTAGCCGCCAGTGGATGCGTGGCACAGGGGAAGCTTTTCTGTGCCGCATAGCCAAGTCATCATAATTGACTGGCTTTCCATGCAAACCGTTATCTGCGCTCACAAGGAGCAGAAGGTATTATGAACAGCCGGCACTAAATGGAACTCTGGTTCTTGTTCACTTGAATCTCTGCTGTTACATTCTTTGTTTAACAATCATTACAATAGACATAAAGGGATGTTTCAGACCTTACAAAACCAAGAGGAAAGTGACCCAAAGAAAATTAAGAAAATGTCAAGAAAGGCTTTTTCCTTAGTCACATACCATTCTTCTTCATGGTATCTTTGATTTACACATGTCGGGTGACTTGTGTGCCCGTACAAAACTCCTCAAGATATTCCAGAGGTTAAAAAATCCATTAATTTAACCTCTTGAATTGTACATGCTTCTCCATCATACAGTGATTCATATGGTGAACCTTTCAGCTGCTGTGTATTTCAAAAAGCTCCTACCTGTTATTCCTTACATAAGGCCCATTCTTTCTTCTTCATCTGTTTATTCTTCAAAAAATATTAGTATATATAAAGTGGTCTTGGCCTTCCTGCCTTTTATTGCCCCTGTGGGGTCATTTAAGAAGTGAGTCACTTCCCCTAATAAATACCTCTCACCAATGGACATGCTAATAAGTGCCTTTATTGCCAGTGTGAGGGATGTCAAACCCAAAACCACCAAATTTGCCATAAATTTACTAAAGTTGCCCTTAAGAACCCCAGATGCCCAACTGAAATTCTGTTTGTTTGAAGAACCATTGCAAATGATGACACCATATTAAATAGATAACAAAAGCAAAGTATGTTGCTAAAAGGACTCTCTGGGTGGTTTATTGTTTAATTATGCACACTACACATTACTTGCGCCTGTCAGCTGGGCATTCCGTCTACTGACCTCAAAAGGATGAAAGGCTGAGTGTACCTTGCACCAGCTACCTGGGATTGAACCTGGGCCATAAGCCGAGTTAACCACTGTGCCACAAGGCTACTAAACAGATAACAGTATTGGTTTCAACAGCTCCTATATGCAAAATACCTTCTAATTAAATACTGATGGAAGCAATCCAGTCAGAGATGACCTCTACTAAAACTCAAAATTGTCTAATCCCACACACAGTGGAATCTATACAACAAATTCCATATTTCTATCTAAAGGACAGCCTTTCTACTTTGAGGTCAACCTCAGAGCCCAAGTTGACATTGACATCCATGCCAAGACAGTAGAAGTCCACAAATTCTGGAAACAGGGCAAAGAAAGTGAAACACAGACAGAAGCCAAAGAAATGTAGAAGACCACCACTTCTTGACCTCAACAATGTCCACCTCAGAACAAGGAACAGAAGGATTTAGCCTGCATCAGTTCACCCTCAGAGGAAGATGTGTTTCAGATCTATATATCTTCTCCAGCCCTCAGTCATTCCCCAAAAGGCAACCAATCTTAAGTAAGCTCTTTCCATTGCAAGGAAGCCCAAGTGATCCATAATTTGAGGATTTGTTCCATGCCATAGGACAGTACAGGAGTGAAACCAATGACCTCGAGAGGAGGCGAGTGCTCCAACACTGGAGGCATTCAAGAGAAATTTGGACAAGTGCCTGGCAGATATCCTTTGATCCGTCTTCCTGCATGGAACAAGGGGTTGGACTTGATGGCCTTGTAGGCCCCTTCCAACTTCACGATCCTGTGATTCTATGATTTATCTTCATGTCAAAAACAGTTCCATACTTTGTGGACAGTAAGAGAGACAAAAATCTCAATTCAGTAAAATGGAGCCCACTAATCACACCATTTTCAAGGAGTGATGAAGAAAGCACATGTACCTGCCACCTTACCATGTCTCATTTCTACCTGGGGCCAGAATGGCACTTTCCATCACCCTTTTTCTGACTATCCAGGGTTGTAGAGAGAGAGAAAGAGACGCACTGTGGCTTTCTCAATAGCCTGCCCATGTACGCTCTAATGTCAGCGCACTGCACTCATAATCCATATGAAAGGCAAAGCGACTCGGCATCTAAATTGCCTGAAACAAAGGCACAGATATTCAGCATCAGAATTGCCACTGCCAAAGAGGCCTTGCCAACAGCCAAGCTATCCTGGTCGTAGTCAGTCTCATTTGGTTTCAAAGTCTCCCGTTGCTAATCACGGAACTACAAAAAGAAGCGTCCCAACGTTCTACATCCATGACATGGAAACAGGTGAAAGGGAGATGCTGGTTTCAAGATGCTCAACACTGACCACATGGGAACAATGATGGGTTTCTGTGTTATTATTTTCATCATGATCTTCATCACTGAATTTGGCCAAAATCAAATGTCCTGGGAACATTCCATGGTATTGAAAGAAAACATAGCCAGAAAAGTGAGCGACAAACGTCAGCATCAAACTCTTGGTCCCAAGCCCATATTGAAAGAGATTAATAAGAAAACTAAATGTAGCACTAGATAGGAAAATAAAAACTGAAGGCATACTTACCAGATCAGATTCCATTTCTCATCAGAAAAGTCTGCAGACCCTTTTGAAATGAGAACAGGAGAATGTCACTCCCAAGGTTTGAATTTGAAAAACAAACCATCAAATGGTTTTCTATCAATCCTAGCCACTCCCCCAGAGCCAGAAATAATTGATATTAATGCTCCTTCTCCATCTGAGGATTTAAAATTATACTTTGTCTTAATGCTTAGCATGGCCAAATCATTGCAAATAGAGATTCAGCGATCACCTCCACCAAGACCTGAGCCTGTCTATGAGCAGATAAATATAAACACAGCAAAACGTATGCCCTTTGTCGTGTTACCATTGTGATTGGATTTTCTCAAATAGTCGTGGCTCAAGCAAACAACCCTGCTGCCAACCTCCCAGTTCTCTGGTGTACCTCAGATCTGCAAGCTTTGACTGCCTGTGTGTAGGGTTGTCCTCTGTGCGCTGTTGGGATGTGTCATATCTAATCTAGCTAGATTCCACTAAATGGAATGAGGATAATTGGAATCTATATCTTCTTGAAACAATACAATCAGATATATTGGCAAGATTAAAATGGGATGATTGGGAAATTACGAAAAAGAAAAGTGGTATAGTTACTTTAGATGGATTAAGGAAGAAAAAGTATCTAAAATATGGGAGAAATGTAAAAAACTGAAGGATTGGCTTAAGCTATGAATAAAGTAAGGAGATTTAAGAGGAAGCCAAAGACATTGGTGGAATGTGCTAAAGAGCTTGTATGAAAGTATGGAAAATAATTTGTTCTTCGGTTCCAGGGGTTGGGGAGGTGTTGGGGAGGGGGGATGTAAAAATGAGCGAATTAATTACGTATTATTGTGTATGTATTATTTATTAGTTTCTCTAAAAAATTAATCAAAATTAATGTTCAAAAAATAGTTGAAATTCATGTATATTAAAACAGTCTTTAAAAGTACGTGACCTGCTAACTCGGTTTTCTTTGTTAACTTTTCAGGGCATCCCCGGAAGCCCAGAACCAGAAAGAGCCCCCATCCAGGAGAGCCAGCTCCAGGAGCAGCCAGTACCGGAAGGTGAGTTGTTTCTGCTGGATCTGCTCAAATCATTTCTCAGAGCACTTGAACGGTGGGCAACAAGCCATGAAGACATGCCGTTTCAAGAGAGTGTTGTCCATTCCAGAAGGCTCGCTGCCTCATTCCCGTGTGTGTAATTCTTGAGTCCCGCTCTTTGAGTCTTTGCTTCCATTCTGATTGGATGCATGCAAGGTTCCCTCTAAGATGCAGCTGCCTGGCTCCCTCTGGGCAAAGCTTTTCTTCCCCTGTGCACCCATCACAACCCTTTTTTGTTCCAGTCGTGATAGGACCCATGTCCGGAGTGGGGGGGGGGCGGCTAAGTCCATGTATACGGAACTGAGCCCTGCGCAGCGGGGATGAAAATTAGAGGGCATGTTGGACACCATGCAAATAAACATCCCTTGGGCCCACAGGAGAGAATCCGCTGGAGTTCCTGCGAGACCAGCCTCAGTTCCAGAACATGCGGCAGGTGATTCAGCAGAACCCAGCGCTGCTCCCGGCCTTGCTCCAGCAGTTAGGCCAGGAGAACCCTCAGCTGCTGCAGGTACCAGGAGTGGTGGGTCTTGGTTTGTTGTCGCTGGGCTGTCCCTTTAATCGGTGTCACACTGGTGCACTGAATTGCATGTGTTTGGTTCCATACATTGGGAAGTCCCCCTTTACAGGCTTCAGCCTGAGAAATGCTCGTGTCAGTTTCTCTCTTTTCTTGTTGAAGTCTCAACAGTTCCAGGGAGCAGAGGATAAAAGCAAGCCTGCCTCTCCCATACTTTGCTACGCTGCCTCGTGTGTGCCCATCCTGGTGGCTTTGACCAGCAGATATGTGCTGTATACATCTAGTAGGTGATTAGGGTGTTCCTATCTAAAGGAGCCCTCCCAGTTTAGCTTACTCTCTGTTGTTCTGGTTTTGCCCATCTTCACTTCAAATGAGGATGACCATTGTTGCTCAGCTGTCTACATTTGCTTCGTTTTAATTATAGACGGGAAAGCTCAAAACAGGCAGATCTGTGTGTGTTCGGCCTGGGGATCATGGATCCGGCATACATTAGAATCCAGTGGAGGGTTCGCATGGAGCAAAAGAAAGGGCTGGTCTTTTCCCTGCCCTCCTGCCATGATCAAGATTTATCTTTAGAGAGGTGCTTTTATAAAGCTGGACGTCGAAGGGAGCCTGAAAATGCAGGTGGCATTTATTCTTGATAACAGTGACTGTTCTTCTTCCAGCAAATCAGTCAACACCAGGAACAGTTCATTCAGATGCTCAACGAACCCCTGGGCGAAATGGCTGACATCGCAGACATTGAGGGGGAGATGGGTGCTATTGGAGAAGAAGCTCCTCAGATGAATTACATCCAAGTCACGCCTCAGGAAAAAGAAGCCATAGAAAGGGTAAAAAGGGTGGCCCGGGGAGTAGCAGCCGGGGGCACAGACAAGAAAGGAAAGGCCTCCCGGGGGGGTGTTCTTCCTTTTTCACGGCAGCTTCCAATTGAATGAACCACAGATTCAGTTTCTCAAGGCGTTTCTCCCCCATGAAGGCCAGAATGGGTAGTGGCTAGAGCAGTGGCTTTCCGTCCTATAGTTTGTGTGAAAGAGTCGTTCCCAAATGTGTGTCCCCCAGATGTTGCTGGGGTACAGCTGCTGTAATTCCTGACCATTGGCCATGGCCATCCTTGCTAGGAATTCTGGGAGTTGTCACCCAACATCTAGGCCTCAGGTTTGGAAACCACAGCAGAAAGGAGAAGTTACATTGGTTCGAGTGGAAGGAAGGTAGTTTCACACCTGGATACTCCCTAGCGTTAAAGTCTAAGGTCTCCCTGTCCTTTTGGTCAGCAAGCAGGGCCTGCAAATGCCCAGGACTGCAGATCTTGCCACAGTCAGAACCGGCATTCCAAGGGACGAAGGACAATAGGAGCTGTAGTCCTGCAGCTAGTTTCTAGTATTCTAGTTTCCCCTAAAACAACTTACTTCTCTGTGCTCTTTGTATATTCAGGAAACCCACATCATTATGCAGATATGTCGTTTTGCATAAATCTGGTCAACCACATGCTTTGTTTTCCGGAGACACATTAATTGTGAAACAAAGGACGTGGTTGGCCGAAATGCTACAGACTGCTAGGCAGAATCTTGGTTCCAGGATCATTGAGAAAATGTCTTTGTTTTAAAGCAAGCAAAAAGCAAGCCAGCTCTCATCATCTGCATGTTTGCAAAGTCAGGTGACCATGACATCTTGCAGCCTCTCGCGATGGTTTTGCCCCTATGGCCCCGGATTAGACAAGGGCCCAGGTCTAGGTTTTGTAGTGTGGGGCTTTGTGTGGCTCCAAGTGCTGTTTGTTCAGAAATACTGAATTTGCCTCCACTCTTTTTTTTCTCTCTCTCTCTCTCTCTCTCTCTCCCCTCTTTCTCCCCCAGTTAAAGGCCCTGGGCTTCCCGGAGAGCCTGGTGATCCAGGCATATTTTGCCTGTGAGAAGAATGAGAATCTGGCAGCCAACTTCCTGCTGAGTCAGAACTTTGATGACGAGTGACAAAGGAAAAAAGAGTTTTATATAAAATTCTCTATATAAATATCCATTTATTTAAGGGGAGGGGACACTACTTGGGGGTGGGAGGTGGTATGATTTTAGAATGTCCCTGGTGACTTGCTGGCTGGAAGGAAACGCTCTACCTTGGAAATTGGGGGGAAAGCAAAACAAACAGACTTTCTCTTCCCCGCTTCTTCTCTCTCTCTCTCTCTCTCCCCCCCCCCCCCACCCCCCCGGCCCCAGTGATGGCTGTATTTGAGCCCAGCTGCATCCCATGGCAGTCTTTGGACCCAGTAGACAGGATATTCAGGGAAAGGTTGAAGCAGCAGATGGGTTCGATTGGATCTTCTCCCATCTGAGCTGATTGCGTGTGTGCAAACAGATTGCTCTTTTGTTTGCAAATCTCTCCTCCCCCTGCCGCTGCCAGTGCCCAGTGCTACCAAAGCCTAAAAATGTTTGTGCCCATCAGCTAATTCTTCGAGAAGAATTATCTCCTTCGGTTTCTTCCCACCACTGTCCTTTGAAGCAACTCCAGCTGTCCATCCCTGTTCCAAAAGGCAGCGTGTGCCAGGTGGGTGACCTGCCATCTGATGGTCTTTTTGAGAGCTGTGCTGCATTGAAGAAGCACTCTGTGGTGGAGGGAGATCTTATAATGTTGCACCCAAATGCAGCACACTTGCCTGATCTGGTTTTTTTTAAAATCTTTTTATTCTCTTGTTGCCCGCTTTGTACTGGTGGTTCTCTGCCACTGGTTGTTTTTTTTTTTAATTCATTTTTTAAACATTGTTTCTCAGAGATAGTCCTGGAAAATCAAGACTAGAGAGCAGTTTCCTTTAGATCTAGTCTGTTTCAAACAGTGGCATCTTAGTGTTCCAGCTTCCCTCCACCCCCACCCCCGTGGCATTTTCATTTTCATTTTTTTTTTTGGCCAGCTGGTTTGCCAAATCAGAGGTGTTACTGAACCACCTGTGAAGTCTGGCTCCTGGAGCTACCTGGGCAGGGTTCAGTGACTGTGTAATGTCTTCCTCGGTATCGCCGATGCTCCACTGTTTGACATTTAAGGCCTCGAAACTTGGAAGTAGCAAAAATAAAAAGAGGCGTAGGTTGACAGAAAACCCTGTAATAGCCGAGTGGCAGACTCCCTTGGAAAGAAATCGTATTTCCAAACCCTCTCTGTTCTGGAAACTTTAAAGAAACTAATATTTTCTACTATTAACTTGATTTCCTGTCATTCAGAAGCATTCTTGTATGTTAAGGACTTTTAAAAAAAATCCATATCCACTGGGGATGCAGTGTCTTAGACATTTTTTTTTAATGTTGGGGGCAGGATTTTTTTTAAATGTTGGGGGCGGGAGAGATGAAATTGGTATTTTCACAAGCATTCTTTATAGGAAAGATGTGCGTGAAGAAAAATCTTGTTTTAATGTACCTGCTTGAAACGTGGATTTACGCTGACCGGAGACAGGCATTGTGCCTGTGGATCTTGCAAAACACCTGATTTAATTTTGGCCTTTTCAGTCTTTGCTGTCTGGTAAAATTGAAACTTTAATAGATTAAAAAAAACACAGCAGAGTCTTTTCCCCTTTTAGATCATCCTTCACCATTATGTGAGGAGGAGGTTGGTCAAAGTGGTTTCTGGCTTGAGTATCAATAAATTGTCAGTTGTCACTGGTTAAACCCTGGTTTGCGTCGATAAACTATGAAATTGACTTTTGCCTTCTTTCTCCCCCCCACCCCCACTACTCAAGAACAAATCTATGTGCCCTACTCTTTCTTCATTGCACACCTACTGCCAGGAGAGCCAGAGTAATTGCCTCTACACCTCAAAAAAATAAATGCTGAAGCCATACATTATTGCTAAATCGTGCGATGCTGTTGTGCAGCTACGGTTGACGGTATGCATTATGTTCCGACCGAGCGAAAGGAATATGCTTTGAAGACTTGTGGTGGCATAGCCGCATGGAGAAGACAGGAAGTTGGAATGCTGAAGTTTGGAAGAGTGTCCCATTGTTTAGAGATGTGCTGTAAGGAAGGCCCAAATGGTACAAGCCTCGGTGGTTTGATTAAGTCAAGTTGATTTCTTGGCCATGCTGCAATAAACCCAGCAGAACTGTGCTATTAGCTGAAGGACCTCTTTGGAGCAGGAAAGCCATCAAATCAGGTAGTTGTTTGTGGTTGGCTTTTGGGTCCTTTTCCCCGCTACATCTGTTGAGATGTAGCAACAGGATGGCATGCATTCAGGTAGTGAGGTGCTGTGTGTGTCACCCAATGATTTGATTTGGTTGCTGACTTCTCTTTTGAAATATTAGAATTTGGAGGGACTGAGGGGGTCAGTGGACTGGGTAGCTTCTGGTCCCTTCCCTTTATGAGCAAAACCAGAATAAATTAAGTAGACAAGCTTCCTTAGTTGCCAAAATGTGTCCTCATAACCACAGTTCAACTGCTTGACTTTGACTTTGGACGCTCATTCTCACACATGTTCACACCAGTCTCTTGGGTGTTGAATTTGGTGAGAGAAACTGCATACGCTGTTTTAGCAAAATTGGGTGGCAAGCACTACAGCAGGGAGAGCTCGCAAAGCAACATTTTGACCTGCTCTGAAACAAGCAAGGATTGCAAAGGCCTTATAAAAAGCATCGGACCTGATCCTCCTTCAAGAAGTAGAGTGGTATTCAGATTCAGTTGGGAAGTTATTCTTGAGTGCACGCAATGATATTTTATTATTCAACTCCCCCTCCGGTCAGGGTTGGCGTGAACAGGCCCCTTCTCCATGCCTCCCTTCCGTCTCAGATTGAAATGTTTTTGGGCAGTGTGAACCGAGTGTGAAATAAACTGTCTTGCCACATAATGGCAAGAAAGAGTGTGGGTCTTATTCAGTGAATGTGTCTAGTTCTTTGGGTCTCAAGAGGGGTATGGATGAAAAACGCACTGAGCAAGAACAGGAAAAAAAAACACACTCCTGAAAAGCAGCAGCAGCTTTCTCTTGTCCCCTGCGCTCCTTGCCCTCTGGAGATGCTGGCCACAGAGGCCAGTGAAGCATCAGGAAGAATAACTTCCAGAAACAGCCTGAAAAACTCACAACCACTTTCTCTTGTCTTTGGAAGAAAACAAACTAGACCCTAACACGCTTTTTTCAGTCTCTAATAGTCAACAACGGATGATTTCTAGGAACTGCTATTTCAGCTTCATGCAGGTGTGCAGCTGAGTATGAAAGATGTTAACATCCGAGCCATGCAGTAATATCTGGGTTGGGCTGGTGATTTTCCATATTGGCAGCTGCCCAGTGCTGCATGTCGCAGGTGGGTTGCCAGGTTTAGGAGCCACCGTCTCCCACTTCTGCTTCTCTGCTGAACAGAAAAGGCCGAGCTTATCTAGCCCAACATAGTTTGCTTTTTGCCCTTTGGAGGCGCTTGTTCCAGCACTTAAGGTCATATGGCCACATAATGGCCCCTCTAGTCATCACCAGCTGTGGCCTTTGCCCACAAACCGGGAGCTTGCTCCTCTCATCTGGATGCTGCTCTGCCTCCTTCTCCAGGTCCCTGGCCTCCTGTGTGCACCATATGTGTGTGACTGGCTCATTGAAATGGGTGCTGTTGGTGCCCGGAGAAAATTGGCTGAAGGTATATTATCAGGGGGTGGGGTGGGGAGGCAAGCAAGATGATGATTGATGGCAGGTGTTTTATGAGTAGTGATTCAGGTCCAGTTTGCTCATTTCTGCTCATTGCTTGGTATGAGGGAGGGAGAGGTGTTTGCATGCACATATACATCAGCTGCCTTTTGGCTGTCTCTCCCCAAATTGGCTAATTACTTGAGATTAATGCTCAGCAGCAGCAGCTCCCTCTCCCCTGCTGCCATCTGCTCTCTTCTCCACGAGGCCTGTTATTATTTGCCAGTGCCTGGATTTGGTTTCCTAAGTCGAACCCAGCTTTCTCTATAGGGATTGAAGCGTGATCCAAATACCCAAGTCAGATGATGGAACTTCTTGGAACAGAGGGAGGAGCAAGCAGAAGGAATTTTATATTAAACGGGAACTCTTTTTTTAAAAAAAATCAGAAATCATACTTCCTCTAAAGGTAGAAACAGCCATTTTCCAAGAGGTCCTTGAGACCTGGAACCTGGAACTTCAGAACATAAGCAGGTATTTAAAGGTAAAACTCCACCCCCTCAATTACTGTAAGCACAGGAAGTAGTCAGAACCTCCACCCCCTTCGGCTGTGTGCTCGCCTTGTGCTTCCTCTCTTCTCAAAACCTCCTTTCTCTGCTGCTCTGCAAGAAAAACTGTACATTAGCTGAACTGTTGTTTAGGGGGAGTAACTGGGAATTTGAAGAGGCAACTCCTCTGCAAGTTCCATTGAGTCAAATGGGCCTACTCTAGTTGTAATGCACTTTAGCGTATTCAGTTGCGACTGAAATAGGGCCATTTGAATCAGTGAAATTTATGGAGAAACTGATCCACCAGATCTCCACGGATTCAATGGGACTCCTCCACTGCAGCTTATTGAGCAACAGAAGCTCAGCCATCATGTATCACCCTATTGCCTCTTCCTTTCCATACTTTTTGCCGTTTCAATGTCTTGCTGCTATCCCACAACATTTTTTTTAAATTTAGTTGTTCATTGATCAGAGTGAACCAGTGTTTGAAATGAAATCATGTTTCGTAATGATCTTTTATCGGCCATGAAAGTGCACTTTTTATGCAATACCTGTTACAGTACAGAGGATGGAAAAGGTCACAGCATGGGGTAATCAGTTGCAGTAGACAAGCAGACGGATTACTAAGCACTTTGAGACCGTATGTTTTAACTTGAGGGTGTCGATTCACTCCACACACACCCTTCAACATTTATTAAACTTAGTAGTCTAATATAATGTACCCGAAGTCAAAAGTATAAATAATGAATAAAATGCATTTGACTGTGCTACAAATGGATGCATTATTCAACAAAACAGCTTGCTCAAGTAACAGGCAATAGTAGCCAAACTGATCAGCATAGGTTGGGGATGGATGGATTTATTTTCCTTGCCTGCATTTTAAAGGACATATTTCATTTCCTTGGAGCTTAAATGATGTGTTAACTAAGTACACATTTTAAAAAATGGCTAATGAATAAAAGTGGCCATAAATCTTGGTACTATGACAAAACGACTAAAGGATATTTCACAGATGCTGACCATAAGATGTAGTGCTTGCTGAGAGCAAGATTACCCCAAAGATAGAGCAAGATATACATACTCTTATTTCCCTTGGTAGGTCACTGTAAAATGTATGTGATTTGGTGCCTCTTTCTCTTGTATTGGAAGTGAAGATGGAAACTGATTTTGTGCTACAAATGACCCAAGTATTAAATGAGCACATGAACTTCCCAGATTCCTAGTTCTCCACTAGGAATGAACTGCAGTGGCAAGTTCAGACATGGAATTACCACCTCAACCACTTTGGGCTCGGCCTAAACAAGAAATCTGAGTACCTTGAGACGGAATTCTATGAACTAAATACATGGAGAAAACCTAAAGAAGGCGAATATCTTCTAGTACCTTGGCTCCCATCTCCAAGATTACAGTGGCATCAGTCGCAACATGAAAACAAGGGTGAATGCAACCTGGTTGTGATGGTGAGAAGAAACCAGCGTGCTTTGGGACAAGAAGAATTCCAATCTGTCTCAAATCCAAGATTCACAAGACGTTTGCCCATCCGCGCTGTATGGCACAGAATGCTGGGCAGCAACAATGGCTGTAGACAGCCACCTCCATGCCATGGAAATATGAATGCTCCATTGGATATTGGGTTCTCCCTACTTAACCATGTCACAAATGACACTACCTTACAGCAATTAGATGTGGTATCAATACCAGAGAAGAGGAAGGAAGGCTGGTTCCGCTACTGTAAACATGTTCTCAGAGCAGCACCTTCCACCACCGCCCAAACTGAGTACCACCTGAAAATCGATGGCCAGTGGCCCCATGGGCGACCAAAACAGAGATGGCAGGACATTGTCAATTACATTTAAATTGTTGGCTTGAACCCTGAAGATGCAGTTGAGTAAAGTGGCATTTCAGGATCTGAAATGTGGACCCTGCACCTGCAGGAAAACGCTGGGAAGAAGAAGAGCTTCTCAAGAACTAGTAATGGGGACCAAGAAACAAAGGTATGAAATTACATAGCAAGGTAAGGTAAGTAGCGGAAGGAAAATGCAGCTATCCCAGTTCAAAATGTTTGGTCCATTCCTTTCTACAACCCAAACTGCTGGGTTGAGCATGGCACAAAAAACAAGCTTTCACAAGATCAGTTTTGTAAGGACCAGTCTTTGTGGTCTATTGCCTACTGAAACAAGAAGCGGAGAGGTCTCTCGTGGTGTCTGTGTGTTCACTAAAAGCTGGCTTTGCTGTTAAGCTCCAAGCCAGTTCTAAAAGAGCAGGACTTAGCCGTGATGTCTTCCTGTGCCTCAGTTTCCCTTGTGGGAAAATGCTTTCCACAAGATTGGCTGTAGAAGACTGCTTTCCTGAAGGGATTCTAGTTCTCCACCACCACCACCACCACCCCGTCTCCTCTCCCCCTGCCCCGCCCCGCCCTCAGAGACAAGCATCTCCCATGAGGCCTTCAGAAGATGTGCCACCCATCCATGCAAGTGACTGACAAAACAGGCAGACTTTCCTCTGGCGCAGCTCCCTGAGGGATGGATGGCTGGTAGGCAGGAGGCACACCCCTGGAATACTGTCACGGGGGCTTGCTTTGTGGGTTGCTAAGGAACTGCCTCTTGAGGCACAGCTGGTGTCGGTCGCTTAGAGGCCAGATCCCTGGCTGCTGCTGTGAAGATAAAATGTGGGCCCTTGGCTATTGTGGAAATGCTATGGCAGGAGCCTGGAAACAGTCTGCCCGCCAAACCTTGAGGAAACAGTGGTTAATAGCTCACTGAAATCCTAATGTTGGAATGAAGTCTGCTTTTCTGAGGTGGGGGTCCAGCCACCTGCTTTGCACCATATGGGGTTGCTTCGATTCTGGGCAATCATCTCTGTGCTTCCTCCTCCTCCCAACGGTTTGTGCTTGAAGATCTTAAGAACAAATGAGACCTGGATGCTGACAAAAAAAAAAATTATGCCTGAGCTGAAATGGGGTGGAGGGAATAAGAGACAGCTGCTTGGAATACACCCATTATCTTTTGTTGTGTGACTAGCGGTGTCTGCACTCCAAAGTTGCTTGAAGGTTGTAGGATCCATTTGGGCTGGAGAGGCAGCTGATTTTTGAGTTGGAACTGTGGACGTTCCTGATAGTCTCCTTGTTCAGGAGGGGGTCAGAGCTGAAGCAAATAGGCAGGACGTGATCATTTAAATAGAAGGTTCCAATTCAAATCTCAATGAGACGTTTTAAGCTAAATGAATACTTACCACGTGACTGAGTGCAACATTTTAAAACTCAAAATAAGAACATTTTAGGCTGAAGAGCAGGTCATGGTATTTGACTGACTACGTACAATATCTCAGAAACTGAAAGATGTCACTTTTGCATGTTACAGATAGTTATGTGTTTCGGGTACTAGCTGTTTAATTATATTTCATGCTCACCTTCACATAGGCTCTATCTGATTTCCAAATAATTCTAGGTGCCCTTGGCTTTTACAGTTTATTGGGGGGGGGGAGTGTTCACATGACGAAAAGCTATTAAGGCTTAGAAAAGTTGCTTTTGTAGGATACATTTCCTAAAATCCTTTTGGAGTCTCCAAAAGTAATTTTTCCAAGTTCTGCCAAAGACATTCTCTACTACTACTGCTTCTTTATACTGAGCTACCTGAGTGAACATGGTTGATGAAAGCAGCGGTGAGGGATCTTGTTGGCTCATGTGACTTTAGTGCACACTTGGAAAATATATACCTTAGTACTCTGCACAAGTCAGACAAATATATGGAAGCTTCAGGCATGGACTTTAAAAAGCTGCTTGGATGAGTAGCAAATGTTTTGATCTCGCAAGAAAACTAGTCCAATTGCCATGACTCTGCTTCTGGATTAACTCACTTGGATGACTAAGAATCTCCACAGACACATGGAAGATTTCTTTCAGCAGGCAGATCAAAAAGTACTTTGTCTTTATCACCCATTAGTATAATCAAATACTGAAAGGCATGGCATCATAAATATCAAATACTGCAAATTACAAATTGGAGGCATCAGACATCCAATTTGCCTAGTTGAACGGCAACATTTGAAATAAAAGTTGGTGCTAGTGGGTTCAAATAAGCACATAAAATATGAAGCATATTGAGGAAATAACCTGAGCAGTTAAAGAATATTTATTATAAAATATTTAATGCAAAATTTTATAGAAGCACTTCAGAGAGCATATTAATCCTTCCTCCATCTTCCGCCTGACAGCCCTTCAAATAGTTGAAGATGGTTATTGTGAACAGATTTCAGCCTTGAGGGAATGTGAGCAATGACATTCACCTTCTGGACTTTTCTGTATGGACATGAGAACATGAACTTTCACACCCTGAGAGTTTCATATGCACCTCTTTCATGCCTTCTGTTCCTGTATGTCCTGTCTGGGGACTCTCTGAGGAAGGAGTGAGGTTGAGAGAACTTCAAAGCAGAGCACAACACCTCAAACTATCTTTCTGTATTAGTCACCAATTGTATCTGTGAATTAGGAAATTGGTGTGCTATAATCTGCTAGGATCCCTAGATCATTTTTGCTTGGATTACTGCCAAGCCAGTTGCCACACATCTTAAATTTGTTTGTTTTTTCCTATAACATGTAGAATTACACATTTCCTTTTTGAAACACATTTTGTTTCTCTAAGCTCTTAAAGTAATCTTAAATTTTGGTCCTATCTGCTGAAGTGGCGGTTACCTGTCCAAGTTGGGTGTCATCTGCAGGTTTGAGGAGCATCATCTCGCAGTCATGAATTGACCTTGGATTATCCAGGTGTTCTTCATGTCAACTTGCAGGTACCTTGACTAGCAGCTGTGCTAGCCGTGGCTTCTGGGACTGAAAGCCTAAAACTAGAGCACTGAACCCTTTCCACTTGCAGCAGGGCCTAGAGCAGAACCTTGAGTCCAATGGAGGAGCTGTGGAGCTCAACAACTCAAGAAAAAGCTACCAAGAAAAAGAGGGCCGAGGGCTGCTCCAAATTCCCCATTCCAAACCTAAATAAAACAGAACTATTTGCCTTCTATGTAACTAGTAAACTTTGACAGCTAAAAAAGCCACATCCTATCTAATCTTGTTGACTTACAGTCTCTACTTACTAGATACAGCAGTGGTGTCCAAACTTCGGCCCTCCAGATGTTTTGGACCACAACTCCCACAGCCCTTTGTTATTGGCAATCTAGTCTTGGAATTCTGGGAGTTGTGGTCCAAAACATCTGGAGGGCCGAAGTTTGGACACCCCTGATATAGATTATTCAGCAGGTACTGTGCTGAACCTACAAGACACCTGAAATTCTTGACCTGCTTTAGTAACCAAATCTCTCGCTCAATTATTCTATAATATGAGACTGAGAGACTACAGTATATGATTCCCTTGGCTAAAAACAATGAATGCAGAATGAGTGTTGGGTTTTTGTGTGTTCTTTGCAAGCTTCATCCTGTGTTCAATCTGACCATTTCAGGCGAGAGAAGGCACAGAGCGGGCTCATTACGCTTTGCTGCCTGAGGCAGAAGAGCAAATGGCGTCCCTCACCCAGCCAAGTCAAGGTGCTTAGTATTCAGAGCTAGCCTAATTATTTTTGTCCCAGGAAGCAAAAATTCCCTCAAGCAGCTCTTCCCATCTCTCTGGCAGTAAAAATTCAAAAACCACAACATAAATTACTGATAACTTCCTGCCCTTTCATAATATTCAAAGTTTATGCCTTTAGGTGGCCACCTCCTTTTTGTCTAGAGGGATTTAAGGGAGAGGGGAATTGGCCGTTTAGTTAATAACACAACCAAACTCAATCAACGCAAATCTGATTCTGTTGTCCTCCAGTCCTGTCCTAATTTATTGTGTTTCTAGTACTGCACTGATGCTGCTTAAGACACCTGCTGTACATTGAAGAGCTGTGTTCTTCAACAGCTAGCCAGCTGCTTTTAAAAAGATGTTGCCCTGTGGACTTCCCCATACTTTATGCCCATTCTCCAAGGCTTTGGGTGTTTCCTAAAAGCCGGTTTGCTCACCTTTAGTGTAGAGCAGATCAACAAGAGATAATAAAGCCGCCTTGTCCCTGTGGCAGATAGTGAATGAAAGGTCTCTTTCTGTTCTTGCAGCTTATCTCAAGCAAGCAAAGGAGGATTTTGAAGCTGATGGTTCTTTTGACTTGCTCAGTGAAGCTGATGCTGCTCTGGCTGGCAGTATTCCATTGAAGCACAGTCCTCCGCAATTACCCGTATTTTTCTGACTATAAGACACCCCCCGTGTATAAGACGACCCCCCATTTTCCTGCCCGAAATAACAGCTTGCTTCTGAGTATCAGATGACCCTAAATTTTAAGTCTAAGAATTCCAGTTTAAAATGTAATCTTATACATGGGAAAATAACACTACCCTGTATGGTTGTTGCAGCTTAGATTAGTTATAGTTTAAGCAGCAATGAAAATGGGCGAGAACTGTAATTCAGTAATATTTAGAGCATCCATTCTTGCTGTACAGGAATGCTGAAGGGTATTGGGGCCGTTTTGCAAATTCTGCTACAGAGACACCAACGGTAAGGCTTACTGTCTATTCATCATGGATGGACATCTTTTTTGTGGCATGCTGGTATATGTTTCTTCGACTTGTTTCAGCTCAACTATCCCTATTGGAAATCAGCTATGGCTCTGCTGGAAGGTTAGTTTCATGCTTGTATAGAACTCTTCCTGGCTGTAAGATGGTTTGTACACTGGTTGAGACACATTTGATTCCTCATTGCCTGCCCTGTGCCAGTAAAGATGGCAGGGTTTCTAAGATCCCATCCCCCTTCTGCTATTACTGGTTTGGTTCAACAGTGCCGGCCCAACTATTAGGCACAGTCATGCAACAATGCATTTGGCGACAAGTGATGGTAGCAGTGGGTACACAGTAGTGGCAGCAACACCAGATATGAAGTAATGTCAGAAGTCAGAGCAGCTTATGGCACACACAGCCTGGCTTCTGCCTCCCTATGTCGCCCTCTTCAGGCGTGGTGGAAGATATTGGATGGCAACTTGCAGGAGTCTAGATATTGCTAAACTGAGCTCCCATCAGCCTCATTCAGCAGAGCCAGTAGTTAGCAATGATGAGAACAGCCGGCAAACAGTATCTTGTGGATGCAGTAAGGGGAACGGGCAGCTGTCTCATTACCAGCATCACAATTAAGATACTGCTACAAGCTTTTGTATATGGCAGAATCAAGGAACATCAAGCCCGCCACCTGTTAGACTCCCATTTTCGTCTGATGGAGCCTGGCTGGTATTAAAGGAGGATGGGAGCAGATTTAATTGCTGGAGGACACCTGGGCCTTCATCCACGATGATGCATGGCAGTGGTTTCTCACCTTGGGAAACCCAGGTGTTCTTGGACTGCAACTCTCAAAAATCCTGACAGCAGAGCTAGTAGTGAAGGTGTCTGGAAGTTGCAGTCCAAGTACACATCTGGGTTACTCAAGGGTGAAACTGGGAACCACTGATGCAGCGTATGGGATGCAGGCAGCAGTACCAGGAGCTTTGCTTAAGGCAGCCCTTTCTCTGACCACAAGAAAGACATGTAGGTCTGCCCACGGAGCCAAGTACCATACAAGAACATAAGAACATAAGAAGAGCCACGCTGGATCAGGCCAAAGGCCCATCTAGTCCAGCTTCCTGTATCTCACAGTGGCCCCACCAGATGCGTCTGGGAGCTCATGAGACTAGATATCTGTCTCCTGATACCACTCCCCTGCATCTGGCCCTTGAAGTACCCCGGTTTTAAGCCTGGAGATTACACATCTCCATCATGGTTTGTAACCTGTGATGGACTTTTCCTCCAGGAATCTGTCCAATTCCCTTTTGAAGGCATCCAGGCAGATGCAATAATCACATCCTGTGGCAGGGAGTTCCACAGACCAACAACACGCTGGGTAAAAAATAATTTCTTTTGTCTGTTCTTACTCTCCCAGCCCTCAATTTGAGTGTATGTCCTCTAGTTCTGGTATTTTGTGAGAGGGAGAAGAGTGTCCCTCTATCCACTTTACTCATGCCCTGCATTATTTTGTACATCTCAATCATATCCCCCCTCAGGCGCCTTTTCTCCAGACTAAAGAGGCCCAAATGTTTTAGTCTTTCCTCCTAAGGGAGGTGCCCAGCCCAGTAATCATTTTAGTCGCTCTCTTTTGCACCTTTTCCAGTTCCACTATGTCTTTCTTGAGATGCGGTGATCAGAATTGTACACAATCTCAAGGTGCGGCCTTAATATTGTTTTGTATAATGGCATTATAATGTTGGCTGTTTTATTTTCAATCCCCTTTTTGATAATCCCTAGCATGGAATTGGCCTTCTTCACCGCTGCCACACATTGGGTAGACACCTTCATGGAGCTGTCCACCAACACACCAAGATCTCTTTCCTGGTCCCTCACGGATAACTCAGAGCCCATGAGTTGATAGATAAAGTGTTGATTTTTTTGCCCCAATATGCATTACTTTACATTTGGCTACATTAAAAAGCATTTGCCATTTCGCAGCCCATTCCCCTAGTTTGGAGAGATCCTTCTGGAGCTCTTCAGAATCTTCTCTGGTTTTTACCACATGGAAAAGTTTTGTGTCATCTGCAAACTTGGCCACCTCACAGCTTATCCCTGTCTCCAGGTCATTTATGAACAGATTGAAAAGCACCGGTCCAAGGACAAATCCCTGGGGCACACTGCTTTTCACCTCTTTCCATTATGAAAATTTCCTATTGACACCTACTCTTTGTTTCCTGGATCTCAACCAGTTCTCAATCCATAAGAGGACCTGCCCTCCTATCCCCTGACTGTGCAATTTTTTCAGCAGCCTTTGGTGAGGGACTGTGTCAAAAGCCTTCTGAAAATCCAGATAGACTATATCCACTGGTTCACCCAAATCCACATGCCTGTTGACCTTTTCAAAAAATTCTAAAAGATTTGTCAGACAAGACTTACCCTTACAGAAGCCATGCTAATTTTCTCTCAGCAAGGTTTGTTCTTCTATGTGTTTTAAGATTTTCTCTTGGATGAGGCTTTCCACCATATTCCCTGGGACAGATGTAAGGCTAACCGGCCTGTAGTTTCCCGGGTCCCCCCTCCTTCCTTTTTTAAAAATTGGTGTGACATCCACTGTCCTCCAGTCCTCCGACACTGTGGCTGTTTTAAGAGACAAGTTGCATATTACCGTTAAGAGATCTGCAATTTCATGTCTCAGTTCCCTAATAACCCTTGGGTGGATGCCATCTGGGTCCGGTGACTTGTTGATCTTCAATTTATCAATTAGTCCTAAAACATAATCTCTTTTAACCTGTATTTGATTTAATTATTTAGTCAAGAGGGGCCGTTCGGGCAGCGGAATCTGCTCAAGGTCTGTCATGAAGACAGATGCAAAGAACTCATTTAATTTCTCTGCAATTTCCAAGTCCTCCTTAACCTCCCCTTTTCCTCCCTCACCATCCAGAGGGCCAACTGGTGTGCAGTAGAGAATGCTAGGGTATCATGCTTGGAACAGATTGTCTAGTTTCTTGGACCAACCGGATATCTTGACTCTTGGGGAGAAAATGTGGAGATGATGAGGAGAGAAAGTCTTAAGTGGATACAAAAAATTTACACACCCCTGTTAAAATATCAAGTGTCTGTGATGTAAATGAATGAGACAAAGATAAATCATTTCAGAGCTTTTTCTACCTTTAATGAGACCTATGAACTATACCACTCAGTTAAACCACAAACTGAAATCTTTTAGGTGAAGGAAGGAAAAATAAAAAACTGAAATAACATGGTGGCATATGTGTGCACACCCTTAAACTAATGCTTTGTTGAAGCACCTCTTGATTTTATTACAGCACTCAGCCTTTTTGGGTATGAGCCTATCAGTATGGCATATCTTGACTTGGCAATATTTGCCCACTCTTCTTGGAAAAAAGGCTCCAAATCTGTCAGATTGCAAGGGTGTCTCCTATGCAGAGCTCTCTTCAAATCACCCTAGATATTTTTAATCAGATTCAGGTCTGGGCACTGGCTGGGCCATTCCAAAACGTTAATCTTCTAGTGAAGCCATTCCTTTGTTGATGTGGATGTATGCTTTCGGTCATTGTCATGCTAAAAGATGAAGTTCCTCCTCATGTTCAGCTTTCTAGCAGAAGCCTGAAGGTTTTGTGTCAATATTGACTGGTATTTGGAGCTGTTCATAATTCCTTCTACCTTGACAAAGGCCCCTGTCCCAGAAGAAGAAAAACAGCCCCAAAGCATGATGCTGCCACCACTACTCTTCACTGTGGGTATGGTGTTCTTTTGGTGATGTTCAGTGCTGTTTTTGCACCAAACATATCTTTCGGAATTAGGGCCAAAAAGTTCAACCTTGGTTTCATCACACCACAACACTTTTCCCCACGTGCTTTTGGGAGACTTCAGAGGTGTTTTTGCAAAATTTAGCTGAGATTGGATGTTTTTCTTCAAAAGAATACGCTTCCGTCTTGCCACTCTACCCCATAACCCAGATATATGAATATGGGAGATCGTTGTCACATGTAACACATGGCCAGTACTTGCCAGATATTCCTGCAGCTCCTTTAATGTTGCTGTAGGCCTCTTGGCAGCCTCCCTGACCAATTATCTTCTAGTCTTTTCATCAATTTTGCAGGGACGTCCAGTTCTTGGTAATGTCACTGTTGTGCCTTATTTTCTCCACTTGATGATGATTGTGTTCCATGGTATATCTAATGCCTTGGAAATTCTTCAGGACCCTTCTCCTGACTAATGCCTTTTAACAAGGAGATACCTCTGATGCTTTGGAAGCTCTGTGCGGACCATAGCTTCTGCTGTAGGATGTGACTAAGAAAATGTCAGGAAAGACCTACTAGCACAAATGATCCTTATTTGGTATGCCTCAGAGGCACTTTAAATGATGGCAGGTCTGTACTGACTCCTACTTAACATGAACTTGAATGTGATTTTTTTTTTACTGCTGAGCACAGCTACATCCCCATTTCTACAAGGGTGTGCACACATATGCCACCATATTATTTCGGTTTTTTAATTTTTTCTTCCTCCACCTAAAAGATATCAGTTTGTGGTTCAATTGAGTCATACAGTTCATAGGTCTCATTAAAGGCAGAAAAAGTTCTGAAATGATTTATCTTAGTCCCATTTATTTACATCACAGACATTTGACAATTTAATAGAGGTGTGTAAACCTTAAGTTTGTTTCTGCCACAAACTCACTAGGTGGCTTTGGATTAGTTGCAATCTGTACTGGCCTACCTTTCAGGGTCGTTGCTCCAACCATGCCATGATTATTCCCAGGGACGAGTCTGAGCTCTCTGAACGGTATGTGGGGCAGTGCCAGCGCTGCTGTGTGTTACCCAAGAAAGCAAGGGGGTGCCCCCTTCCTCCTTCTCTCCCCCCCCCACACAACCCGCCTTCCCTGGCAAGGCTTTTCGACGCCTGAACCGCAGCAGAGCCGGGGGCGGGGTGGCGGGGGGGGGGGGGCTGGCGTCGGGCACTGCAGGAGTTCGAGGCCGCCTCTCCTGTTGAAACTCTGCTCACCCGCCCGCTCCGGGGCCAGACCTCTGCCCCACCTACGAGCCGAGATTCCCGCCCCCTTGCCCCGGGATCGGGACGCTCCCGGGCGTTGAGGGTGGGGTAGGTTGGGGTGGTGGTGGTGGTGGTGGGGAAGTGTTTGGACAAGACGAGGAGGAAGGAGGAAGCGGCCGGGTCCTCGAGGCGGTGCCGCTCAGGTAGGGGCCCGCGGTCCACCTGCGCCGGGGCGGAGCCAGCCAGCCAGCCGTCGCGCACTCCTTTCGGCGGAGCAGGGGCTGCGGAGCCCCCCGCAAGCCTGGCGGCGCACTTCCCGGGCCACTTCCCGGCATGGCTCTCGAAGGAGGAGGAGGAGGAGGAGGAGGCGGCAGCAGCAGCAGCAGCAGGTAAAGAGGCGAGAGCAGACCTGTAGCCACCCTGTAGTGGGGGGAGGGGAGGGGGGGAAGCAGCCCGCATCTCTCTTCTTGCCCGCTTCCTTCTTTCCCCACTTCCTTCTCGATCCGCTCCTCCTGCCCTCTTGCTCCCCCCCCCCCCACTCCGTTCTCCCTTCTTCCTTGCCGGAGTGCATTTAGGCTCCTGCCCAGGTATCTGCAATGCAGACCCAACTCTCCAGCAGGCAGAGGGAGCTTGTGGGGGGGGGGTGTTGAGAGCCCCCTTCTCTGCTTTGGGGGAACAAAAGCGAGATTTCCAAGCCAGTGCGGCGAGGGAAACGAGGATTGCCCGGATTCGGTACCCCAAACTCCTGCCTGTCGCCGCTGCTGCCCCCCCCTTCCTAAAAGCCCAAAGGAAGAGCCATGGGTGGTGCGCGCCCGCCTGCCCGCCCCTCCCTCGCGTCCAGATGCGTCGCACCTCCAGTGATGTTGGCAGTACCTGAGGTAGAACATCCCACAAGCAACACCCCCCCATCCCTCCGCTTCCGGGCAGTAAACATGCTGAATAGCAGGCGACTTTTTAACTGTCCTTTTCCTGATGCCCCAAAGCAGCTGATACCCCTGGCCACCCTCAGGCTAATGGTGGGGCTGGTTCCACGGCCGGCCGGACACCCATCCTGGGGATGGCCAAGCGGGTCTTGAACCAGTGTGTGGGAAGAGGCAGGAGGCAGTGGGCTGGGGAGGATGAGTGGTGGAGTGTTGTTGGAGCACCCGCTCTCTTTAGCTGGTGATGAGGCGGGGGGGTTTGACCCTGGAAGTGTTAAGGGAAAGCCCTTCCCTGCTCTTTGCTCCACCTCCATCTCCCTCCCCCCCCCACTGGCATGCCCTGCCAACTGGTGTAACCTGTGCGAAACACTAGGTTCTTTGTGTGGGCCTCTGTTCCCTATCAGCTGGCACATCCTATCACATGCTAACAGTGCAGACAGAGCTTCCTCCTTTTTCCCCCAAGGCTCATTGGCCAGTCACGTTGTGCTATGGCAGGTAAATAAATAAATAAATAAATGCAGAGTGCCATTGGTTTCTTATTGATCGCCCTGACTCCTACAGGTTGGTTGCAATGTTGGTTACAGTATACAGTATATACAGAAGTGTCCTTGATTTGTAAGCAATAGCTTACCATGACCGCTGCTGCAGTTAATATGATGTATTTGAGCCAAGGCTGGGCAACATGTGGTCTTCCCAAAATTGGGAGTTGAAACACAACAAGATCCAGTGGGCCACATGTCACCCCCATCATCAGTGTGTCCTCCAAGGCATCAGGCAGAGATGGCTGTCTCAATTCCTCTTGATTGAGAACTAGGCCGGTCTGGGACCTTTTGGAAGGCTAGAGAAGTGTGCATCTCCGGGAGTGGGTTGTTACACAGTTTAAGAGTGTTCAGCATCTTTAAATGAATCTCTCTTAACCTCTTGACCTTTTAGGACAAGGGGTGTTGCTCCGCTATGATGCGCTTTGTGAAACCCAAAGGACCTGAGTTTTAATCTGCCACATCCATGGGTGGAAGCTGCTGACAGTCCGTGCAGATTGGGTCGGGCAACTCACTGTCCCCCCCAAATGTTGCAGTAGTGCTGCCCTCATAGGCCCCTGCCAGCGCCACCAGTTTGTGAAGGTTGAGAGCAACTCGTATCCAACAACATGCGCAGAACCCCAAGTTGGCCACCCTTGGCACAGACAATGCCAAACAAGATGGATCGATTACCTGACTCAGTGAGAGGCTGAGTCTATGTTCCTGTGATAAGCCAGGAATTTAACTGAGTCCACTTAGTTACCACCCTGGCCCCACCCATCATTTGTGGGACGTGCCCTTATTACCCCAGGGGACCATGTGAAATGTCAGTAGGGAAGATCGCCTTATATCCCGTCTCTGAGGCCCCACTCTTGTTTGAACAGGGTGGGGTGGATGTGCTGGCAGGGGCAGTGCCAAGCCTGTGTTTGCTTAGACTTGGGAACTCGGTGCATGGTGGACGAAATGAACTGAGCATGCGCAAGGAGGCAACCGGTAGATTATTTTGCTTTGTTGTCTGAGAAGGAGGGAAGGAAGCAGTAAGGCCCAGGGCGTTTCCTGATAGCACGAGGCAGGATCATTGGGAGAGCATCATACTTGGTTTGGTCACTGAGCAAACCTTCGTATTTCGGTTCAGTTAACCCTGTGCAGAAGAATACCTCACAAGGTTAGTTTGAAAATTAATTTAAGCAAGCAAATGTTTACCACAGGAAAGTATAGGCCAGTGGTGGCGAATCTTTGGCACTCTAGATGTTTTGGACCACAACCCCCACAGTCTTTTGTCACTAGCAGTACAGTGTTGGAATTCTGGGAGTTGTAGTACAAAACATCTGGAGTGCTGAAGGTTCACCACCACTGCTATAGGCCGATAAAATACTACATTTAAAAAAATTATTGAGATTTTTTTTGGAACTGAAAATGCCATTGCAAGTGATTTGTGTCTGAAGAATAACATCCAAAGCGTTCATTATCTATTACTTCTGTGGCTCTTGTACCAACACCCAGTATGTTCTGGTTACTGCTACTATGAAGAAAAATTGCTTTTATTAAAGCAGTTGTACAGGAGAAAGTGCTTCTCTGTTGGTTCCCATTTAAGATATTTTGCCAAACAGAAGGGCTTTGCTGCCACCCAAATTATAAGCACGAGGGATTTGAGAGGCTAAAGTCAAATCTATAAGAGGGCCCTTGTTTCCCACATCACATGCCCTGTCATCAATAATTACCTCACGCTTATTAGTTTGCCTGTACACACTTACCCTCATCCTCTGTAAATTATTGAGTCAGCGGGACCTGATGCTGTATAGGCTGTCTCCTAATCCTATAGAACTAGAGGTTGACGTCACCATTCTACAGTATTTGAATTAAAGAGTTGAGGCCAAAGCATAATTTGGCAAGCTGTACAATAGGCAACACTATTCCCTTTGCACGTTGACCATGATACCATCTAATGCATTTCATGGCTTCTACGAAAGCAAGACAATAGACTTAGAAATGTTGAAGGCAGAAGGAAAAGAGCAGGACCCACAACGAAATGGATTGACTCCATAAAAGTTATGGAGGAAAGGGTGTTCAGAACTGCGCATTTTGGAGATCACTCATTCATAGGGTTGTCATGAGTTGGACGTGATGGCGCATGACAGCAACAACATATATGGCGGCAAGATAACATTTCTACGCATGAAGTAGACATTTGTTCACCTTTTTTGGGGTGCATGGCTCCCACTTTAATTGTAGTCAATGTCCTTAATTATTGTAGCACTCCTCTGTCTCCCACCATTCTGCCAGTGCAGTGCAAGGAACTCTGGAGCTGTTAGTCTTCAGCAGAGGATGTCTGTTGTGGAAATGTATGCCATTAAGTTCCTCAGATGGCAGGTTCTGATTTAATTATACAGATAGGTTCTTTCTGCTTTAGACAAGGACCTGAGCCAATAACTCCCTGTTAAGAATCTTGCTTTTTCTGCATTAATTTTTCTCCTTATTGGCTCCAACCAATCAGACCTGATCTGGGCAATAAGGGCATAGACATAGGAAAATAAGTTGCCACAAATATCCATGAGTGCAAGCTGCATATTAGCCTTTGTCTTATACTTCATAGTTATAAGATTGCAGTTTGAGTCAACGGCAGGAAAGTGCACTCCCATCCAATCTGAGCTTGTGCAAAGAATTAGTTGCCAGTTTCCAGATTGCCATCACCTCTCCGCGTTGACTGTCTATGATAAGAAGCGTTTGTCAGGGCTGCCTGGCAGCTTTGTTTTCTGGAGGTTTCTTAACATCCCGTTTCTTTCCCCTAAATGGCAGGAATTGCCGGCGAAAATCAAAGAGAAACAAAACAAAACAAAACAAAAGTATCAAAACATGTGGAACCTTAAAGACTAACTTACATATTTTAATGTAACATTTCGTGGACACATCTACTTTTTCAGACATATAGCAGCAGAATGAGGTGTATAATATAATATGTTTTGTGTCTTTTGTTTTATTTTGTTTTCCTTTGAATTTTGCCTGCAATTAACACAACATAAGAGCCATGCACGACTAACAGGTCAAAGGCTCATCTAGTCCAGCTTCCTGTATCTCACAGTGGCCCCACCAGGAATTCTTGAAAGGACTTACATGGCTACCCTCTCTGAAACTTCTAAATGGCAGGAGTGACCTAAAACATTCTAATAATTGACACTATTCTGTATCCAAAATTACTGGTCCAGAATCTAGCTATGTCAAATGATTGCTCAAGGCGGTGCTAGTTATCTTTCGGGTGTCCATCATTCACCCACCAGCATGGGCCGTGGGTATGTGCCTGATCATGTGGCACGTAGCCAGAGAACCTTCAAAACTGCCCCCTTTGTGCGTATTTTCTGGCCTTGGTGTTGAAGGCTGCTCTGCCCCTCTGGACCGTAACTTTTCTGAAGTCTGCTGACTCCTTTTCTGCAAGCAGTCAGATCTTACACAGGGTTCTTGGGGCAGATCTAGTTACATCGAGCCATTCAGTTTTCTTTCTCCCCTTTCTTTCTGTGCACTAGCTCCTTGGAGACTGCCCTGGCTGAGTGCACAGCGGCACTGAACTGCTTCCTGCGTAACCAGTTCAGTGAGAGCCTGGAAATGCTGCAACCCAGGTGAGTGTGGGGAGCAGCCAGTCTGCTTGCTCCCATGGCCAGAAAGTCCAGGCGAGACGATGCCTTCCACAGCTCCAGTTCTTCTATGTCCTCCCTGTTAGACTTTCCTCCTGAACGCTGCGATGGAGGCCCCGCAGATTGCATGACCATGACTTGCACAAATGTATGACTCGTGTCTGGAAAGGGATGACGGTCTACTCTAGGGCAGTGGTGGCAAACCTTTGGCACTCCAGTTGTTTTGCTCCACAACTGCCACAGCCCTTCATCATTGGCAATACATTGGCTTGGAATTCTGGGAGTTGTGGTCCAAAACATCTGGAGTGCCGAAGGTTCGCCACCACTGGTCTAGGGGATATGGAATGAAGTGGAAGGTTGAAGGGAAGGTAGATTTAGATTAAGTTTTAAGTTTACTGCAGACTGTCCTTTTTTGTTTGGAAACTTCATGACTGCTTGAAAATGTATGGCCAGAAAAAGAGGGTTTGTGCTAATCAATCATCACAATAGTGTTTGACAAGTGAATGTAAGAACAGGGCCCAGTTTGTCAGCAGGATGGACTGGAGATTGAAACTTGACTTCTGATCATTCATGTGCCATTGTTTAAGACCAATTGACAGGTGTTTTATATTATATCATTTTCTTCCCCAGGGAGTTTTAAAAGACAGAAACTTGTTCTGCCTTGTTTATTTGCTTACAGCAACATGCTTATATATCTGTCTTTGTATTTATAATCAAATTTATTGGGGGTGGAGGCTGAAAAAGGTTTGCAGTAGGAAGTCAGGCCAGGGGTCATGTGCAGGGTCCCCAAACTCGGCAATTAACCCCTAATGGCTGTTGTTGCTGTACTAATTGAAATAAAGCACACCAGGACATTGGTTATGGTTTTCAGATCATCTGCATTCCATTCCTTGTGAATGTAGCGGTGAAACACGACATTCAGGCAGCAACCCCACTGTGGGTCCATCAGACATTGAGAAGGAGGTTGAAATTACTTGTGGGTCAGCTGATTGTAGAAATGGCTGTGAGGGGCATCCAGGACTGAGCCCAGAGCTATGGGGCGGGGAGCTCAGAATCCAGGCCAAACTCAGCTCGCTAGTAATATCACAACCTCATCTCCTTGGATCTCCTTGAAGAGAAAGGTGGGATTAATATTTTAGATGAACAAATGAACCCAAGGCTACGGTGATATTTGGCATTGGCGGCTGCGCAAGTTGCAATTGCAAAATGTGTTTAGGACATCTGGTTCCAGTCTTCTCTCCCAACCTCACCCCCCCAGCTTTTGCCAAGCCAACATTTCATAATCGTACAAACATTTTTACACTTGCATTTGTGAGATTGTCATGGACTGGGGATGGGTGGCGATGGCTGTCCACCCGTGCGAGACTCAGAAATCACATTTCTCCTCTTCCATTGCTGCTCACCCTGAAATTTGTCTTCCCCACTTGGAGAACCAGAAAAACACAGCGATTCCAAGAGACTTCAGCCAGTGCCCCGAGACCTTGCAACTAGAGATGGGGAGAGAGGTGGATATTTTGTGAATATCTGCGGTTCGTTAAATATTCACCCCTTCATATTCATCAGGCCTTGAGGACCTGAGGAATATGAAGGGACAAATATTTACTTGTTTTTATTCGTCTCTATGTAGCTTTTCTTTCTTTAGACAGCCTGTGGCCTTCACTGTCCCTTCCCTACCTTGTTGTTGTCGTCGGCTCCAGTATGCTCTTTTTCTCTTTGCCAGCCTGGAGTTGGTGGGGAACATCTGTGAATATCCCTGACTAACAGCTGGTAGGTGGGGACAGGCCAGAGCTGGCAAAGAAAAATGTAGGTTTGTCTGTTTGTTTTACTTTGCCAGCCATGGGGCCAGCTGGAGGGCAGAAGCAGCAGCAGTGATGGCGGTGGCAATGAAGGCCACGGTGGACAAGATAGGGATGGGGGAGTGGAAATGGGGGCAGAGGCGGGAGGTTGGCTGAGGGGCTGGGGGTCTTGGTGGTTGTTCTTGTTTTAAAGAAGCTGACGAATTGATTTGTGGTGGGTTGGTTGGCGGGCGTCGTGGTGGTGGCAAAAATCACCCTTGACGAACCATGAATCAGGATGAAATGCCATTTTGATAGTTTATCCCTATCTCTACCTGCAATCCATTCTGACAATCAGCCCTCCCTTCTGTTGTGCTTGAAGGGAAAGAAGTACTGTAGAAGAATATTCCTTTTGCTGGAAGGCTTTGCACCTGACCCTTAATGGAGACCAAGGTTACGGAGCACATGTTCTTCACTTGCCCACATTACAAGGTGGCACATAAGGAGATTATTGTCCCACATATTTAAAAAAAAAAAATCCCTGGCATTTCAGAAAAATAATCAGACTTGACTTTCTATTTTTGTACAGCAATACTCTGGTCTCAGAATGTTTATGGTAACTAGACAGTAGATTTTAAATTGTCCTTTAATGCCAAAGGTTTTGCAAAGTACCTGGAATTTTGGAAATTTGGAAAATGCCCCCACTCTCCAACCTGTATGATTAGTCTAAGGGCAATAACAATAAACTGACTAATCTTTTTTGGTGGGTTTGGGTAAAGCTCGGATATTTTTAGTATGGCAAGAACAAGGATGGCTAGGGGAGAAAAATACAGTCCACCATTCTATTGCTATCTATAACCAGGCTATATTGGCTTGAAGGGCATCTTTTTCCTTTTGCTGATGGTGTGTTGTTGATCCCCTTTTTAATAGGTCCGGAGAAAGCATGTATCATGCCTTAATCTATGCCACCATACTGGAGATGCAAGCAGTGATGACCTTTGAACATGATGACATTGTCCATGCTGGGCAGACCATGAAAGAGGCACAGGACATTTGCCAGAGGTGAGGACTTGCAAGGGCAGCCACTTGGAGTGCATATGTGAAGTAGAGGTCGGACACTGGATTTACGGTGCTCTACGGATGGTGTATGTATGGTCATTTATGACTACAGTTGATAACAGAAAATAGGAAGTTATTCGCCTTACAAGATGAACTGGTTGATTACCTGAGTTGTGAACAGGTCATTATTTCTCTCATTCTGATCAAAGTTTGGGAGTGGATCTATTTATGCAATTTACAGAAGAGAAAAAACATCACCCACGCCACTGATCTTCTCCTGGACATTTATTTTTTAATTATTTTCTCCTTCATTTAAAGTGGGGGCCAGAAAAGTGGCTGTGTGAATGGAATATGCAGGCAGAGCAAATATAGGCCTTAACAGGGAAAATATGTTTTAATGGATGAATAAAAGGAGAATGGCACAGTTTTTGTGTGTGTGTTGGGGGCAGGCATTCATTGGGATTAGAAGGTGTGGAAGACAAGAATCTTGACTCACAATCCCCCCTTTGGGTTCTCCTGTTAGGTTTCGGAGGAAAAGCACCATGGGCGGCTCCTTCTCCAGTCGACAAGGTGGAGATACCTGCTCTGAGGGTGAGAAGAGTTCACGTAGAAGATGTGGGACTCAAGATGGCTAGGTTCTCTCCCCAGTCCATGTGGGGTCGGGGTGGTCTAGTATTTCTGAGCTCCCCAGAGGCCTCTAACTAGCTGTTGTTGGAAGCAGAAGATTGGACCCCAGAGAGGGTGGGTAGCATGCCACCCTGTAGGCGTTGCTTGGCTACCACTCCCAATAGTCCCTGACCACTGGAGATGCTGCTTGGAGCTGATGGAACAGGCAGTCCAGCAACATCCAGAGGGCCACACAAAGCTCACTTCTGGACTACCGGGACCTTGGTCTATAATTATAGCACAGAAGTCTTTATCTTTCCTTTGGTTTGGAATAGAGACACACAGTTGGATTGCGGGGAGGAGAGGGTCTTTCTGTAGGTTGCCATGGTCCTGGTTCCATGTCCCAGAAGGAGATCTGGGGAAGCTGCTTTTAATGCAGACCTAGGGTTGAGGGTAGGCAGATAAGGGGGGAAGTGCAGGGCTGTGGAAGCAAAAGATAGGTGCTCCCCAGCCCCACTCTTTGGATCCACACCTCTTTTGTTACAGAGGAGCTACATGCTGAAGTGTGCTACGCAGAATGCTTATTGCACCGGGCAGCCCTCACCTTTCTCCAGGTAAGAGGCGTGATTTTCCTTGGCAGTGCTCTTCTGTCCCATTGCAGCGACCTCCTGTAGCTGATGCTTTGAGCTTTCATTCCCATCAGGTCCAGCCCACAAGGCTATTATTAAAAAATGCCGGGATTTGTAGTCCAAAACACCTGATCATTGGGAAAAGCTGTAATTTTGGAGTCGAGACATTTACAGTTCCAGGTAACAGAGACAGACAACAGTCACGGCCACAGACATCTTCCTTTGTGTGGTTGAGAAATTTAGCGTTGCAGGCATCCAGGCACCTCTCCTAACTTGGCCAGAACACGTGGCCAAAACAGGCCCTTCCTTCTCCTGACTCCTCTGCAGGCTGGCTTTGGGAGAGGGCATCTAGTTTCCTGTCTAGACTTTTGGTCACATCATTTTTGGGTCTGTGTCCCAGTCCATAAAGCCATATATACATACAACACTTGATCAGGGATAAGGACTCTGTATATGTGTCCTAAAGGGCAAAAAGCAAAGTACTGAGGCACCTCACTTCACATCTGAGACTAGCTAGGACTCAGGAACCTCCACTTGGAAGCATATACTTCTTTTTGCCGCTTATCTCCCTTTTTTGTTTCTTATTTGCTTAATCACTTGGTTAGTTTTACTTTTATTTTACTTTTATTCTAGTTTACTGTTGTTGATTTATGTAGTTATATTTTGTTTATATTATGTTGTTTGTATTTTATTTAAATATGTCATTGTTGCTGTTTTGCGATTTTATGTTATAAACCGCCCAGAGTAGCCCTAGGGCTAGGTGGGCGGTATGGAAGTCAAATGAATAAATGAATGAATGAATGAATGAATGAATGAATGAATAAATAAATAAATAAGTGTAGACGGAAGCGATGGCTCTCAGCGGGCTGGAGAGTTCAAGGGAGCCCATGTTCAAAAAGGCGGAGAGACACTGCCTTATGGGAAAGCTACACACGAAGAAAGAACAGCCCTGCAAAGATTGTTTTCCCTCTTTGAGATGGCAATGGTGGTATCAATAAGTTGGGAGGACCAAAAGATCCAACAGATGTGGTTGCCTTCCCCCTCCACCACCAGTTGATCATGAGTTTGGCTCTGCTGCTGGGAGGCACTCCTGTTTCATTCTGGTCGTGGGCATCTGGCGACTGATATTCAGGTTAAACTGCCCCACTCTAGAAGTGGCATCGCTTAGCTACGTTGTACCTAGGAACGGAGTTGGCCTTTGCACTTGGGGACTTTTGAACTCATTTTCGTTCTTTCCTTGCAGGATGAAAATATGGTGAATTTTATAAAAGGGGGAATCAAGGTGCGTAACAGCTACCTCATCTACAGGTGAGTTCTGCAGGTGGCGGGCAGAGTTGGAGAAATGGAACAACATTTATTGATATGTTGGGCAGCGTAGAAGCAAGAGGCAATACCAGGGAAATGATGAGAGGAGGAGGTTCCATTATTGCACCTACTTCTAGAAAATAAAAGCTTCTGGGCCCGTTGACCTCGGTAGACAAAACAGAGCTCCTCGGATTCCACCCTTTCAGAATATAGGCTAGAGAAGCTTATTGTGTAGATGTTATCTCTTTATGCCCATGTCAGGGAGGCATTACTTGGCCTTCCCTCTTTTCTGTGTGCTGGAAGATATTTGCATGTACTGTATTTCAACTGAAGGAGCACAGAATAAGAAATCTCCCTCTGCCTATGCTGCAGAGCGAAAGTTTGTGGAACAGTGTGTGGTTCAGGGTACATTTTGAAAGGCAAAAGGCCCGAAAAGATGTTTATGAAACAGAATAGGGAGAGAGTTCTTGCTCTTATGTTTCTAATATGCAGTTTGTCGCACAGTAGCGTCAGAAACACAATTTCCATTCAGGAAAAACCAGAAACAAATCCAAAATACTGTGGCACCTTCTAAGATATCCACCTTGTTTCAGTATGAGCTTTTCTGGATTACAGTCCACTTCTTCAGATATACAGTACAACACATTTCAAATACTTGAAAGATATACTTGAATATACGGTGGACCCTTGTATAACAAACAGTTTGTATAACAAAATCTGTACAACATAAAAAATTCCAGAGAGAGGGGAAATTTGCTTAACATAATCCCCTATGGGGAGAATCCGTACAACATAAAAATGGAATTACTTCGTTTTCAATGCATTCCTATGGGAAATTTGTATAAAGGAAAATTTGCTTAACATAATTTCGTTTGGAGCGAATTAATTCCTTTATACAAGGTACCACTGTACTCAAGTTTCTCATATGGGCAGAGGAATAGGAATTTCTTGGTGAGAAATTGGGCATCGCTGAGAAGAGGAAGGAAATGACCATGTCACAGGCCAGTCAAACATTTTTTGTTTGTTTATTTCCTTGATATCATGTATTTTCTGCAAGGAAAGTAAAACCACACCTTCCTCTCAAGGTAAAACCACAGTCTTTGCTTAGCTGTTATGGGTATGCGACATATTCTTTCCATACTTTAAAGCAATGAAAAGTAATTAAGATTTGAGACAAGAGTCTTCTTGATTATGATTACTTTCTGAGGCAAACGGATACCTTTTCTGGAATGGCAGCTCCAGGACATAGACAACTACATTGAGTAGTTGTGCTACTTAGTACCCTAGGGAGGGGGGCTGCTTTTCTCGTTCATTTTGTTGAAATAGGAAGGCACATTCATATCTAAAAAATAAAGGTAGCCGCATGGGTCCAATGGAGGACTGAAATGCCCAACATCCAAAGCCAGATGATAACTTCATTATGGCCATCCCAATTGCTGCAGAAGTGTGCAAACCTTGGGTTTTGTGTTGGGGGCAAAGGTGATCTGCTGGGATTCACCCACGTTCCCTTTGCAGAGAGCTCAACAGCTGCGTCCGTCCGAATCACTTGCGGTCAAGCTCTGCTCGAGTCCATCTGGAGGGAGGAATCGCGCTTGGTATCGGTGCTTTCAACTTGGTGAGTTACGTTCAGCACATCTTACAGGCCAGAGAACAGAGAAAGGATTGTAAGGAGCCCTCCGTTGGTGTCGCTCAGGGAGTTTTGCCTCTTCTCTCCTTAGGGCTACTGCTGGCATGTTAAGCTCCTGTGAGGCACACTGAGAGTGAATTTCCTATATTGAAATGGATTTTAACTCTACATTTCCTCTGGCAACTCCAGGTGGCATTCCTGGCTCTCTTTCTCCCCCCAATTTCTCCCCCACAACAACCCTGTGAAGTAGTTCAGCCTCAGAAAGGTCCAAGGCACACAGTAAGCAGCAGGGCCAAGTAGCCATTAGAATGCCTTGCTCCAACACTCTTGACTCCCACGCCCCACTTATTTGTTTGTTTACTTACTTACTTACTTACTTACTTACTTACTTACTTACTTACTTA
>JAHTLZ010000198.1:1539208-1575150 GCA_023846285.1 Phrynocephalus versicolor | reverse complement strand
AAGTATTAAAAACTATCAAACAATAAAATTATTAAAACTATAAAATACAATACAGTTAAAACAACATACAGTACAAATTATAAATGATGAAACCCTGCTGCTCACGTGTCCAGCCAAATAATCTAATTAAAATGCTGGCCAAACAGGAAAGTCTTTGCCTGGCGCCGAAAAGCCAAAAGTGTTGGCGCCAGGTGGATCTCCATAGGGAGGGCATTTCAGAGTTGGCGGGCAACCGCCGAGAAGGCCCTTCTTTGACATGCCACCCCCTTATCTCTTTGAGGGATGGCACCTTCAGCAGGGCCTCCTGGCCTGATCTTAGAGTACAGGCGGGCTCATATGGAAGAAGGTGGTCCTTTCGGTAGCCAGGTGCTAAGCCATTTAGGGCTTTATATGTAAGCATTAGCACTTTGAATTGGGCCCAGGCAGCAACTGGCAGCCAATGTAATCCTTATCCTGTAGGATATCCAGTGATGTAAAAAAACTGACAAAACTGCTGGTTGTCCGCTTCTGGATGGCTCCGTCATAGCCGAGCCTCTAGACTAGTAGTTCCCATCTGTGGGTAACCAGGTGTTCTTGGAATACAACTCCCAGAAGCCTTCACCACCAGCAGCGGTGCCTGGGGTTTCTGGGAGTTGAGAACATCTGAGGATCCAAGGTTAGGGACGACTGCTTTAGGCCATCTTGGCCTGTGAATCACAGGATGTTCAGTGTTTCTCATCTGTTTTGGAGTCCATCTATTGGCTGAGCTCCAGTCTGACTAGATTGCCCAACAGAGCACTGGATGACATACAACTAGCTGAAACTAGTCTGGAGGGCTGGTCACGCTGAAGGGAATGTGGCTCCTCAGGACTTGCTTCTGCTGGGGAGATGTACCTTATCTTTCCATTTATCTGAGAAGTCAGTGTTTTTATATATATATAGTCTGTCCTTCCTCTCTGAAAGAAAGCTTGTGGTTGGTAATAGCCCACCAAACCTAATCTCAAGGCATGCCGTTGCTCTGGTGCCATCAGATTGTCTGGCAGGTTAAGCGGCCACTCTGGAGAGCTTGTGCCAAAAGGTGGTTTCAAAAACTGAGAAACCCCCAACTATGGTTTCTGTTTGCATTCCCTGATAAACTTATTGAGAAGGGCCTTTTAAGCAGTGGCCAGGAGGTTTCAGATTCCTTTAAAAGGGTCGCAGGAACCCAGAAAGCGACTAGACGGTGTTCTTTCAGAAGAGGAGAGGGGTCCAGAGGCGGCAGCCTTTTGGCCAGAGGGCCAGCTGTTCCCAGAAGCAAGGGCATATTCCAGGAAGATTGGTCTCAGGCCTTGCCTTCACTGACAATAAAAACCACTGTTGAGTTGGGTTCTACTTCAAAACTTTACATTTCGGCAGATGCATGGAGTAAGGGGATGGAATCTTTTGGGCAGAAGTGAGTTTTTCTACCCTTCTAGCAGATACCTCTTTGGGCATTGAGGAGAAGGATTCTCCCTGACGCCCCTCCTGCCATCCCAGCTGAGCAGAGCCACTGGTTTGCCCGATGGTAGCCATGCTTTCCCGATGCTAGCCAGGTGAGCCGGCTGGTCCAGAACCAGGCAGGGAATGTTACCATCATCTGTGGAGAAGAATGGGCACCCCATACAGACACTCAACCCTACTGATGGACATGCTAATGGTGATTTATAATCATGTGACCATCATGTGATAGTAAGTTGCTTTGAAAGATACCCTGATGCATCCGGCAGTTCTTACGGTCAGTACCACTGATCCCTCAGTTTGCCTTCTTAATGCGAGGCAGCCACGTGGGCAGTTCCCTTCTGTTTTGTCCTGGGTGCTCTGTATCCAACGAGAATGGTGTCTTCCCGAAGCAGTGGGCGTTTTGCTGATGTGTGTTACATTCATAGCCCCTTCTGCCTTCCTTCCTGTGCAATCAAAATGTGGCTTACCTGGTCTCCTCCCCACCTTGTACACACTGTAACAATGTAAAAGGGAGGACAGATTTTTTTAAAAAACATGGTTCTGAAAATCCACAGTCTGAGGGATTCTGGGAATTATAGTCTAAGAAGCAATTTATTTCTGCTCTGCTCAGTGAGTCCTGGTACCCCTTGGAGGAGTAGTGGATGTAAAGCAACAGAGTAACAGCAAATAAGGAGACTTTATTGCTGTGTATACATAGTAAAATAGGGTTTTGTGTTGCATGTCCAAATCTAGCAGTTCAGTGTGGGAACACTTAGTTTGTTTTGTTTACTGTTGTTGCTATACACAGTGTACAGTATCTGTACATAATGTACATTAAAGAAGGGCATGGAACTTCAGTAGCAAGTTGCAACTAGAGTAGGTTCATTCAGTCAGTGGGGATTGAGTGAGTCAGCACCAACACATGGAAAAAGCCTCTTTTTTAAAGAAAATGTATAGAAACCCAGCATAAAAAGGAGAATGTTAGGATAAACTTTCCTGGCAAGGTAACCTTCTGAATACAAAATTTTGGTTCATTTAAGTGGATGGACATGTGTAAGCCCACTTAAGGCTTCTACTTTAGGAGAAGCCAGGCCCAAGTCTCTTTCCTCTCTGTGTTTGGGGGGAAAGATAATACTATTTTATAGTCATTAGAAAGGACAAAATACTATAAAAATTATAGAGCTATTTGTAAGCATGGACAGAATGGTGTGCCCTGAAATGACACTAAAATGCTTGGTTATGTTTTTCTGCAGTTTTCAGAAGGGGTGGTTGGGTGACGGAATGGAGACACTTGGCTTTGAGTGCCTCAAATCAAGGCAGTAATCTTCCACAATTCTAAATCAGTGGCAAAGGACTTCTCATCATGAATGTCTACAGTGTTATTCATGCTGGTTTCTTGCTTCCACAGACTCTGTCTCTCTTTCCCCCCCGGATCCTGAGACTTTTGGAGTTTGCAGGGTTTTCTGGAGATAAGGTACAGCTGATTGCTTGGACACTGCATTTGCCTGTTTGTAGGGATTCAGCTAGGGCAGGGTGACTGGGGCTTTTTAATGGCAACAAAGTTTAGAGGGTGTTAAAATCTAGAAAAGACTCCACCAATGATTGGTCTCTCTTCCTCTCTCTCTTCTCTCTCTCTGTCCCTCCTCTCTCTCTTTTGAGGTACTGTATATGCATGTGAAGGTATAACTTTTTTTTTTGGAAGATTCACCTTCATTGTCTTGTGCCAGGTGCGGGGTGTCCATGACCGCTCCATAAGATAGAGTGAATGGGATTCACTGTCAAGCAGAAAGTAAGGTTGAGCATGGGGCAAGCACAGGCATTTGCACAGAGGAATTGGGAAGGAGAGGCAAGCAAAAGCCACACATGAACACGGAAGGGTGTTCTGCGTTTGATTATTAGAGTGGCTCAGGATAGCTTGGGCCTGAGATTGATCAGTCCCCTACACATCCTAATTGATGAGTGGGATTGGTTTCTTCTCTCTCTCTCTCTCTCTCTCTCTCTCTCTCTCTCTCTCTCTCTCTCTCTCTCTCTTTCGGTCCCAACCTCCAGGCTTCTTTGACTGATTCCCATTCTTTCTTCCCCACCAGGATTACGGCCTGCAACAGCTGCACCAGGGGGCCACCACACCCAACCTGCGAGCTCTACTCTGCACAATGCTGCTTCTGTGCTACTACACCTTCCTTACGTTCATTTTAGGTGAAGGCAGGCAAATGTCAACCACCCGCATAGGAGAGCTGGAATGGCAAGGGGAGGGATAACAGGAACTGGTGTCAAAAATCTAGGCCCCTATCTCTTCCTATCCCCCACGTAGCCGGCTTTTTTCTCTGGACACTTAGAACAGGCATGTCCAAACTTCAGCCCTCCAGATGTGTTGGTCCACGACTCCCACAGTCCTTTGTCATTGGCAATCTGAGCTTAGAATTCTGGGAGTTGTGGTCCAAAACATCAGGAGGGCCGAAGTTTGGACATGCTTGACTTAGAGGCAAAGGGAGTGAGATGGTGGCAGCCAAATAATCTTGCTTCATAGGCAGAGAAAGCCAGTAAATGGGACTGAGGTGCTTCCTCCTTTGGGACCTCCTGGTTCTAGTCCATATTCAGAGGAACAGAATATAGAGCAGGAATCTTGACATGCGATTCCTTAGCTTGGCTTAGGGCAGGCATATCCAAACTTCAGCCCTCCAGATGTTTTTGGACCACAACTCCCACAGTCCTTTGTCATTGGCAATCTAAGCTTAGAATTCTGGGAGTTGTTGTCCAAAATATCAGGAGGGCCAAAGTTTCGACATACTTGGATTAGGGGGTAAGAGGTGGCTTGACAGCTGCTTTGACCCAGACTAAAGTCAGAGCTGACCCTTGAACCCCCATGTAGTCATCAAAGAGTGTCCTCAGCACCTTCTGAAACACCACACGAGTTCCTGGAACATGTTTTTGGGTGGCATGAAAAAGCCTTTGGGGCATCAAAATGTACAGTGTGGGGGCAGAGCAGATTGGAGTGGGGAGCGGGTGCCAATGAAGGAAGATTAATCATCCCCTCATTTTATGTTCCTCTCAGGGACTGGTGAAGATGATTTTACAGAGGCTGAGGCCCTCCTAAATCCATACCTCTCCCGCTACCCTCAGGTAAAGTCTGAATTTGGTCATAAATGATAATTTGTTGATTTAAATTCATTACTTTGCTAATTTATTAATTAGTAAGTTAACACTTTCAATAAACATCCATTAATCATCACTGTGCCCTCTTCCTAAAGGGCTACAAGCTAGGCAATTAGTCCTTCATTGTTAAAGGTTTATTTTATATGCTGATTCCAGGCAATTAGTCCTTCATTGTTAAAGGTTATTTTATATGCTGATTCCTCTAGTGATTCATTCCACTCCAGTACTGAAAGGAATAAATTAGCAGAGAAGCTCTTTATTGGGGATCAAGGTTGGGGAGCTGGGCTTAAACTTTGCTTAGGTAAATTTTTACATGAACTACATGTACTAGATACTGGATACTGTATACTTTTCCTACTGTAAACACTTTTTTATTCATTGGAACCTGATGGCTGCTTGTAGAAATAGCTGGCTCCTGTTTCCTGAACACACCTGACAGATGGTTTCATTTCTGTTCTATTTTAAAACGTACTTTAAAACATATTTTAAAAAACCTTTTCTCTCCTAGACTAGAATGCTATTCTTTTAATTATGATGCTCAGATAGTAATTCTGGAGAGAATGGATACATTCGTCATGCCCTTCCCTTGACCAATTATTTTATTGAAAAAGTGCAGCACATGTCTGGTCAGAAGTAGGCCCCGTGAATTCAGTGGGGCTTAGTTCTTGGAACAGCTTTCATTTCTGGGCAGCCAATCTTTCCACATGATTCGGGAAAGTTTTTTTAATTATCACGTCAATTAATTATTTTGTAGTCTTTAACTTATTATGTTTTAAATTCTGTTTTTAGATTGTGAGCTGCTTTGAGTCCCCCTAATCAGGAGAAAGGCAGCTATAAATCTTTTTCTTAGCATTTGTCCCACTTGGCAGTGGGGTCCGCTATTCTTGTTTTGGCCCTCCAGTTGGCGCAGTATAAATAAGAGAGGCAGCTATAAATAAAACAAACAAATAAAAGAATGATAAAGAAATTCACACATTTCTGAAATACTGCTGGCACATCTAGCCTAATCATCAACATGTGTCATCAGATAAGTTCCAGCTTTATGGCAACCTTTTTGGGGGGTTTTCCAGTTAGAGAATACTCAGAAGTGGTTGGCTGGTTGGTTTGTTCACTGGATTTCTATATCACCCATCTAGCTACAGGGTTACTCTGAGTGGTTTACCATTCCCTTCTTCTGAGGGGTGCCCTGGGACAGCACAGCTCACCCAAGGGCACCCAGGCTAGCTGCGCTCATGGGAGGTACAGCTGGGGCATCAGACTCCCCAACCTCTCCCTCCCTAGTCAGATACCTAAACCATGGAGCGAGCCTTGCCCGCGCATTTTTTAAGAACCAGGATGTAGTTAAAGTTTAGAAAAACCAATTCAGGTGTACAGTAGGAGCCCTGTATCCATTGATTCATTATCCACTGATTCAGTTATGCACGGTTGGTGGAGGAAAAATAAATAAATAATTCAGCAGCCGCAGAGCAAGCTACTGTCACAAAGAGCAGCTGTAAAGCAAGCTACTTTCATAAAACGGCAGCTGTAAAGCAAGCTACTGTTGCAAAACAGCAGCTGTAAAGCAAGTTGCTAACACAAAACAGCAATTTTGGGGACATTTTGGCGTTCTCTCTTATCCATGGTTTTCATTATCCACAGGAAGGCTTGGAACTAATCCCCAGCAGATACTGGGGTCCTACTGAATAATAATAAGAGGACATTGCCTCAGTGCTAGTGAGAGTAAAGAGGCATTTGAGAACATGATTAACAATTAATGTTGGCACCCCGTGGTTTCTTCACTGCTGGTAGCTGTAGGGATCTTTGTTCCTTTGAGTTCGTGTTAGGTCATGGGTTTAGATTTTTAAATAGAACGCTATAAATTTTTAAATATATTGCTGAAAGGAACTGGTATATCCTTGTACACCCCTTCCTTTGTTCATCCAGCCAAACCAGGGCCAAAGATACTTTGTACACACACAGAATACAAGTTCAAAATGGGAACTTGGAAGCTTCACTTTATTTTATCAGGCTTACAGTGCAAGACTAAAGGATTTAAACACAAGAGAACAAGCTGCCAATTTTGCTTTGTTTTTGTTTTTTAAATACAATTCTCGCTTCCAGACCAGAGAGTGTGTGCATGTGTGTTTGTGTTTGTGTTTGTGTGCGTCTATATGTACTAAGGCACTGTATTAAGGGATTTGTAGTCCATCAGAGGAAACATGTCACAGCGGGAAGGGGAATTTTAAAATTAAAAAATGTCATTGGAGTCAATGACGGCCATAATATACAATTCTCTGTAAATCCTCCTGCTTATTTCAAAACTGCCAATGTAATTGAGGGATTACTGGTAATTTTTTTTAAAAAGCTAAACAATTTCACCCTGCAGCAATGGGCTGATCTTGCATTTTCTAATGTTTAAGATTTACAATTTCCCCACTAGCAATTCAAGAATTGTATGAAGACTCTTGGCGCAGTTCCCTGTTGATTTTGTTAACAGAAATACCCTATTGATCAGATACAGCAGTTCTTTCAGAGATGGATAATCTTTGACTATATATTTTACATCCAACTACAGAAATATTTTTAAAATCTGAAGAGTGCAGTGTTAAATATTCAGTATTTGGCCTGCCAGCTTCACAGATCCCTTGCGATTTCTCTATTTGGAACAGACATCTCTCAATTGTGGCTTCTCTCAGCTTCTGATGTTTTCCCATCAAAATATCAAAAGGATATTCATTCCTCCTCCTTTTCACGTGCATAATGATTAGATTTTTAGTGCGTTTTTCTGTGATAGACACATCTTGAATCCATATTTTATTTGGAGAGTAACACTGCAAAATTCTGAAAAATGTGGTTACCCAACAATAATTGAATTCTGGTTTGCATATGGACTGTGCAGTATGCTAAATTCAGATGGGAATGCAGAGATGGGGAAAATTCTCCCCCTGTGTGGTGGGGCTCTGAAATGCTAAGACACATTCCTCTGCTTTTCCCATGGATAAGGTTGCAGAACATAAGACCATAAGAACATAAGAACAGCATTGCTGGAACAGGGCACTGCCCATCCAGTCCCGCATTCTGTCTCACACAGCGGCTCACCATTTGCTTTAGGGTATTCCCAAACAGATGTCTTCAGCTGTTTAAGATTCCCTGCAAATGGTATTGAGAGAGATCCTGCCTATCCAAGCCGTAGGTTGTCCTTAGGCATCCATAATGATAACCATTGATACCCTTGTTTTCCATGAACTTGTCCAATCCTTTCTTAAAGCTGTCAAGGCTGACAGCTGTCACCACTTCTTCTGGCAGGGAGTTCCACAGACCAGTGATCCTCTGGGTAAAAAAGTACTTTCGCTTATTTGTTTAAGATCTAGCACCCAAAAGTTTCATGGAGTGTCCCCTAGTTCTAGTGTTGTGTGATACGGAAAACAGTTTTCCCTTATTTACTTTGTCCATACTGTGTATGATTTTATAAACTTCAATCAGGTCACCTCTTAGGTGCCATTGTTCAAGAGTTAAGAAGCCCAGCCTTTACAGCCTCAGATGGTAAGAAAGTTGTTCCAGTCCCCTAATCTTTCTGGTTGCCCTCCTCTGCACTTTTCCCATTTCCATAATATCCTTTTGGAGGTATGGTGACCAGAACTGTAACAATACTCTAAATGGGGCCTCACCATAGATTTATAAAGAGGCAAAATGGCAGTTGCTGACTTATTTTCTATACTCTTCCTAATGATCCCTAGCATTCAGTTTGCTTTTTTTCACTACTGTGGCACACTGAGTTGACACCTTCATTCAGCTGTTCACCAGGACACAAAAATCCCTTTCCTGGTTTGTTGCAGAAAGTTCAGACCCCATTATAAACGTAATTGTTGTGGTTTTTTTTGCCCCAATGTGCATCACTCCATGCTTGGTAATGTTGAAGCGCCTTTGCCACTGGTTTGCCCACTCCCCCAGTGTCAAGCGATCCCTCTGGAGCTCCTCACAATCTCTCTCAGTTTTTACTACCTTGTATAATGTAGTGTCATTGGCAAATTTGACTACCTTGCTATTTACTCTTACTTCTAGATCATTTATGAACAGGTTGAAAAGCAGAGGTCCCAGTACTGAACCTTGGGGGACCCCACTCTTTAACTCTCTCCACTTGGACAAGTGTCCATTTAGTGCTACCCTCTGTTTCCTGTCCCTTAGCCAGTTGCTGATCCAGGACAAGACCTGTCCCTTGATTCCATGACTGGCAAGATTATTCAAGAGCCTTTGGTGTGGGACTTTCTGAAACTCCAGATAAACAATGTCAACTGGATTTCCCTTATCCACATGCTTGTTGACACTCTCAAAGGATTCCAACATAAGTTTTGGTGTCTGTTTTTGATGTGCATTACTTTTGCCACATACCTCGTCTAGTAGAAGAATGGAACATCAACAAGAAGAATTAGAGCCAGAAGTGAGAGAGACTCCTCCTTCAGAAGTTCCAGAAGTGGTTTCCTTCTTAAAAAGAGACACATCTTGGAAGGCCCTGGGAACGATATATTGGTGCAGCCAACTCCCCCTCCCTTTAGTTTTGGTCTAATGAGATCTGAGTTAGGCTATTGTATGGGTGACACAGCTCTGACCTGAGCTTTGTATTAGTATTTTGCATGACTGCACCATCATGCCCGACCTTCCTTTCCCTGTTTTGCAGAGTGCCATTTTCTTGTTCTTCGCCGGGAGAATAGAGGAGATCAAAGGAAATATCAATGAGGTGAGAGGCTTATTCACAGCAAGATTACCTCCTCTAGCTCTTTTACCCCATCACCTTCTGAACCTTGTTGTCTTAATATCTGGACCTGAAACATCTGTTGTCTTAATAATTCATGGCTTGTTTGTTTTCTAATGACAGCTGGCACTGACTCTCCCATAGCAAATCTGGACATTGATCATGGCAACTAGACTTCTTTTCTCAAGAAAAGAAGTCCAGTTGCTATGACTCAACGCCCAGATAAACTCACCTGGATAACTGAGAATTTTCTCATAGCAAATAGGAGAATCTTCTGCCAGTAGGAACATCCCTGTACCAAATGCTTGCCGGTTAAGAAGGGCTCAGTGGTCTGCTGTTTCTCTCTAACCCCTGATCTGTTCATCTCTTTCCAGGCTATCAAGAAGTTTGAGGAGGGCTGTTCAGTCCAGCAGGCCTGGAAGCAGTTTCACCATATGTGCTACTGGGAGCTGATGTGGTGCTTTGCTTACAAAGGAATGTGGAAGATGGCTTACTTCTATGCAGACCTGCTGAGCAAAGAGAACCGCTGGTCCAAGGTGGGGAACATGATGCTGCCGGGAGGGCAGTGAGGACAGCCCACGTGGGTTTGACGGGAAAGGGGTGTGTGTGGTTAAACATGAATAGCAGGAAGTCCTTTGAACCTGGCCCCAGTGCCAGAAAACAAGGACTTCTCTCATTGCTGCAACGCAGAGCAATAAAACACCAAAGTCAGGTAACACTTGGTTCAAGTACTGCAACCCTTAGTCCAGAGGGTCGTCTTCTGTGGCCCAGACAGAATAATGGAATTTCTGGCACCTTCAGCATATGGCATTGGCGGTAAACTTGGCAAATGCATCCCCTGTGGTAAGTGCATTGCCCGGGAGTATGGGCCTCGTGGCGCAGTGGTTAAATGCCTGTACTGCAGGTAAAACTGTGCTCACGACCTGGGTTCAATCCCCGGTAGCAGGCTCAAGGTTCACTCAGCCTTCCATCCTTTCGAGGTCGGTAAAATGAGCACCCAGCTTGCTGGGGGGGCAATGTGTAGCCTGCACACTGTAATTAAAATTGTAAACCGCCCAGAGACCACTTGTAGTGGTATGGGGCGGTATATAAGCAGAACACTTTGCTTTTTCCTCTTAAACATCTGTACATCACGAACCTGACACTAACTTCCTCATAGCTGTGCCATACGTCTGAGGTTTAGTGCCACCACAGGCCCACCGTGAGGTAAGACCCACTTAGATTCAGCACCTGAGGCTCGGCTCTTTGTCTTCTGAGACCACATATGATTCCCATTCCCCACCTACCCACCCACTTTGGAGGGCAGCCCCTCTGGGCATAGAGGTGGAGTGATTCATACTCATGACTACAGTGTCTTCCCTACAATTACAGCAGCTTTTAGGCATCTATGAACATTCCATTCGTCGCCGATTGTGCTTCCTACATGCCCCACCTTCATTTCTTGAACTCTTGGTTCAACTGAATTATGGCTACAGCTGAAGGCCGTTCCTTTTCAAACTCTGTCATCTTTGCCCCATTTTCCATCCGAAGAGTGCCCCGTGGAGTTGCCAGGCCATTAAGGTCCCCAAAGGAAACAAACGGTGCCATGCCATTTTAAAGTAATTAGTGATGTACTTGCCATTTTTATATACACCGTATTTCCCCACCCATCTATAAGACGCTCCCATGTATAAGAAAACCCCCCCTTTCCAACCCAAAAATTACAGTTCTGCAACCGCACAGTTCTCCCTTCAGCTTACTTCCATGTATAAGAGGACCCTCAATTTTTAGTCTAACAATTTTAAACAAAGATAATAGTCTTATACATGGAAAAATACTGACTTTTAAAAAAAAGAACATAATCCAGAAGCAGCACATGAAGAACACCTCAGTTTGCCAATAAGAATGCCAGCAGCAAGTAACTCCATCAAGATCACAAGTAATAAATAATATGCCACTTTTTAAAACATTATATTCCACACTTGAGTCTTGATTCTCTTTCTGCAGGCCATGTACGTGTACATGAAAGCGGCCTTCCTGAGCATGCTTCCGCCGGAGGAGCCGCGGCCTTTTGGCGAGGAAGAAGTTGAGCTCTTCCGGTGAGAGCCCCCTGCAACCGGGAGTGGGGGGGTGGGGGCTCAGGCAGGGGGGGCTCAGCCTGAGCAAGGGAGGCAGCAGACAAAGGAATGGGTGTGCCTCAGGAGCCCCAGCCAACCAGATTGAGCTCATGGGGGAGAGCCGAGTCTCTTCAGCAACCCTGCAGCTGACATTTGCGTGCCCGGCTGTGCATGTGCCAGGAGCAGAGTTGCTCTTACGCTCCTGCCTCTTCTTCTTGGCTTTACAGGCAGGTCCCTTCTTTCAAGCAGAAGATTGCAGGGAAGTCTCCCCCAACAGAGAAGTTTGCCATCCGTAAAGCCAGGCGCTACAAAGCCAGCGAACATGTCCCCTTGCCCGTACCGGCCCTGGTAAGGAGGGAGAGGGGGCCGCTCTGCCCCACAGGACCTCTTTCTCTGGGTGGTGGTTGAGATGGCAGCTTCTGAAGAGATGACCATGTTAATACACCACTAGTGAAAAATTGTGGGCCCTAAGCCCCTAGGACAGTGGTGGCGAACCTTCAGCCCTCCAGATATTTTGGACAACAACTCCCAGAAATCTAGGCCCAGATTACCAGTGACAAAGGACTGGGAGTTGCGGTCCAAAACATCTGGAGGGCCAAAGGTTCACCATCACTGCCCTAGGAGAAGTATTGTCCTCTGCTAAAACCATGTTATTTCAGAGCTACCCACATCTGGGAAACATCTGCCTTCATGTTCTCCTTTGTGTGCATACAAGTCTGACGAGCAGCCAGTGTGCTGAAACAATCAGAGCGCTTGTGACTGGGAGAGCCATGCTCAGCTGACTTCAGCTTGTAGAAATTCATGTTTTGCTGCCACCCAAAAACATGAAAATGCACACTTCTGGATGAAGCTCGTTTAGTTACTTTGGGCCCGTCACTCGCTCTCGACTCAGGACCAACTAGAGAACAGGGATGGCGAACCTTTTAGAGACCGAGTGTCCAAACTGTGATTCAAAACCCACTTATTTTTTTCGCAAATTGCCACTATGGCAATTTAACCCGAATACAGTGGTACACTGGGTTACAAATGCTTCAGGTGCTACCCTTCGGGAAAGGGAGGATCGAAGAGCGGGCTTTTGAATTTCCTGCAGCCACAGAATACTCGCTGTGGCTGCAGGAACGTCAAAGCCCTGCTCTTTTGGGATGCCCAGAGCGGCGTGGCTGGAGAGTAATCTGGGGCTATAAAGGAGCCCACAAACTGCTGCCTCCCCTTCGCCTGGCTCCCTGCACATAGCCGTTTCAGTGGTCTCAAAACAATTTTGTGCACAGAGCCGGGCAAGGGGGTGGGGGCAGTGCTTTGTGGGCTCCTTCGTAGCCCCAGTTTACTCTCCAGCCATGCCACTTTTGGGATGCCCAGAGTGGTGTGGCTGGAGAGTAAACAGGAGCTACAAACGAGTCCACAAACCGCTGCCTCCCCTTCACCTGGCTCTCTGCACAGAGCACAATGGCATGCTCCCAGCAGGGGGCGGGAGTGCCATGGCTGTGAAGGGGCGATGTCGCGTGCCCACAGAAAGGGCTCCACATGCCACCTTTGGCACCCGTGCCATAGATTTGCCAACATTGAAATAGAATGTGATTTTATACCAGGCATGTCCAAACTTCGGTCCTCCTGATGTTTTGGACCACAACTCCCAGAATTCTAAGCTTAGATTGCCAGTGGCAAAGGACTGTGGGAGTTGTGGTCCAAAACATCTGGAGGGCTGAAGTTTGGACATGCCTGTTTTATACCTTTAGCACAAATAGGGCTTAACCTGAGCTGTCTTTTGAAATCAAGTTTAGATGCAGCGTCTGCGAAGGCGAAATCAAGAGTGCTTCTCTGCACATGTACAGTCGAGTGTTTTTACCTGAATCTGGTGCAATTTCAGCTGGCGTCCCATGCCATCCGGAATCTAGACCAAGTGTTCCTAGTTCTGAGTTGTTACTCTGGGCTAGCATCGTTTCTCTTTAGTTAGCTTATGAAGTGCAATAGTGATTTCCTTCCCAGATTTCCATATTTTTATTTTAAAAAGATACTATGTATCATGGGGTGGGGGAGAGAAAATAGTACCTGAAGGAAAAGGTTTAGTAGGAGATGAGGATGGCATTCCAATGTGGACTGGGAATTTGAACAGTCCCTTTTTCCTTCCAACTAAATGTGGGAAATTTTAAGGCACCCTTTAAAAAACTTGTGATAAAATATGAGATCTCAGCCATGTTTGGGGAAGGCCCGGAACCAAGATGCACTGTAGCAGACACACATTCCTCCTCACTTGTGTGTACTCACACCCTTAATTCTCTGTCCTTTGATTCCAGGAGATGATGTATATGTGGAATGGATTCACAGTCCTGGGCAAGCGGAAAGAACTCTTAGAAGGGACCCTAGACACCTTGTGTCAGGCTGAGAAGCAGTTAAAAGAGGCACCAGGTAAAAACCCGCTTCCGCCCACATGCTGGGGTGGGGTGAATGGGTCACACGGAAGGAAGCGAAATAGAATCTCCACTTGGATGCTCGCACTATATATTTCTCTCACAAATCACAGAATCTGCTGTCTCAGCACAGAATTTGGAGACCTGGAATAGCAGTGTATACTGGGCCAAATGGACAGCAATAAAATACATACTAAAGGAAATAGCCAACCTCCCCCCCCTTCATTTTCAAATCCTTTACTGAAGCTGCCTTCATGGCTTTGGATGAAATTCTCTGATACTATAAAATCTTGAAATCTATCATTTTAATGTCAAGGAACATATTGACTAAGATTAAAATGTTTCTCTATTAGAATAAAGTTACACTTAACAGGCTAAAACATTTGGGGCTCTTTAGTCTGGAAAAAAGGCGCCTGAGGGGGGATATGATTGAGACATACAAAATTATGCAGGGCATGAGTAAAGTGGATAGAGGGAAGCTCTTCTCCTTCTCACAGAATAACAGAACTAGGGGACATACACTAAAATTGAGGGCTGGGAGAGTAAGAACAGACAAAAGAAAATATTTTTTTTTACCCAGCATGTTGCTAGTCTGTGGAACTCCCTGCCACAGGAGGTGGTGATGGCATCTGGCCTGGATGCCTTCAAAAGGGAATTGGACAGATTCCTGGAACAAAAGTCCATCACAGGTTACAAACCATGATGGAAACGTGTAATCTCCAGGCTTAAAACTGGGGTACTTCAAGGGCCAGATGCAGGGGAGTGGTATGAAGAAACAGATATCTAGTCTCGTGCACTTCCAGACGCATCTGGTGGGGCCACTGTGAGATACAGGAAGCTGGACTAGATGGACCTTTGGCCTGATCCAGCAGGGCTCTTCTTATGTTCTTAACAGAAAGCTTTGCTAGCAGTATCTGCAACTTTTTTCCCCTGGAGGGGGAACTGGCATCATTTATTTTTCTGTGTGATTGCCCTTCTGTTCTGTTCTGTTTCTGACCTGCTTTTGCCAGGAGTTACTCTTTTGCCTTACAACCAGCCTTGAGGTATGTCATGGATGGGCAGGCAATTCACAGGCGCGAGAGAACTTGGGTTTCCTGTGTAACTGTGGGGTTAGCAAAAAGCTGGGCAATTGGGATGCCACCCAGAGGTGGTGTAACCGTTAGCACCAGCTAGCATGGCTAATAGTGGGCAATAACAAGACTTGTAGCCCAACAGGCGGAAGGACACAAGTTCTCCATCCTAAGGAAGGCCAGGAAGACCCTAGGCAGCATCAGAAACAGGTGGGAGTACCTCAACCCGCTACCCAATGAGTTGGAGAAGGGTAGGACAGCCCGTTTACCCTGGTTCACCTCTCCCTTCTTTCCTTCCCTCTGTTCCTGCCCTGCCTTCAGCCAGCGAGTACCAGGTGGATGATCAGTGCCTGCTCCTGCTCCTCAAAGGCCTCGTCCTCAAGCACTTGCACAGTTCAGCTGAGGCGGAGGCCTGCTTCAGTGCTGTCTATGGCAGGTGAGGTGCCCGAGCCCTCGTCTCATGGGCAGGAGGAGATTCCGCGGCCACCTTACCCAAGCCAACCCCAATGTCTGTCATGTTTCCTACTGAAGAGAGGTTTCATGATGGGGGTGGGAAAGAGAGATGATGTTTCCTCTTTATGTCCCACAAAGGTTTGTTTCTTCTGAAGAATCCTTGAACGGGTTAAACCTCAAATACAGTAGGACCCCCATATCCACTGATTCATTATCCACTGATTCAGTTATCCACGGGTGGCAGAGGAAATGATTAAATAATTCAGCAGCCACAAAGCAAGCTGTAAAGCAAGCTGTTGTTACAAACAGCAGCTGTAAAGCAAGCTATTGTCACAAACAGCAGTGGTAAAGCAAGCTATTGTCACAAATAGCATCTGTAAAGCAAGCTATTGTCACAAACAGCAGCCCTAAAGCAAGCTGCTGTCTCAAAACAGCAGTTATAAAGCAAGCTACTGTCAGGAAACAGCAGTTTGGGGGTGGGTGGGTAGGCGTTCTCTGTTATCCACAGTTTTCATTATCCACAGGAAAGCCTGGAACCAATCCCTAGCGGATACCAGGCTCCTACTGTAATAGAAAAGAACAACCATTCTATACAAATGAAACCCCCCATCTTCATATGCAACAGTGCAAACACGCGCTTCTGTATTATCTGGCTGTCTCATAAAGTCCCTTATGTACTATCGAGCAATGCCGCTCTGCAGAAACAGCAATCTGAATCTCAATGGTTATATCATAGTGGCCTCTCCTTATCTCCTGCCTCCCCTGATGCCTACTTCATCCCCAACATAAAGATCAAGTAGGTCTCCAGCTGAACAACAGGCTTTCTTTCTCATTTGCACGTTTTCCTGTCTGCCCGCAGTGAAAAGAGAATCCGGTATGATCACTACTTGGTTCCTAATGCTCTACTAGAACTGAGTCTGCTATATGTCGCAAAAGGCCACAACGAAGAGGCCGTGCAGCTGCTTCGGAAAGCAAAGTAAGTGAACAGCCAGCTTTTCTAGCCATGCTTTATTTGAAGGAAGCGGGAGAAACTGGCCCAGAGGTTCCTGCTATGCCGTAATGCAGTGGTGTTTGAAAAAGATATGTTAGTCCCATTGAAGTTTCTGTATGAGACAGGTAAAGATGCTTTCCCTGTTCTAACCAGTAAAGCTGTGATCTGGCAGCTACGTTCTAAGAACAAATAAGCTTGCAGCTGCCTTATGAGTCAGACCATTTGGTTTCTGATGACTTAGGACTGAATTGCAGAATTTAAAACTGTTCTTTTTTGGAATAACAGCTCCTGCAATCAGCAGAGGACAGAAACACATTAGTGGGAGTTTCAGAACCATTAAGAAAGTACAGGTTATGCACCTAGGATTGGTGTAATTAGATTATGTTGTGTCCTGATTGGATATTTTCATAAAATCCAGTGGTGATTTTTGGCAGTGAATGGCATGATAACAGAAGGCGATGGATAAGTAATTGCAGGTCAAACCAGATATGAAGAAAACATGTTCCCTGAGACTAATCTGCCCCCTCCACCAATGGTATTTACTTTGATACATGTCTCTGCAGTGAGAGGCCATGTTAAGGCCATGTTTACCTTTCAGCGACCAATCACACCCACCCACACACAGAGTAAGATGTGTAAAGCAAAGCACAAAAAGGCAGAGTTTTGTTTATATACCACCCTAAAGTGCTTAAAGCACTATCTAGAAGTGAAGGTTCTTATTTAGCTTCCACCAGCTACCTCCAAGTTCCTTTTTTAATCCACCAGAATCAGACTAAGAAGTAGAGTGGAAACAAATATTTACCGTATTTCTGGAACATCAGTAAAAAAACTATCTACCTCAAGCTTTAGGTTATTCTTCTCTTCCTTACCCAACAGGGCACAAAAAAGGGTTTCATTTTTTTTTTACCAAAAACAAGGGTTCTCAGCATTAGTGTGCCAGGGTCCTTGCAGTTCTGATTGGGTCCAATCTCTCACTGCAGGTTCTGGCGATACTGACAGCAGGGGCCTGCCTGTTTTTCCTGGGTATTCTTCTCTCCTTGTTTGTAGAAATCCCAGGTCTCTGAGACTATCTCCTCTCAATCCCGTGTAGTGCCATCCACCTCTCCGTTTCTCATTCCCCCCCCCTTTCTCTTAGCCTTCTCCTCCCTAAACTTCCATCCCTACTCCCTTGCCTCCTTTTCTTGCCTATGCAAGGATTTCTGTGGAATGGCTTCTCTCCTCCCCTCAGCTTCATCCCTGGGCACCAAAGGTTCCTCTAAGGTGGGCTAGCAACACTTCTAGGCCCCCTTGCATGGAGTGCTTTCCCTCCCTCCACGCACCCGCCACAACCATTTTTGTTCTGGTTGGGACAGAACCTGTGCAGAGAAGAGGGAGGGAGGCGTGCCTGCATGTGCGCACAAAGGGGACAACGCCCCCAGCAGCCGTGCCAGAAGTTATAGGGGAAGCTGCTGGGCATCATCAATTTCTCCCATGGATGAGTCCAAGGATTCTCTAGCCAGATCCACTCCCACCCTGGAGGGAGGACTTTTTATTGTTTTGTACTTCTGCTTCCACGACTGCCCCCTCCCTCAGGGTCTCTTTTCCTTTTAAAAGCCTTCTTCCCACCAATGTCTTGTTTCTTTCCCATGTGCCTCAGCGACTCCGTCTTTCTTTCCTGCCCTTTTCAACTGTTCTCCCAATTCTCCCACTACATCCCTGGGATTTCCTCTAGGAGGGGCGTCACTTCTCTGCTTTCCGCCTTCATTCATCTCCGACATTATCTATCTTCCTCCTCTGTCATCGGGAATGGACAGCACATGGGCAAGGGATATCTCCATCTCACCTCTCATCTCACAATAGGTGGTGGGGGGAAACACATGCTATGACAATCAGACATCTTCCACCACTTGAAGGAACATCTCTACAACCCCCCCACACACACAAATACTATATCTGCGAGATCAGTATTCCTGGTCTCAATCATCCATGGTCAGAAAATATTAAAAATATGAAGAGAAAAAACCGAGCAAAAGCTATTTTCACATGTATTACCAGAAGCAGCCACTAGAGGGAGCCAGAGACTGTGTTACTGTATGAAGAATTGAAAGTGAACAATACAGTAAGTACTGTATCAGCATAAAGACTCAGTCTAGAAGAGCATGGTTTTGGGTGCCCTCTGGTGTCCTGTACTGGTAATGCACATGAAAATAATTGTTTTTGTTTTTCCTTTTACCGTACTCTCTGTCTTTCTTTTCACTGTGGATAACAGTGAAGGGTTCGCCATATCCATGGTTTTCAGTATCCATGGGGATGCTTGGGCTCAAGCCCCAGTGGATATGGGGGTCCTCCTGTACATCCTTCTGATACTAAAATGGCACAGGCTACAGATTTTGGCACCTATACTCTCTAGTTACCTCTATACTTACCAGAATTTAGTTCCTTTAAGATCTTACTTCATTTCCTATTTTATAATTTTGGATTCTTTTTGTGATTTTCTGATTGCTCAGAGGGAGAGTAAAGCAAGACTTTATGGGGCTGAGGGGTGTAGTGGTCTGTTTTCTGGCAGGTGTCAAAATTAATGGTTGTTTGTTTGTGTGTGTGTTTTAAGAGCAAAGCCACTCTACTTGCAAAAGTAGATAGGATTTGCATCTCCTTGGTGTGGTACTGTTATTTAACCCCAATTCTGCTCAAGTTTTTTTTAAATGTTCAGTAGAATATGTCTAGTCCTAATGTGTATGATGTAACTGTCCACTGTTTTTCCTCAACAGAAATAATTACAAGAATTACTCAATGGAATCAAGAACACTGTTCAGGATCCATGCTGCATTGTCCAAACTCAAGGCAAGCCAGGAAGAAAATGGTACAGACGGAGCCAGCCCTTCCTAGGAAATTGAAAAGGCAGACTGTTTTTCTTAGGCGCACCTGGACCAAAGAGAGAACCTGCCAGAGCACTAGTGCTTGAGATGTTGACTCCTTCCTTGCCTGGTTATTGTGTTGACATCAGGTGTACCAGCTGGTTCCCAAGCTAGTGCTTGACACTTGGTATGCGGGATTGGATGGAATTTGCTTATCCAGATTGTGGCTTTCAAAACCAGGGAGCAGTTGAAGAAGCATTGCTTTTTGATTAGGGAAAATGAAAGCAGTTGCTTGTCTCCCTTAATCAGGTACCCTCTCTCAGGATTCTACAAATGAGGGCTAGATTCTCTTTCAAATTCTCCAGTAATCTCTTCATATAATCATTTGGGAATAGTTTGAAGGTACAGTGCTCCCCCTTGATACCTTTTGGTTTCCTATTGCATACTGATGGCAGCTCCTTGTCCATCTCCCCTCTCGATCCCTGCTTCTTAACTCAAGAAGCCAGGAAGTATACCAGGTGGAACTTCTTGCACTGCAGTTGAACCCAAAGAGGGCCAGTCTGTTAACAAGGTTGGATTTGGCTGGAAATTAGGCATATCTCAAGAAATACAAACTGCTCTCGGCCACAGCCTTCCCCCCAACCCCAAATCCAAAAGTGCAAGGAGAGTTTTTTTAAGAGAAAATGTTAACTAATTAGTTCCCATTAAAAGGTGACATCATCTCATTTGGAAACAGAAGTTGGGGGTACATGCAGTTGATCTTGGCACAGGCATGTAAAGCAGGAAAGAATGCAGGTGGGTCACCATAAAGCCATTTTTAATGAAACCACCTCAGGTAGTGTTGGGGACTAGATTCTTCAGAAGCAGTTACAAGACAACTGTGAACTGACCTCTTCTGTCATCCTGTTCGTGGATCGACAATGCCATTGCAAGTGAGCATGTGTGGCTGATGGACATGGTATCTAAACATATGCCTCTTCAGCTTAGTTCTTAGATTCGTCTCTAGGAGTGGGTTCTTCCGATTCATTGGGGAAAGCAAACACCACGCATAGATGGCCTGCTTTGGGCAAAGTGAGTCATTTTATAACAGTAACAGATTTCATGCCTGCCATACATTTTACTCAGGGCTAATCTCTAGAGATGTGTTTAAATCCACGTGAGGGTGCTCCAGTTAGATCTTTGTTATTTAGCAGTGTTCATTTGAACACAACGTTCACTGTAAATATTTTATAATTTGTATGCATAGTGTATGGCCATGAGAGTAGTTGCAAATTCAGTACTGCAAGGTCTCTTCAGTTTCAAGGTTTCAAATTACAAGAAAAGGAGTTCCAAGAGATTCAAATTAAACATTAGGAAGAACTTCCTGGAGGTTAGAGCTGTCCGGCAGTGGACTATCCTGCCATAGAGGGTGGTGGAGTCTCCTTCTTTGGAGGTTTTTAAGCAGAGGCTGGGTGGTCATCTGTCGGGAATACTGTGATTGGGGTTCCTGCATGGCAGAGAGTTGGACTGGATGGCCCTTGAGGCCTCTTCCAACTCTATGATTCTATGAGACTTAAACACATACTTTCCATGTGCATGTGTCCTCCCTCCTGGGGTGCACAGGCACAAACTTTCACACACTTCAAAGTGTGTAGCTGCAAGCCCAGTGAGGAAGAAGCTGCCCTTTGTGTGTGTACTTCTTGCACACACAAAGGTAACTGGGTTGGGGGAGAAAAGGAGAAGCAACGTTGGCCAAACAGTCTGATGAGCTGCAGGTGAGTTTCTTTTATGGGTTTTAGTTGTCCCTTTGCACCTATCCACAAGGATTGGGGTGCGGAAAACCCAGCAGCACCTAAGCCATCCTAATTAGGCAAGTGAAAGGGCCAGTTGGCTCCCTCCACCTTGGATAGACATGGGACACAATTCCTTCCCACCCAAAGGGGAAAATATATTCCTATGAAAAATTTTTGAAGGAAGGGCTAGCTGGAAGAGATAAGCTGGTAGCTATCAGGGGTGCAGGTGATGTGACCACACAGACAATAGGGTGCTTTGATGTGGATTGGTAGGACTGTACCACCAGATATGGCCAAAAAGCACAAAAAGGAAAGCTTCCTTTCTGCATAGTTGGCACCTTAATCTGATTCTAGTTATTAAGAGCCATTTGCAACAACTGTTGCTATAGAAGGAAACAGTAGCCATCACCAATCTATACTATGTTGCTACTTTCATTGGTTTTCATCTCTTTGCCTTTGTCCATCGCCTCCTAAGCCAAGTCAATGGTATAAAATGGCAGAGCTAGTAAATTTAAGGGTGGAAGGAGGGACTAAGAAGTCGGGGTTTGACTGGCTGGCCTCAAAGTGTTCTACCATAAAAGCTTACACAGGGAAGTTGAGTCATAGCAACTGGACTCTTCAGTCTGAAAAAGCTACTTTGATGAGTAGCAAAATGTTTCAATCCCATAGTCCGGTTGCCATGATTCAACTTCCAGATGACCTTCCTGGATGCCTGAGAATCTCCACAGACATAAAAGCTTACACTTTTTCTCTCTGCAGCTTTCTGAAGGTCTTTCCTCCTCATATATGCCTCTTTGTTCCATCTGATATTTTTGGTAGTGTGTGAATCCATTCTTAAGTATCACTTTGATAAAAAGTCCAATTGCTTTTAGGTTCTGCTGTATGTATAACATGTCTTCTACGACGCATCACACCTAATAGCTAACTGTAGCTGAACAAATAGAATTCATGAGATGTACAGCACTGCTACGTTAGAATGCATTATAGGCAAGGGAACACTGCCATAACCTAAAAGGAAATGGGTCTATGGAGGCTTATGACGAAGAAGCACCCCAGCTATATTCCATTGGACATTACTGTAGTTATCTGGCACTTGCATGCCCCTGGTGGTGGGGAGATGATATGCTAGGAAGAGTAGGAGTGGAGAGAATTCCCAGCAGACAGAAGGATGGAAGGACTGGTGATGTGCCACACTTCCTCCATTTAAATGAAATCAGATCTACCTCGTCTGCCTTTAGATTCAAGTGCTAATTATGGGTGTGGCCTAACCCTAGTTGCTCTCTAACTTGTGTGGATTCTGCAGAACCTTTTCATAAATGCATCTGAAGCTCTTTGCATATATATACACACACACACACCTGAAACTACCCCCATGATCAATAACTGAATGTCAATGGACATCATTCTGAACTAATGGTTCCAGAACTTCCAGCAAATATTTTAATTAATGAGTGATGGTCAAATAACTGATTTCTGGCCTCTCACATGATCAATTCCATTGTTTTTTTTAAAATAAACTCCACCTTCTATTAGTTAAATGCAGTCTGTAGTATATACACCCAGTAAAATACTGAGAGATAATTCATGGAGTGGGAGAACTCAAGCCTATGGATCTGTTTTGTAGTGTTGGGAGTTATTTTGCAATCCAATATTAAATGTTAACACATACTGAAAGAGAGACACTATGCAAGACTTATCTGAAGTACAAGAAGTGAAACCATCATATTTTGGAATTCTTCAGACAGGGCTTATGTTACAACCTGATTATCGATATGAAGCGGTTATGACCCATGCTTAGAACCACCACTACAAATTGAATTCTGTTCCAGGCCTTGTTAGCAAGGGGACCCCTCTGCTACTGCCTAAGCGCCATTATACCTCCCACAAGGAAACACACATGCATGTTAAAATGCTGCTGCCACTAGAAAAGATGAACAGATGTGGCTCTTAACAAAAAGTTCTGTAACTACATTTTAGCTTAGTCTTTTTGCCAAACTAGTGATCTTGTAACACTTGGTGTTTTTCATTTCATCATCAAAAATATAAGTAAAATAAAAATTACTTATAGAAGCTTTACTTGCATCCCACACATTAAAGATGGAAGGGAGGTTATCAGTTTTACTTCCTCATCCACAAAATGCAGAGGCTTTCTAGACTACTTTGTGAAAGGGAAAAGAATAAAGGGCTTATACTGTAGCCATATAGGGATTGCTATTGCTGAAAACAGCAGAATGGAAAAGCAAGAAATATTAATTTCTACTAGTGTGTCACTAGAGGGAGGCAGATTACTATGTTACAAACACCTCCATGACTGCACATGGTGGACAAGGGGACTAGCATGCAGCCTTTTCTAACTAAGCTGTTCACAACCTGCTTTTGAGAAAATACCTTACTCGGCACAGGTGGGCAGTGGCTGCTCCTACAGCAAGACAGTGGGGAGAATTGTGCCTGGAGGAGGTGCATGTCAATAGAACGCTCACTGGTTTGAGTGCACGTTTGCCAGGGCAAAGCAGTTCAAGGAAAGATGTTCTGTCAGCAAACTCTTTCCCCAGCAGCCCTGCTAAACTATCCATTTCAGCAGCTGCTGTCAGCAAGAACGGAAGATTTTAAAACATACAAGCATCTGCTAAGGGTAGTGGACTTCCAACTCACTCACAGCTGCCTGTATGAGGCTGAAGCTAATTTGGCTAGCCCATAGCAGTGCTCCAGCTGTGTAGAATGGTGCAGGAAACATGCTGGTAGTCAATCCTGCTTTTCTAACTTCCCCTACCTGCTTTCAGTCCACATGGTGGAAGATAACAGTGTCAAGGCTGGCAATCAACAGGCAAAGATGTGCCAAACACAAAAAACAGAGAACCAAACACTTACAGCAATACTAACTGTAATGGTATACTCCTCCATGACTGGTATTCTTCTGTACTAGCACACCACTCACAACTCCAGCTGACATAAGCTTTGAAACAAGATTTTTCAGTCTCCTGCTTGAATGATTCTCAGTTCTTTCTGCCTAAGCTCTGAAACAAGATTTTTCAGTCTCCTGCTTGAATGATTCTCAGTTCTTTCTGCCTCTATTTACAATCAGATTGCCAGATTCTTTAAGTAGCATTTCTCTGCTTTTAATAAATGAAGGGATCATGTCAAGCAACAGCTTCTTTCCCACCAGATTGCTATGATTCAAACTATGGTTGCAAAGACCTTTCTTCTGTGATCTGTTAGTGAGACAAGCTTTTTGTTCAAACTTAAAATTGGTGGTGTTATCTCAGCAAATGTACAAATAAGGCTGTAAGAGAAGTTTCAGGTTGTACGCCCCCTGAACAAAGTCTCTCCAGCTTTTTAAAAAGAAATAAACAGTATCATGACAAAAGTAGCAATAGCTTTCCCACCAAGCCCAAGAAAACAAGCTTACTATACCAGATATATTTATTTGACCTCAGAAAGGATGCAAGCAACTGAGGCACAGGCAAGCTTCCTCTACTGGGACAAAGATTACCTAATGTTTGGTGTCATCCCAAGAATCAAATAAAAGAAAGGGCAGGAGGAGCCAGAGACATCAGCAGGGATGGGGTTTTGGTATTTGGAACCTTTTTTTGTGTCCCAATTCTGTCAGAGTTGAATTGTGAAAGAGACATCAAAATATGCTATATTACTGGAATTCACTGTTGTGGAAGATTTGTAAACGGGCCGGAAATCACCGCCAGATTTGTAGTAAGTGCACTGGGCCTCTAGGAACCATACAAAGCTATCAGCTCAGGTCACAACTTGGAGGATGCACCTGTTTCAGAGAAAGATTCAATAGTCTGTGTGTCCTGGTGGGACAGCTCTACTGCAGCCAGTTCCTTGTCTTCACCAGGGGATGCGGTGGCGGCTATTCTTTCCCGTGCCTTTCTGGCCATGGCCTCTTCTCTTTGTTGTTTCCTCAGCTCCTTCAGCTCCTTCTTCTTAGCCTTCTCCATTTCTTGTACCATCTCTTGGAACTCGGTGCTGTATTCGTTCATTTTATGGCCAAAGCGTTCACGGGCCTCAGCCAACAACAGCTGTCGCTGCTCTTTTGCTTCAAGTTCTTTCTTCTTACGCTCCTGCATCTCCTTTCGCCATGCTGCAATCATCTCTGGCATTTTGGCCATTCTAGCAGCAATGAGCTCCTCTCTGTAAAGAAGCAAACAACATGCTGTGATGTCAAATACCTCCGGAATTCCTGTACTAGGAGAACAAGAGAGAAGCTCCTTTGGGATGATTCCTGACAAGTATGAGTTTAGTTAGGTAAAATCATTTATTCTACATACATGTGTGCAGCCTTGAAACATAAAAGATTGATGTTGGCCAGCAGAGCTCATAACGTGTCTCCACTACCACTACCACCTACTAAACTAAACAAAACTAGGGCTTTGCTGGTTTGACCCAATATGGACAAAGCATTCCAGAGACTGGGACGAACCAACATCAACCATAATTCAGTGGTCAAGCATTCTGTCCGCCAAGCCAGAGGTTGGGAGTTCAATTCTGCCATTCTTGATGATCCATAGGGTCCACTCCAGCCTTCCTCTCAACAGTAAAACTGGTGGATTGCCACAATGCTACCAATGGTCAAGTCAACCTCAGCACTTAGGAGATCAAAAGGACCTTCCATTCAATACACGGCCTAATGCAGGTACATCCATCCATCAATCTCCATGCCAAAAGGTACAACCTACCAGGCCCACTGCAGTTAAAAGCTCCCTCCAGAAACCTTGAAGCTGGGAAGAGATAATAATTCTCTTTTTTGCTTTTAAGGATGCAGAACCCATCTCAAGCATGATTCAAAATTCCTCAGGTATAGTACAGCTTACTGCAAATGAATACTGAGGCTGTAACACTACAGAACAACGAATTTCCACCCTGCCAGAGGCAAGACCCACAACTATCCATTTGACTCAGGGCATTTTGAACAGATACAGCCAACGTCTTTGGTAGCCCTTTGCTCCACGGTGAACCTGTCTCTCTCTCTCTCTCATTCCCTGAGATGCAACACAGGTGGGACTATCAAGATCTGTATTTGTACCCTCTCGGTGTGCCCTGACAAGTTAGCCTACAAATACAACGGATTAAAAAAGTCTCACCAATAGATCTTACTGCAATGAGTAGGCCATGTTATACACATCATAAAACACGTCCCCTTTCAGTCGCGGACCCCGCAGGCTGTTCACTACAGGCTGGAAAATCGGGCCCAACCTTTACAGCCACTACCACCCCCTTTGGACCCCTAACTCTCCCCTCTCGGACGGGCCGTTTTTCCTCTCAAGCACCGCCATGCAGAAGAGCAGCGAGCCGCCCATTTTGAAAAAAGCAAAAGACGTCGTCTTTTGGTCTCTTCTCGCAAGCGCGGGGATAAATACAAACACGCGGGGCAGAAAGGAGTTCTTTGCCTCTAGAAAAGTGAACAATAGGAAAAGAAGTTAAAACGAGAGCCGTCCCTGGCAAAGAGGCTCCTCTGAAACAGAAGCGAGCTCTGCCCACCCCACCTTCCCCACCCAGCCCCATTTCCCCCACCCCCGGGCCGGGCCTCGTCTCCCCCGCATCCCCACCTCCGCACTCACCGCTGCCGCTTCTTGGCCGCCGCCTCCTCCTCCTTGGCGTCGAGCGACCTCTCCATCTCCCGGAGCGACGGGTACCAGGTTCTCTCTTCCTCTTCGATGGCCTCCAGCTGCTGCGGGGTGGGCCACAGCTTGGCCGGGCTGACCCCCGAGGCCGCCCCATGGCGACCGAACAGCTTGGCCTGGTAGGCGTCCGTACGTTGCCACGGCGGCGTCTTAGGGTCGGCTGGATCCGGACGATAGACCCCGCCGTCCAGCCTCTTCAGAGGCCTCGCGTTATAAAACCGGACCCCTCCGAGCAACGAGCAGCACCTGCGAGCCGCCATCTTGGAGCCCTGGGTTGTGCGGCTCTTAGGCTATAAAGGCCGCCATCTTGGACTCAGCCTCCTCCCAATAGGCGGCACCGTCTGGGGAGCAGGCGCAAGAATGCCGCCATTTTGGGGTCATTCGCTCGCCCCGGAGCGATAACATGGACGCCTCCATTTTGGGATCTTACGTCATCGCGCCCGAGTTAATGAGCATGACGGGAAGTTTGTATTATAGAGAGAGGAAAAGCAGAGGGATGCCTGCGTGGGTGGGGTTTGCGTCGGGTCCTCCGTCCCGCACGACTTGAAGGAAACGAAAGAAAATGAAAAGAAAACTGTCAAGAGAATCTATCAAGACTAAAATATAAAATGTGTGTGATTTTTGGAAAAATATTTGAATTCCCACATAACTTTTACATGGAATTTTTACTCTCTTTTTAACTGCTCGCGTTCTCTTGTAGCTTTAATTGTAATGTTGCCTTTTAATGCTGTGTAAGATGTCCCTCAATTTCCTGTTCTCAATACTGTACAGTGGTACCTTGTATAAAGGAATTAATTCATTCCAAACGAAATTCTGTTAAGCAAATTTTCCTTTATACAAATTTTCCATAGGAATACATTGAAAACAGAATAATCACTAATCGTGACCATTTTTATGTTGTACTGATTCGCCCCATAGACGATTCTGTTAAGCAAATTTTCAATATCTCCGGAATTTTCTATTATTTTCCATTGACTATCTGTAATGCAACTCAGAGCGCTTTTACATGACCCCTAAGATCCACTGGCCCCTTAAATTCGGACCAGAGATCTTAGGGGTTTGTCGCTTTTCCTGTGTTCCCACCCCCTCTGCACTTCCTGGCTGCTGGCTGCGTGAGGGGAGGGAGAAAACAAAGGAAGAAAGACCGTGGCTCACCTCCGTTCTGCCTCGCCTCTTGCTTTTGCTGGCTCTTGCGGGGCAACATTCCAGTAGCTCTTAAGTAGCTCTTAAAGGGGCAGGAGCCAAAAAACAGCAAACAGAAGCGAGGAGAGCCCCGCACTCACTATCGTTGCACCGCATCAAAGAATTTTCACCTCCAGAGAGAAGGTACTTGAAAGGTGCGCTGGGACATGCTAAAGTGGGCGTGGTCGCACTTAATTGCCTGTAAACTCCGGAGCTGGTGGGGAAACATTTTTAAGCTCCGGAGCTTGCAGCCATTTGCTGCGGAGTTTAGGGGTCGTGTATAAACGCCCTCAGACCAAATTGACCCTGGGGCTTCTACTTTTTTTGCAATCAAATGTGTTTGTGTCATTTCAGGTAGTGTAATCAATTGTGCCATGTAGAGCAACACATGCTGGGTGCTGGTAGTTGGGAAAGGAAGTAAAATTTCCCTCAACTGAGCCCTTCTTGACTCCAAACAGTTTCTCTTTTTTAAAGGTTTGGTGATAGTGCTGTACCAAAGCTGTGCTAGATTAAACAAACTACAAAAAAGGAAAAAGAAAGAAGAAAAGAAAAGAAAAAGAAAGGAGGGGAAGAAATTGTCAAGGAGCCCTTTTTGCAAATGGTTAAGACAACTGCTGTAGCTGCACATTCTGCAAATCTGGACTGTGAGGCGCAGCAGAAGCTGCCTTAACTAACTGCAAACAAAGGCTGATTGGCAATTTCCTTTTCTCTCTCAACTGACTCATGTCTGATTGGCTAAATTGCATTAACTGCACTAAGGATGAAGACATTTAACAATTAATAAAGCATAGAATCATAGCATAATAGAGCTAGAAGGGGTCTATAAGGCTATCAAATTGTAGTACAACTCCCTGCTCAATGTAGGAATTAGAGATGGGCACGACTTAGCGGTATTTTCGTTTTCGTTTTTCGTTTCCGTTACGTAACGAAACGAAAAACGGCTCAGAACTGGAACGAAAACGGAAACGAAACGACTAATTTCGAGCCAATTTTCGTTTTTCGTTACTGGAAAAACACATAATGGAGCTAAATGGGAAGAAACGAAAAAATTTTCGTTTTCATTTTCGTTTTTTCGTTTTCGTTACAAAACGAAACGAAAACGAAAAATTTTGAAATTAGCTCACAAAAACGGAAACGAGCCGAAACGGACCCCTAGCCGAAAACGAAAACGAACAATTTTTCTGAGTCGTGCCCATCTCTAGTAGGAATCCAAATCAAATCAAATCAGACAGATGATTTTCTAATTTTCTCTTGCATGCCTGTAGCACTGGGGCACTCACTAACTCCTGAGGTAACCAGTTCCATTGTCACACTGCTCTAATAAATAGATAAGTTTCCCCAATATCCAACCAAAATCTGGCTTCCTACAACTTCAGCCCCTTAGGTGCCCTGCACTCTGGATGATTGACAAGAGTTCCTGCCCCTCCTCTGTATGACACTCTTTCAAGTATTTGAAAAGTGCTGTTTTATCTCCCTGCAGTCTACTTTTCTCAATGCTAAACATGCCCATTTCCTTCAGTCTTTCCTCATAGGCCTGGTTTCCACTTTCCTGATCATCCTTGTTACCCTGTTCTGAATTTGTTCCAGTTTTTCAGCATCTATTTAAAGTGTGGTATCCAGAACAGTGCTCAAGATAAGACTTAACCAGTGCCAAAGAGAGGAGAGCTAGTACTTCACAGGATTTAGAGACTAGACTTCTGTTAAAATGGAATTGATTTTTCTTGCAGCCGCATCATACTGTTGTCTTATACAGTAAGTAGCTTGTGATCTACAACACTTCCGAGATCCTTCTCATTCATATTACAGAGCCAAGTATCCCTTTTCTTCTAACAGTGTGTTTGGTTCTCCCTTCCTAGGTATAGAATGTTGCACTTATCCCTGTTAAATTTCATTTTGTGCTCAAACCTGTCAAGTTATTTTTAATTGTTTTTCTAACTTCCAGGGAATTTTCTAATCTGTGTTGGTTTCTAGTCATCACTGTATTGCTTTCAAGGTATCTGATGAGTGAGGTCCTTATAATCTGCTCCAGAATTTTCCCTGGGATTGATGTCAGGCCAACCGTCTGTAGTTCTCAGGTTCCTCCTTTGTGCCCTTTTTGAAGATAGGGACAACATAGCCCTTCTCCAATCACCTGGTACCTCACCCATTTCAAGAAAATAACATAGTTCTTCAGCCAGTTCCTTCAGTACTCTTGGATGCAGTTTATCTGACCCTGGAGATTTGAATGCCTTCAAAGTAATGAGGTATTTCTTGACTACAGTATTTCTTTATCAGTTTCAAGCTGCAATTCTGCTCCCTCTGCTTGTACTTCACATTTTCCTGGCTTTTTCTTTGGCATTTGTTATCATTTTTCCTTCTCCATTAAGTAGCTGAGCCACTAGTTCTTTTCCCTGTCTTTTCTACACATGTATCTGAAGAATGCTTCTCTGTTGCTTTAGTGTCTTTCACTAACTTCTGCTCATTCTCAGCTTTTGCCTTCCTAACCCTATCCCCACAATGCTTTGTTACTTCTTAAAGTGAACTCAGAGCTTGTTTCAGCCAGTTTGGGATGGTGGTGGTGCGGGGGCCGAGTAGGTACATTAAGACGGTTACTTCACGTCCCTCTCATTGCGGTTCCTGGTCCCGCTTGGGAACGGTACGAGAAAATGTTACTCCATGTCCATGTCCATTGTGTGACAGTGGAATCCCGACCACGCCCCCTGAAGTGGGATTTAAATGTGATGAGCCATACCTCTCCCTGACCCCAGGAATTCTCTTGTCTCGGTTCCTGTTTCGAGACAAGTGCCCGTGAAGTAAGGCTCATCACGCAACGTGTGCATTCTCCACCTAGTGCCAGGAGTGCGAAGTTGCATTCTCCAGTACAATCCCAATGGAGTAAACAATGCATCACAGAGAGGGAATAAGGCATAAAACCTCGTACTTTGCTGCTTAACGCATGAAAGGCAAAGTTACGGAGAATCGAAATATTGAAAAACGGAAGGTCAGACAAAAAAAAAGGGGGGGGGACGAAGGCAGGGAAGTACAGATGTTGTCACGAAACAAGGACATGAAGTAACAGTCGCCACGATACCATCAATCACGCCCGTGGGTAAACGGAAACAGGAACAGAACCGGGACAAGACCACGTGACCGCGAAAAATGTTATCACAAAACAAATGTAATCTCAGAACGAGGAAGGATGTGAAGTAACCATCTAAGATAGTGGTTCTCAAACTAGGTGGCAGGGTGCCATGAGTGTATGCCAGGGATGCCACGGCAATAATATTTAATTAACTAAACTTCCCATAAACATAAAGGAAATAATGAAAACTTCACCCAAACAGTTTCATTCATTGCAATAAAGACAACTGAGCATTAAATTTGCACTGCCTTTTCTACTTTTCCTAAGTATTCAAGCCACTTTAAGGATAGCTGTGCCATGAAATTTTTTCAGCCTGACAAGGATGCTGCAGTGAAAAAAAGTTTGAGAACCACTGCACTAAGGGGCTACATCCTATTCTAGAAACTGAGTGGAAAATCCAACCACATGGTACTGGGGATGAAGCATTTAAGCACATATGTACTCAAACCAACTCTGGTTGAAACCAACTCTGAACTGATTTTAAGAAGTATGCCTGACAGACCATGCCATGAAAATTTTGGGACACTCGTTTATAATTTTTATACACGCTCTATGAGATGCTGATGCTTGTGTAAAAAAGTGGATTTTATCCAAAAAAGGTTGCACTGAATGTTTGATTTTTAGTGGTCTAAATAGTGGTCTAAATAAAGGTATGACCTCTTCTACATTTCTGTTGTGTAATTGCCTCTCTGGTTTTATTTTTAAATAAACATGTTAATCATAAACGTTCTGTGATACTTTTTGTTTTGTTTTATTGTGCATGTTGAAACAGACTGACGTTGCTGCTTCTTTGGGGGGAGGGGGAATGAGTCCTTTGTTATCTTCCCATTCTTGTGAGGAAAGTCTTATATTACTCACTCCATCCATTCAACTAGACAGTTGTTTGGTCCTATTTTTATTAGGAAAGTTGCGTGATTTTTATAACAAAACAATATTGTAAATGCATGGGGAAAAAACAAGCTATTATAGCGCATTCCTCATGGGAACAGGACAATAGGCTAATTAAGGGCTGATTTAATATTGAAGAGGTTAGCCATGAAAAGCAAACAACTGATTAAAAACACCAGTATCCTGGAGAAATCCCAAAAGTACTTTGCTGCACCACATTTGCATTGACTATACTTTTGAGTGAAATCCCAAACTTTGGTGTGAGGATGTGACGTTTCAAATAATCCACCACATTCAGAATCCTCCTGATTTATCTCTTCTTTTTTCTCAGCAGAATTCTTCTTTTACAAATGTTTTCACCTGTACCATTGAAACCAATGAATACCCTCCATCTTGGATTGCCCTGTTTAGCTGCCTGTGCTTCCATTTTAGATGCCTTCTTCTTTTCCTTCTTTTTTTTGGGGGGGGGGGCTCTGTGTGTGTGTGTTTCTTCTGATTATTTTTACTGTTGCCACAGGCAGCATAGCATGCCTGTGCCAACACGCATCCTTGGAATTATTACTTGGATATTCATTCCACCCACACCCATTTCTTTAGGGTTGCCCGCTCCCCTCTTCAGTGGTCCTTTCTTTCCTTAGATTATTTTTTCCTTTCTCTGCCTGGTCTGCCTGCTAGACTCAAGGAAGAGATGTGGTAGATGGGAGGGAAACGTCCCCCAATTCCAGTGGTTTTATTGCAGCATGTGTTGATTGAAATTTTTGTCTTTTGCTTTCTTTTATTAGTTTTTGGGAGATATGACTTTTTATTTTTGATATCCCTCCACTGTATTTTGGGAGATGCTTTCCCCATTTGATTGATTTTTAAAGTTGTTACTTGGTTAATTTACTGTATTTTGGTGCTTTTTTCTGGATTTTTATTTTTTGTATTTTATTGATTGCTTTGATGTGTTCTTGGCCTCCAACTTCAGACCTGTAAACAGCAATCAAATGGGCAGAAATAAGAAGGCAAAGTTTTAACTGGCATCAATGTGGACAACATATTCACTCAAGGGCCAATTGAACATGCAATTGCAGATTTTACATAAAAGATGACAGTCTTGCTGACCATGAATGTTTCTAGAAATTAGATCAAGTGTAGGTCTTTCTTGGAGCTGCCTAGATGCCCTAAGCACATCCAATCTCGCCTGATTTTGGAAGCTAAGCAGGATCAGCCTTGGTTAGTACTTGGATGGAAGACCACCAGGGAATACCAGGTGCTGTAGGCACCTGGAGTAGGAACTGGCAAACTACTCCAGTATTCCTGCCAAGAAAACTCCATGGATGTGGGGTCATGAAGAGTCGGTCACGACTGTAATGACACAATACACACACACACAGGTCTTTCTTTGGATGGGGATGCTTCAGCTGGTCTACTTTCCAATCTCCTTATCTACTTGGTTCCTTTCATAAGCTCCCATACTGCTCCTTTGCTGCTAATCCCCATCTAATCAGCAGGGGCAATGAAGAAGTGTGCTGGGAGTTGCAATTCAACAAGATCTGAAGGGCTGCATTTTGCCCATGCTGACTTACGACTGTTGCCTGTTGCAGTTGCCCATGTTGGCTTAGACTGTTGTTTTATACCAGCTTGGGAAGGTGCCCTTTTCAGACTAAATTTTGTCTGGCACGGCTATACTTTTCCAGGTTACCTTGAGCCTTCCAGCTTCACTCTAGGGGCTAATGCTCCAGCCTAAGCATTGATCCCAATATTGTCTCCTGGTATCTGCACACTTGGTTGCTACATATGATCCAGCCTGACATTTGGCTACCTGAGACTTCTTATTCCACCAGCGAAGGAAGGCTGTACAGAGGATGAGTGTCACATGGTGCCATGTTTGCATGCAACCCCTTTTCCTTGCTTTTTCATTTCCCCTGCATCTTTCTTTTCTTCAGACAACAACCTTTGGCAGCCGCATCTCATCAACCAGGACCTGGAGTCTAAAAAGCAGCATTTCCCTGAATAGCATTTGCCAACTTTAAACTGCCTTTTACTTAATTGTTTAGTTGGCGTCTCCTTCCCCAGTTCCCTGGAGAGGGAGCGAGTCAGGGAAGCTTAAGAGCCCCGCTAATAACATCATGTTCCCTGATGACTTGCATGTGGCGGAGAAAAAAGAAAGACAAATTGCTTTTCTCTACTTCTTCGCCATCCCCAGCTTGGACCATCCTCACCACTCTTCTGATCGCAGCACCCCCAGAGTCCGCCCCGGCCCGTTGACTTGAAGAGAAATGCAACTTTCCTTTTTTCAAGCTAATTAAACGCTTCGGTTTGGATGAACACATTTGTCAGTGTGGCAAGAAGACAACCTGCTGGGGCTCCTCTCCCTCCCTTGTTTTCCCTTCCCTTCCCTTTCTGCCTCTTTAAGCCTATTTGTTTCTTGTCAGCACCCCTCTTTGGAGAGTCCCCTCTCCACTTCCTTTGACATCTTAATGGTTTCTGGCACCAGATTCAAATGGGCTCCATCGCCTCACAGCCTAGCTCTCCTTGCCTCGCAAGTCCACCCGGTGGGCCCCTCAGGCCCTACACATGAAGCCCTCCCACTTTTCCATTTAACAAAATGGTGAGAAGAACTGGATCAGAGTCACTTGGGTTGGTGCGCAGAGGCCTGCCTGGCAAAGGGCCCAGGCCCTTCCATGGCTTATGCCTCTTCCAAACCTTTTATTGAATTTATTGCCTGCACTGAATTTGTTACAAGGCTTTTCAAGTTCTACAATGGATGTCCTGCCATCACTAGAGGGAAAAGAGGGAGGGGCAGCTGAGTTTCTTCTCTGTTACTGAGGGTGTACTCTATGGATCGGATGGGGTTGTTTGTTGTTGTTCATTTCACTCAGCTCTGTCCTCCAGGTTTCTCTGTAGAACAACAGGCAAGACCAAGGTGGTGGAGTGGCAATGGTCTATCCCAATTCCATCCCTCTTAGTAGAGGTCACATTCCCCAGTTCCCTGGATTTGAATATATGTTCCTAAAAGTAGGAGCTAGGGACAAGACAGGAATTCTCTTGATATACTGCCCTCCCTGAGGCACAACAACTTTTCTACCTCAGCTCACTGAATTGATAACAGGGGTAGTATTGGAAACCCCCCGGGCTCATCGTGCTGGGAGACTTCAACATCCATGCCAAGGCAGATCTGTCAGGGGTTTCCAAAGACTTCAGAACTTCCTTGACAACCAAGGGTCTATCTCAAAAGGTGTCTGCCCCTAGTCATTCTGCAGGCCACACCTTAGACCTGGTCTTCTGCCCTGGTATGGACATTGAGAAACTCAGGGTAAAGGAACTCTTTGCAGTAGCATTGTCTTGGATAGACCATTATCTGGTACACCTTAGGCTCATTGGGATTCAGAGCCTGGGCAGGGGTGGAAGTCAGACAAAGGCAATTTGTCCAAGAAGGTTGATGGATCCATATGGTTTTATAGCTACCCTAGGGGAGTTTTCCACCTCTTTGATGGATGATTCCACTGAATCCTTGGTTGGTCTCTGGAATGGGGAAATGAGCAAGGCCATTGACCTCATTACCACTGAACATCTCCTTTCTCGAAGTACAACCAAACTGGGTGCTTGGTTTACTGGGGAACTGACAAATATGAAAAGGTGGTCCGTAGAGCTGAAAGGCATTGGTGGAAAACCCAGAATGAAACAGATAAAGAAACAGTGAAAGGCTGTTGGAAAGCTTATTTCAAGGCAGTAGAAGCAGCAAAGAAATCATTTTTCTCAACCACCATTGGTTCGGCATGGAATCGCCCAGTGGAGCTTTTCTGAATATTCAAGAGTCTGCTACATGCTGATCCACAGGTGCCCATCTCTGTCTTTCCGGAAGCAGGCAAAGACCTTCCTCTTTGGGCAAGAGTTCCCTGAATGAGGGACTACCTACTATGTGACTTTTATATGGATTACCATACATGACTGCGTTGACTGATTTCATAAGAACACCAGTGTTTCCATGTTTACTTTCCACCTCTCAAAATGGATTTTTTTTCTTTTGGTGTGCTCTTTGTAGCTTTAATGTTACCTTTTAATGTTCTAAGATGCTCTTCTGTTCTTAATTTGAATATGTCTTAAATGTTTTGGGATGTATATTGTCCCTCCTTATTGTAAGCCACCTTGGGCCCTTTTCCAAGGGGAAAGGTGGGATATAAGTACTCATA
>JAHTLZ010000198.1:1515258-1536237 GCA_023846285.1 Phrynocephalus versicolor | reverse complement strand
GGAGGGGAGTGGATTTATATTATATATACTCTACCATTTATTTTCTATTCTATATTCAAAAGTTCATTGGCAGCAGGCAAGGCAACAAGTTGTTCCTTTACCCTGCCTCCATCAGTGCTGCTGTCGCTGTGGCTTCAGGCTGGGTCTTCCCCCCTGCCGCTGCCGCCGCCCGCACATGGACCCCCCGCCGCCCGCCCTGCACCCGTACCTCCCCGCCCCCGCAATAATAGCGCCGGTCGCGCTGGACGTCAAATCGCGCGAAATCGCGGTAGAAACGACAAACGGAAAAACGACACGACGAAACGACAAATTTTTGAAAAATTTCGCGAAAAACGGAAACGAGCCGAAACGGACCCGTCCCGAAAAATGACAACTCGAAAAAAATTTTTTCCTGGTCGTGCCCATCTCTACAGGTAATTGTTGAGGCAAAAGTCCACACTGCACCTCACATTGCTACAATTCTCCCCGGCATCACTCTGCAATCCTCCTCTTTCCTTAACAGCACCCTCTTCACCTTCTTCTTCTGTTGAATCCTTCAGTGCTCATCAGCGTCGCTTGGTAAGGGCGGTGCTGAAAACACCAGCAGAAACATTTTGTGAGACAATCCTTAATTCCACCAAGTGAGATGCCTTTGTGAAGACTCCATGACATGTTGAATCATGGGGACTTCAAGAGAGAGGATTTCTAACACCACTATCAATCAAGGGACACATTTCTGGATCTCTTCTGACTCTCCCTTTTTTATGGATCTTTCTTGTTTTTTATACTTTAAAGAGAAAGATGGAGAACATTGAGAAAACTAAAATCATGCTGCTCGTGACATATTTGTGTGACCTGAGGAACTGCATAGGCACACAAACTCACTTGAAAGCACTCCATAAGTCCATAACAAGTAAGCTATAAAGATAACAGAATCAGCATTAGACTCAAGCAACAATTTTTGAACAATGGAGTAACAAACAGCACTTCCAAAAGAGACTGGTGAACTTGTGCGTGTATCAATAGAGAAGTTTGCAAATGCAACATCTTTCAAATCTCTAGCCTGGAGTAGGAACTGGCAAGCTATTCCAATATTCCTGCCGAGAAAAAAACCCCATGGACATGGGGTCATGAAGAGTCGGTCACAACTGTAAATGACATAACAGCAAGTATGAATTTGGATCCTGGCAACCTGAAGCCGGCGCCTCAGTCTCCTCGTTTTGTTGAGTTTGGGCCTGTGACTCCAGCTGATGCCTCCAGGGCATTGGTCCACTATAGGCCAGCGACTTCCCTTCTGATCCTTGCCCATCCTTGGCTTATTAAGATCGCCAGGGGGAGCATGCCAGAGTTGGGCCGCTACCATCGCCACTGCCTCCTTCAGGGATGGGATTTTCCCCAGACGACTGAAGGAGATGGTGGTCAAGCCCATCCTTAAGAAACCTGGCCTGGCATCTGACGATATGGGTAATTATTGTCCGATTGCCAATGTTCCCTTCATGGGCAAGGTGGCGGAGCAGATCGCAGCCGAGCGGCTCCAATCGTTCCTGGAGGAAGATTGTTTCCTGGATCCCTTCCAGTCTGGGTTCAGGCTGCGTCACGGGACTGAGACCACTCTGGTTGCATTGCAGGATGACCTCTTGAAGGGGGCCGACAGTGGCTGTGCTACCTTGTTGGTCTTTCTCGATTTGTCAGCAGCCTTTGATACTGTTGACCACGGTATCCTCCTGGGCAGGCTCTCTGAGGTGGAAATTGGGGTGGGGTAGGGTCTAACCTCGTGATGGCTCTGCTCCTTCCTTGAGGACCATGCTCAGCGAGTGAGACTGGGGGGGGGGGGGATTGTCGTCTCCCTGGTCACTGTCTTGTGGGGTGCCTCAGGGGTCGGCAATCTCCCCCATGCTCTTTAACATTTATATGAGGCCACTGGCTGACGTCATCCGGAGATAGGGGGGTTGCTGATGACACACAGCTCTTTATCTCCTTTTCCACCCCTGCAATGGAGGTGGTCCAGACCCTTGATTGCTGCCTGGATTCTGTGCTGGAATGGACCAGAACAGGCTCAAACTCAACCCTGAGGAGACCAAGGTTCTGCTCTTTTGGGAGGGACCGGATGGGTATGGTGGCCTGCTTCCCTGTATGGGGGGGGGGTCTATCTTCCAGCTGCTTGATAGAGCGCGGAGTCTTGGATCCGGCATTGTCCTGGAGTTCCAGGTGGCTGCCTTGTCCAAGTCGGCCTTTTACCAGCTTAGGCTTATCACCCAGATTCGCCCGTACCTTGACGGCGACTCCCGGCAGACAGTTGTGCAAGTGCTGGTCATCTTGAGGATTGATTACTGCAACACTCTCTACATGGGGCTTCCCCTGACCCTTGTCTGGCAACTGTAGATGGTGCAGAATGTGGCAGCCAGATTGGTGGTTAGTGCTGGTCGTTTTGACCACATCATGCCAATCCTGGCCCACCTGCATTGGCTACCCGTTGCCTCCCAGATAAGGCTCAAGGTGTTGGTTTTGGTTTACAAAACCCTCCATGGCTTGGGCCCTGATTATCTGGCAGAGTGGACCTCCCAAAGGTCAGCGTCGGCCCGTTCCACCAGAGCATCCTTGGTGATTTTGCTCCGCGTGGCCACCCCTCCCCCCGTAAGGCCCGTAAGGTTGTCACCCGTAATCGGACCTTCTCATTGGTTAGTCCCACGATGTGGAACAAACTGCCATGCAAAATGTGCCAAATGGAGTCCTTTAGCTTTTAAAAAAACATTAAAGACTTGGCTTTTTAGGGAAGCTTTCGGTGATCAGTGATGTCATAGAATCATAGAATCATAGAGTTGGAAGAGACCTCATGGGCCATCGAGTCCAACCCCCTGCCAAGCAGGAACCCCTTCACAATATTCCCGACAGATGGCCATCCAGCCCCCGCTTAAAGACCGTCAAAGAAGGAGACTCTACCACCCTCCGTGGCAGCATATTCCACTGCCGAACAGCTCTAACTGTCATGAAGTTCTTCCGAATGTTCAAATGGAATCTCTTTTCCTGTAGTTTGAAACCATTGCCCCGAGTCCTAGTCTCTGAAGCCATGGAAAACAAACCTGTTCCCTCTTCAATATGACATCCCTTCAAATATTTAAACATAGCTATCATATCCCCTCTCAGTCTTTGTTTTGAAAGGCTGAACATTCCCAGTTCCCTAAGCCGTTCTTCATAAGACATCTCTTCCATGCCTTCAACCATCCTAGTTGCCCTCCTCTGTACCCGCTCAAGGTTGTCAACATCCTTTTTAAACTGAGGCGCACAGAACTGGACACAGTACTCCAGGTGGGGCCTGTTTGTTCCCTACTGTCTCTCTCTCTCTCTCTCTCTCTCTCTTTTGCCATCCCTTAGTTCTCCTATTGCCGAGTTCTGAATCCCATAGTATGTTTAGTTTATGTTTTTGTATTTGCTGCTTATTGTTTTGTTTGCTTTTAATTACTGGTTCATTTGCTTTCCTGTAAACCGCCCAGAGTCCCTATTTCGGAAATCGGGCTGTCTAGAAATGCAATAAATAAATAAATAAATACAAGATTCAGAAATTTGGTTGACATTCATTCTGCCCCCCCCCCCACCTTGAAGCATGGAAAAACTGGAACTGGATTCTTCATGCTCCAGGTGCTCTTTTGGAATTATTATAAGTTTTCCTGGGCAAGGTATGTGTTTTGTGTCATGGGTTGGGGAGGGAATGTGTTCAGGGCAGAATGACAACTTCCCTGCCCCATTAACAACAGTTGCCTTTTTGTCTCTGTTGTTAGATATATCCGCTTTGCCTTGTCAGAAGTCGACAAATCTTTCTCCACAAAGAGTTAGCGTCATCCTTCCAGGTCCAGCTGTTAGATGGGATACATGCCTAGTGGTCACCTGCAGTCCTCAGTTTCCATCCTCTATGTTTACACTCAGTGCCTAAATGTGGATGTTTCATTATGCATGTGTGACTGACTATGAATACCTCTCATTCCGTGGGTTCCTGTCGTTGCCAGTCAGATGTCAAGAGGCCGCTAAACAGAGATGACTGCAGGGTCAAGGAGCAGGCTTTGGGCAGTGTGGGAATCAGCCAGAAGGCTTGGTCACAAGAGAGCTAAATGGCTCACCTTTTCCTACCACTGAGACTTGAAAAGAAACAACACACATGAGCTCTGTTGACAGTTTTTTTTAGATATGTTTTCCTCTATTAATATTGTGAATGTGGGAATCTTTCTTTACTCCAATTAGGAACGCTGAAGAAATAAAATATGTTCTGGTGAATAGAGAGGAACAATAAAAGACAGGCATATCATAACATTTGTAAAGTGAAAGACACCAAAGCTTTAGTGAAGATGGAAGAGAAGTATGCAGGATAAAGACCATGATCAAAAATGTTGCCAAATATTTATTCAGATAAACTGAAGCGATGGAGTTTAACAAGACTGCAGTGGTTTGCAACCTTCCTAATGCTGCAACCCTTTAATACAGTTCCTCATGTTGTGGTGACCCCTTGCCCTGCTTGGAAGAGGCCACAAGCCCCCTATGGCAGGCCACTGCCACAAGTGCCTTGGGCAGTTACTTCATGTCCTTCTTTGTTCCACGACTAGTTTTGTACCGTGATAGCATTGGTCATGATCATGTGGTTTTTATCCCTGTTTCAGTGTTCCCATGGTTGTGATAACTTGTCTTGTGACAAGTGTTACCTCGTGGTCTTGTAACGTGACAAACACTGAATCTAGCTTCCTTTTTCCTTTTTTTGGGAGGGAGGGTTAAAAATTCTTTTTCAGTATTTCACTTCTGAAAAGTCAAAATTAAAAAAAAAAAAACACCCAGACACAGTTCTCTGAGAGAAATGAATGTTTTGTTGTGTGACAGTCGTTACTACATGGTGTCCTGTCTCGGAACAAAAAGCGGGACCAAAGAGTGACAAGGGAAAAGCCTACTCCAGCACCAGGTACAGTATTTTTGCGCTTAGCATTCATTCCGGAGTGTGTGGTCGAGACACATTTGAGTAGTTGCGCGACAGATGTGAAGTAACATTTTTTTGTACTGCTCCTAAGCGCAACACTAATAGAGACAAAATGGTCGTGAAGTAACCGCTATAGAGAACTTCCCTCTACAGGCACCATCAGCCAATTGCAGCCTCCGGTGCCATTGACTGACATCCCCTCCAGCCTATCAAGCTATAACTCATTCTTCCCCCCTTCCTCCCTCTCCCCCTCCTCCAGACCCAAGCCGTTTGTGCCTTTTTCTTCACTGGCTCATGGTGACCCCTGTGAAAGGGGGGGGTCGATCCCCAGGTTGGGAACAACTGAACCAGAGGAAGCATTAGTTTCCAACAATGTATAAAGTTTAGCACTGATTTTATTGGCATTCCTCCAAGCCTCATTCATATGACATAAGACTTTTCTCAGTATAACAAAGATAAAGTCCTTGACTCCCGTGCTTTTTTATTACCCTTCCTGATCACTAGTTTCTTTTTGTTACTGATTATTGTGAGGAGATGGCACAGTTTAGCATCATGACGTTCCCATTAAGTTCATTTCCCAATTAGCTTGCTGATCAGAAGCTTTTAATCTGCAATCAGTTAGTACAGGAAACCAGGGATAGGTCTCTAATGTTTTAACCAAGATGCTTTTTGTCAGTTACCAAAAGTTAGTATCTAAAATGCGAATGATCCATAGTTTAAAAAGCGGGGTACACAAAAGTTTCATTTTTGTTTGGATACATCTCCCTCTTTTGTTTAACCTTTCTTTCACTCTTTTCTCCCAAACTACCTGAGATTTCATCCAATAGTGTCATGATGGCTGGTGTCAGAAACTAATCGGAACATCCAGCAGGACAGGTAATTTTGAAACTCTAAAAGTGCTTTTTGTGCCAGTCATTCCTTGTGGTGGGATTACTGTGTGATGCTGATTTCCTCTTCCATCAATCCCCCCTCTTTTTCCCTTGTTTTTTGAGGTCTTCCTCTCTCATTTATTATTTGGATTATTCTTGCTGCTGCCACTAGGCAGGCTGCCTGTGCCACAGTTCCTTCCTTGGAATTATTATTTGGATTTTCCCATTAATATATTAAGGGATTTTCCCACTTCTAACTTATCATTCTTGAATTATTTATACTGACTGGGCCTGGCCTGGTTGCCATGGCTTGCTAGACTGAAGTAAGATAATAAGTGGTAGATGAGAGAGAAATCTCCCTATATTCTAGTAATTTTGGTTTGGGAGAGGGGTTGGATTTTCCCCACTTTCCTTTCCTTTTTCCTTCCTTCTTTTTTCTCCTTTCTTTGTTTGCTCACTTTTATCATTTTTAGAGGACAATTTTTTTTAAATTATCATTTTTTGCTGGTTTTGTTCCTGAGTATGTGGTGTACATCCCCTACTTGATTCATTTTTTAAAAATTATTATTAGGTTAATTTACTATGCATTTATTCTATTAAAGGTATTTATTTTGGTGTGTGTTGTTCTATTGTCTTTTTTTGCTTCTCTGTTTTTTTTTTTTACTTACCCATATTGTTAACAATCATTTAGTGTTTTTGGAGTGCCAGAAAATGTTAATGGGAAACGAAAAACAAATACTGTAGTTTGAAAGAATATCTCATTCTCTCTCTCTCTCTCTCTCTCTCTCTCTCACACACACACACACACACACACACACACACACACACACACACGTGAAAGATGCACCCTTGAAATAACCTGAAACAAAGTAAATATGAAAGATTTCACCATATACCCCCTACCTAGGCGAATATAGGTACAGAATAGAAGGTCCAAGTCAGGACTGCTTTTCAAAATATTTTAAACAGGATTTCTACATTTTAGTTTTACACGACCTCTAAAATCTGCTGGCAACTTAAATTTGGACCAGAGATTGTGGGGGTTTGTTCTGCTTGCTGTGTTCCCACCCTTCCGCACTCTGTTGCTCCTGTCTGCAGTGAGGGGAGGGAGAAAAAAAGGGAGAAAAGAATGCAGGCTCACCTCCGCTCACCTCCATCTGTGGTGGGAGCTGCCCTCTTGGCATTCCAGGCTGTTAAAGGAGCGGCAGGGACAAAAATAAAATAAAATACAGAAGGCAAGGAGAGCCCGGCATCCACAGCTTTATAATCCTCATCGGATTTTCTTTTACCCCCGGAGGCCAGGTACTTGTAAAATGCACTGGGGCATGCTTAGGTGAGCGTGGTCGTACTTATTTTTTTTTAAAGTCCGCAGCTGGTGGGGAAAAAAATTTAAGCTCTGCATCTGGGAGCCCTTTGCCTCGGATTTTAGGGGTCGTGTAAAAGCAGGCATAGAGACCCACAATTTTTGAAAAGGTTGCTTTTAAACATGCCAAATGAAAAATCTGTGCTCCCAAGCACAGGGAGAGAGAGCTCCATCCATGTCTCCTCAGGCAGGCACTCTTCATGGAAAGACAATGATGATGAAGGGACAGGGCTGTATGTTCCCCTCCCTGTATGTTAAATTAAACTGAATGAGAAAACATTCAGAAAATAAAAGAAGTCCAGTTGCCAGAACTCAGCTCCCGGATAACTTCACCTGGATGACTGAGAATCTCCACAGAGCTTAATAGGGTGTGCAAAAATGCAATGTTAGTGGAGTGACTTTTCACTCTCATGTGTGGTGACCTTCAAAATATCATGTCATTATTGGTTAGCCATTACTCAATGTGGAATAGATTTTATGACTGGTTGGAGAGAAGAAACAATGCATTAGTTGGTACTAAGATGTGATGTAATCAGTGTTAAGTGCACCCAGAAAATAATGATGAAAGACAACTGGAATAGTTTGTAGAAATCAATTGAGAAATATGAATTGTTAAGATGATGGAATATTAATAAACTTATTAATATCATCAAAAAATATCATATCATTAACAGCTCAGCTCAGATGTTGCCAACCAATAATGTCTCATGTTACATTGCATTCATTCATTCATTCATTCATTCATTCATTCATTCATTCATTCATTCATTTCTTTAATTTATATTCCACTCCCATTAGAGGCGCCACTCTGGGTTGTTACATCAAATATAAAACAGGCAATAAATAAAAATGAAAATAGAATGTATATAACCATGTAAGCATATTAAGAAACTAGATTTGGTGGACAGAACACCTGAAGAACTATGGACAGAGGCTTGTAACATTGTACAGGAGGCTGCAATGAAAACTATTCCAAAGAAAAGAAAATGCAAGAAAGCAAAGTGGTTGTCCAACGAGGCCCTACAAATAGTGGAGGAGAGAAGGGACGCAAAATGCAAGGGAGAAAGGGAAAGATACAGAAAACTGAATGCAGACTTCCAAAGAATAGCAAGGAGACACGGGGTGGCCTTCTTGAATGAACAGTGCAAAGAAATAGAGGAAAAAAACAGAAAAGGAAAAACCAGAGATCTATTCAAGAAAATTGGAGATATTAAAGGGGCATTTTGTGCAAAGATGGATATGATAAAGGACAAAAATGGTAGTGACCTAACTGAAGCAGAAGAGATCAGGAAGAGATGGCAAGAATATACAGAAGAATTATATCAGAAAGATCTGGATGTCCCTGATAACCAAGATAGCGTAGTTGCTGACCTGGAGCCAGATATCCTGGAAAGTGAAGTCAAGTGGGCCTTAGAAAGCATTGCAAACAACGCCAGTGGAGGTGACGGCATTCCAATTAAAATCTTAAAAGAGGATGCTGTAAAGGTGCTGCACATGATATGCCAGCAAATTTGGAAAACCCAGCAGTGGCCAGAGGACTGGAAAAGATCGGTCTACATCCCAATCCCAAAGAAAGGAAATGCCAAAGAATGCTCCAACTATCACACAATTGCACTCATTTCACACGCTAGCAAGGTTATGCTCAAAATTCTACAAGGCAGGCTTCAGCAGTATGTGGAAAGAGAACTTCCAGAAGTGCAAGTTGGATTTCGAAGGGGCAGAGGAACTAGAGATCAAATCACTAACATGCGCTGGATTATGGAGAAAGCCAGAAAGTTCCAGAAAAACATCTACTTTTGCTTCATCGACTATGCCAAAGCCTTTGACTGTGTGGACCACAACAAACTATGGCAAGTTCTTAAGGGAATGGGAGTGCCTGGCCACCTTATCTGTCTCCTAAGAAATCTATATGTGGGACAAGCAGCAACTGTCAGAACTGGATATGGAACAACTGACTGGTTTAAAATTGGGAAAGGAGTACAACAAGGCTGTATATTGTCACCTTTCCTATTAAACTTATATGCAGAGTACATCATGCGAAAGGCAGGTCTGGATGAATCACAAGCTGGAATTAAGATTGCCGGAAGAAATATCAACAACCTCAGATACGCAGATGATACTACTCTGATAGCAGAAAGTGAGGAGGAATTAAAGAACCTCTTAATGAGAGTGAAAGAGGAGAGTGAGAAAAATGGGCTGAAGCTCAACATCAAAAAAAACTAAGATTATGGCCACCAGCCCCATCACTTCCTGGCAAATAGAAATGGAGGCAATGACAGAATTTATTTTCTTGGGCTCCTTGATCACTGCAGACGGCAACTGCAGCAACGAAATAAAAAGACACCTGCTTCTTGGGAGGAAAGCAATGGCAAACCTAGGTAGCATCCTAAAGAGCAGAGACATCACTTTGCCAACTAAGGTAAGGATAGTCAAAGCTATGGTTTTTCCAGTAGTGATGTATGGAAGTGAAAGCTGAACAATAAAGAAGGCTGATCACCGCAGAATCAATGCTTTTGAGCTGTGGTGCTGGAGGAGAGTCTTGAGAGTCCCCTGGACTTCAAGGAGATCAAAGCTATCCATCCTGAAAGAAATCAACCCTGAATGTTCACTGGAAGAACTGATTTTGAAGCTGAAGCTCCAGTACTTTGGCCACCTCATGAGGAGAGAGGACTCCTTGGAAAAGTCCCTGATGTTGGGAAAGACTGAAGGCAAAAGGAAAAGAGGACAGCAGAGAATGAGATGGTTGGACGGTGTCATCAATGAAACCAGTATGGATTTGACAAAACTCCGGGAAGCAGTGGAAGATAGGAAGGCCTGGCGAACTCTCGTCCATGGGGTCATGAGAGTCGGACATGACTGAACGACTGAACAACAACCACCACCATGTAAGCAGATGGCACAAAACAATCATATAGGAACTAAAATGGATTGGGAGGGGAGGAGAATGATCAGTTAGGATTGCTGTGGAAAGCCTTCCTGAAAAGCCACATCATTAGTTGCTGCTAAATGTCAACAGGAAGGGTGCTAGGCAGAACTCCTCCGAGAACTGTTTCCACAAAGTTGGAGCCATCACAAAGAATGCTCTGCCTCTTGTAGAATACTTAGGGGTCTCCTTTGGGTTGGCCACCCAGAGGCACTCAACTGAAATAATCTGGTGGATTAGTCAGATGACATTGAGGAAAGACGTTTTGACAAGTAACATGGGGCCAAACCATGGAGGGCTTTGTCAAAATTTTGAACCTGACCTTGGACATGATGGACAGCCAGTGAAGGGAGGCCAGAACCGAGTGAAGAAATGAAATTTGCTTGCACCCATAACTAGTTTGGCTGCCACATTCTGTACCCATTGAAGACTCTGGATCAGGTCCAAGGGAAGCCCCATGTAGAGGGCATTTTAGTAGATGTGGGAGATGACCGAGACCTGCACCAAACTCCTGAGCGAGCCCTAATCTAATTAGGGGTGGAATTGGGTGATTGTCTCAAGATGGTTAAAGGCTGATTTGGACATGGCTGCAATCTGGGACTCCCCAAAAAGAGCTGGGATCCAGAAGAATGCTCAGATTATACACTTAGTCCCTAAACAGGACAGCAGTGCCATCCAGCCTAGGAACAGCCCCCCTAACCTTTCAGAAACCTTTCCCATCATTGCACAGAACAATGCTCAATACAATTCATAGTTATTTAAAAAAAACAGTGATTGCTTTGTGTTTGGATGAGAAGTGGTTAACTGATGTAAAAAGGACTCAGCCTCTGGAATTTCCCTTGCCTGGCCTCAGTTTGTGAATGGTAGTAAGCACAAGAGAGTATCCTGTAGACCTTTTTGACTGCCTGCCACTGGTGTTGTCAGTATTCAAGCTACCTTTTGCTATATAAAGCTCGGCATCTTTTTTATTGTTGGTACTTAACGCAGACACAATATTGTGCATCAATATTGGGCCATTTCCTGGCTTTTTGAATTGTGGCTACAGAAGTACAATATCCCCCACCCATATAGCAGAAAGTTTTTTGAAGACCTAGGGCCTCTTCACACAACCCCTAAGATCCGCTGGCCACTTAAATTCGGACCAGATATCTTGGGGGTTCGTTGCTCTTCCTGCGTCCCCACCCCTCCGCACTTCCTTGATCCTGTCTGCGTGAGGGGAGGGAGAAAAAAGGGGACAAAAGAATGCAGGCTCACCTCCGTTTGCCGGTCCAAGCCTCCACAAGCCCTGTCGTCGTCCTGATTCCTTCTCTTAAAGGGGCGGGAGGCAAAAAACAACAACAAACAGAAGCGAGGAGAGCCTGGCCCTCACTCCTTTACATCCAGATCTAGGATTTTTCACCCTTCAAGAGCAGGAACCCAAAAAGTGCGCTGGGACGCGCTTAGGTGGGCGTGGCCGCACTTAATTTTCTGTAAACTCCGGAGCTGGTGGGGAAACAATTTTAAGCTCCGGAGCTGGGAGCCATTTGCGGCGGAGATTAGGGGTCGTGTACATGTCCTGGCTTTTTAAAACAGAATCATCTATCATACATATTGAGAAGCACTACACGACCTGGGTCCCAACTACCTCAAAGATCGAATCTCACAGTATGAACTGGCTCGAGTGTTGAGGTCATCAGGAGAGGCCTTTCTTTCCATCCCACCACCCTCACAGGTATGTCACTTGGGAACCCATGAAAGGACCTTCTCACCTGCTGCGCCCAGACTCTGAAACTCCTTCTCACTAGGGGCCAGGACCGCCCCATCTCTGCCGTCTTTCTAGAAACAGGCAAAGACCTTTTTCTTCAGGCAAACTTTCCCTGAATGGTGGACTACACACTGTGTCTTTATATGAATCGACCATACATGGCTACACAAACTTTGTGTTTATATAACCAATTATAACTTTGTTTCTATCTCTCCTTGTGTGATTGCATTGTGGCACTATGTTATCAATTGTTAGTTTTAATGTTGCCTTCTAATGCTGTAAGATACCCCTCAATTCCCTGTTTCTCAAACTGAATACTGTATGTCTTAAGTGTAATGGACTGTATATTGTTTCTCCTTACTGTAAGCGAGCTTGAGTCCTTTTCCAAGGAGGAAGGTGGGGCAAAAATAAACATAAAAATAAATCAGTTAAATAAATAAAATATTGACTGGTCTCTGCACTCGCAAATGAATATGTTGGTGCAAACCCTCCATTTCCCCAAATTCATCTTTGTCACAGAAATTCATATTTCTTTATTACAGTATTTGAATACCTGGTGAATTAAAGCTGATTTAAATGACATTAAATTGCTCTTGGACCCTTTGAATAAAGCTCAGCTGGGAGGGAAAAAAAGAAAACTGGCTTCAAAGTCCAGCAGGCAGCAATTCCGCCCACAAACCTGTGCACCTCTCTCTCTCTCTCTCTCTCTCTTTCTCCAGACAAAACCCATCGATGTTCTGTTTTCTCTAGTTCTGACAGGGTCCTCCTTCCTTCCACCTTTTTAATTTTTTTTTTAATTTTTAATTTTTATAAAAAATACAAAAACAAATTACACAATACAACAGAAAAGACAAAACATCAACAGCAATGCACCCCTTCACCAACAGGATCACTCTTCTTATTTACCTTCCTTCCCCCTTTTGTTAGAAACATTTGCCTCCTGAAAAGTTTTATCCGCGACTTAATTTATCGCGGTGCGAGGGGTTCTTCTGCTCTGTCGTCATGTGGAGAGTGGAGCGATAATACGTGACAGGCGCTTCCCAACCATCCAGAGACCCCCTTCTGTAAATGAACGTGGCCTAGAAGGACTGCTGCCAAATTCTGAGTGGAAGAGGAGGAGGGGGGGGTTCATTTTGCGATGTGTTTGGGGAATGGGAGCTGTCCGGCTGGCACAGGAGAACGAAGGAACAGTCCTGGCAAGGACCAAAGGGAATAGAGAGGCTTTTAGAGGCTTTTAAAAAGGCTCGGCGGATGGGAGCAGGGAGGGAGGGGGCGCTGCTTAAAAGCCCCAGTGCTGGAAAACACACACACAACCGTCCTTTGCACTTAGGAGTGGCAGATGCTGAAGCCGTGCAACTGCCAATATGGGAGAGGATTTCTAGTGTTTTGGAAATGTGGCATATTCCCAGACTTCTCTAAGCTGGTGTAGATGTGTGTGCTAATTTCCCGGTGCCCTTCTGCTCCCCATTCCCAGCACATGCTGCTCCGCAGTCTGGAGCAGAGTAGCAGGAGATGCCAGACGGAAACACTGGAAGTAGGTCTAACACTCACTCCTCCAGCTCCCCGCTGCCACTGCCTCCCTAAATCCTTCGCAGGAAAGAGTTTTGTGACCCTGGTTAATCTCCATGCTCTCCCGGGCTGTGTGGCAAATGCATTTGCTCCTTTGGCATCCGTTCCATCAAGGCACGATGGGTCCCATGCCAGGTTGCCTCCTGTGCTTGGGGGAGAGGGGGGGGTGGATGGGCTGGTTGTACCCAGAGACCCCTTCCAAATCAGGTCCAAGGCCTTCTCCTCTGCCATCCCAGCAAGGGAGCAGATGGGTGGAATCCTTTCTGTGCCTGCTACCGCAGCAGATGGCATAAACTGGCATCAGCCACCTGGGCACTCCCGTCTCATCCTGCAGTGTGGTTTGTCCTCAAGTCAGGCTTGACTGCAGTGGGCTTTCATGGCTCAGCCAAGCTGCTTTAGTGGTCACCCAAGGGTGCTGGCTGGCGCCTGCTGTCACAGGCAGAGAGGAAGGGGGGAAAACCCAAGCATGTCTGATGAAAGGTCTACAAGGGAGGGATGGGGAGGAGGCTGACCTGCTCCAGAAACAACAACTCTCAGGTTCACACCCTGCCACTCACTCGTGTGTGATTTATTTAACTCCAGCATGTCCTTTCCCAGGATCTTTTCCTGGGCGGCACCATTGCTTTCCTTTTTGTTCTGAGTGTCCAAATCTGGCCCTGTGAGCCATCTCGGAGCCAACATCTGGTGTGCCATACTGTCCTGCAGTCTCAGCAGCAGTGCCAGGGTGCCACATTGCCACAGCCTTTAAAGATGACATTCTTGAAAGTAGAGAGGTGCAACTGTGCCCTCCAGATGTTTTTAGCCTGGCTTGAAACCCTGGTGAACTTCTGGCAATTGACATAGACCAGTGGGGGAGGCAGTGTGTGGCTCTCCAGATGAGGGCTGGGAGAGTAAGAACAGACAAAAGAAAATATTTTTTCACCCAGCACGTTGTTAGTCTGTGGAACTAACTCCCTGCCACAGGATGTGGTGATGGCATCTGGCCTGGATGCCTTCAAAAGGGGATTGGACAGATTCCTGGAGGAAAAGTCCATCACAGGTTACAAACCGTGATGGAGATGTGTAATCTCCAGGCTGTGGTATCAGGAGACAGATATCTAGTCTTGTGCGCTCCCAGACACATCTGGTGGGGCCACTGTGAAATACAGGAAGCTGGACTAGATGGGCCTTTGGCCTGATCCAGCATGGCTCTTCTTATGTTCTTATGTTTTTTGAGCTGCAGCTCGTGTCATCCAAAGGGGAAGGAGGGCACATCAGCAGGCCTGCCTACTGTTGCTGACCCCATTTCAGAGGTTCAGTCTGTTATGTTCACGGATTCAGTATCCCAAAGATCCAAATTAGGGATGGGTACTCTGCAGCATAGAGGCAGAATGGGGAGCCCCCCCCCCCCACTTAGCTGCTGAGTAGTTGGCTGCGTGGGGAGGTGGGGAAGGACCAGCCAATCTCCAGCTGTGATTGGCCCACCGTCACTCCGAGGGAACTGTTGTGCCACGCACAGCCCAGTGAGTGGCCTGGGCTGTGTTTTCGGGGAGAGTGTTGGGGGGTTCATATGCTTATCCTCAGGATACGAATAGGAAGCGCCCGCCTCTCATCCAAATACAGTATATCACTATGTTGCCTGCTTACTGCTTCTCAACTCAGTTTCATTCTGGACACGCTGCTTGAGCTTGTGCTCAAGGACATAACAAGATTTCTGTACTTATGATCAAAGATGTGTTGGGTCCAGTAGAAAGCTCTTTCTCACTGTGACTGCTTGGCTAGATACAGTGGACCCTCGTATAACAACAAGTGGTTTGTTTAAGAGAAAAATCTGCTTAAAGGAAAAAAAATTCCAGAGATAGGGGAAAATCCCTTAACAGAATGTCCTATGGGGGCTAATCTGTACAACAGCAAAACGGTCGCAATTAGGGATTAATCCGTTTTCAATGCATCGCAGTGGGAAAGTTGTACAAAGGAAAATTTACTTAACAGAATTTCATTTGGAACAAATTAATTCCATTATACTGTATACAAGGGACCACTGTATTTCTAGGACACCCAACATCAATCCCAAAGGCAACTTCCCTGCAAGGCTCAGTATATGTGGCTATTCTGCCTTTAGACACCAGGAGTACTATTTCCCCAAGAATGTCCCAGCAAGACCAGGAAGCTTGGCCACCAGCTATGTGGGGCTGAGTCTGGAAATTATAACCCACCCCCCCAAGTAACTTTCCAAGCTCTTGATGTATATCAGCTGACAGAGCTGCTCCACTTGCATGAATTAGTCTAATACCCTTTGAAATCCATCTCAACTAAGGGTCATAATCACAGCTTATTAGTGGGACTGAAGGAGGATGTAAAATAACTAGGCTTCAAATGCTTTACTTCTGATCAGTTCCTTTGGAGGATCCTGCATTCATGTGTGAGGAGGACAGAGCTAGAACGGGTGGGGGGGATTATCTTAATCCACATGCAGGGTTTTTTGAAATCTCAACCAAGCCTACCCTTTCCCTACGTGCCCTAAACAAGCAAGGAAACAGCCCTAAAATAGCCGCACCTGCTTTAGGAATAATGCTCTAGCCAACTTCTTTATCATGGTGGCTAACTGCACTTGTGTCCTACCCTTAGGTATGACTTGTACCTACTATAACAATGGTGAGGAGTCCACTGGCGTAGCAAGAGTTTGGAGCACCTGGGAATAACGTCAGTTTTTGTCCCCTCTTCCCCCCCCCACCGTGTCTCACCCACCCAGCGGGGTGTGTGTGTGTCAGATCCTGGGGGAATAGTGGGGGAGGGGAAGAAGGTTCTCTCCTTCTCATGCCCTCTTTGTGGGTCTCCTTTCCAGTTAAGGCTCTCCTGTGCAAACTGCACAGTGTGTGGATAACACCAAGCAGGTGATTTGTTTCAAGCATCACCTCCGTAACATGCTTCCCCCTCCTCCTTTTCCCCGGCTAAGGCTTGGCAATCATTAGCCTGGAGAAAGGAGGATAGGGAAGCAGGCGATGGGATCCCCCCCCCCCAACAGCACCTCCGTTGCATGCTTCCCCTCTCCTCCTTTCCCCAGGCTAACAATTGCCAAGCCTTAGCGGAAGTAGAGGGGGAGGGAGAGGAGGAAGCAATCAAGAGAGATGCTGCATGGAAAAAAACCACATCACTTGCTTCCCTCTCCCTCCCCCACTAAGGATTGCCAAGCCTTAGTGGGGTGAAAGGAGGACTGCTGATGGGATGGTGCATTGCTTCTTCCTCCTGCTCCCCCTCCAGGCACCTCCAGATTGCTGTGCTCCTCAGGGCAAATGCACTCTTCCGCCCCTCCCTAGTTACACCAGTTGAGGAGTCTTTGGCCTTCCCGATGTTTTGGATGTCAACTCCCAGAAGCCTTAGCCAGCCAGTGGCAAATGATTTTCCAGAACCCCTGGAGAACTAAAGATTACCAACTCCTGCACAATATTTTTCTTATACCTTTCCCCACCCATTTGAAATCCTGCATGAAGAGATGGGGAGCACACACGTTTTAACCAAAGGGCATGGTGCTATAAGATGTTCAGACACCTGCCGTTTCCTGCTTCCTGTGCATTCACTGTGAGGATCATTAGGATAAACCTAGCTCTACTGCATTTGTGACTGCTGCCATTGGGTCTTTGTGGTATACAGCATGCCCTCTGTGACCACATGTGGTGTTTCAAAAGTTGTGGGGTTGACAGCTGTGTGGCCAAGATGTTACAAAGAAGTTAGGTTTGGAAGCTCTGATCTCTCAGCCTCCCCTCCATGGTTGGAGGCTAATATAATCTGCTCGTTGAATTTCAACAATAATGGGCAAATAGGCTTTTCGTGACTTTTTTTTCTTCCCACTGATTTCTGCTGAAGGAACATCCCCGTTGCCTTTTGGTATTGTCTTGAAATGGCTGCTCCTGGGAAGCCAAATAGCATCCTCCACACTGTTGCATTCTTCCCTGCTATAACCTCGAGTTTAAAAAGATTGTACCATACTGATATTCAGAGCTTCCTTTACTGCAGTACACAAAGAAGCACACAAAGCATTTAGGTATAAACTAACATAGTTCAATTGTCTTTTTTTTGTTTTCCTGTTGAGGAGGATCTTGCATTTGCATTTAACAGTGACAGGATTTTAAAAATTCTTTTCACGCCAAGAGGAGCTAAGGATAAATAAGAATTGCTTTTCCCATTCTTCCTTGTAAAGATCTTTGTAAGCATGAAAAAAGCATAGTTGGCTTACTAAAAAGTGCCACCTTCTCTGGTGCATATCCCTTTCTCATCGGGGATTATAGTCACTGGGGTGGGGGGTCAGGACTGTTCTGCTTCCTTCTCCTGCTTGTTCTTCAGTATGCCCACTGAAGTCACAAGAGCAGAGCCAACGGCGTGCCTATGTTTGCAGATCTCTTTGGTCCCCAGGAGCTCACATTCCACGGAGGCTGTCTTGTGATGAATGGGTGTCTTGTGATGAATGGATGTCACCTGGGATCCATGCCTTGGCAGAACACCCAAAGGGGGAAAAACCAGTGACAGAATGCTGTATACTACACCGTTATAGATGGTTACGTCACGTCTTTCCTTGTTCTGTGACTAGTTTTGTACCGTGACAGTGTTGGTTGCGATCACGTGGTTTTGTCCCTGTTTAGTTCCTGTTTCCATTTTCTCACGGTCGTGATAACTTGTCTCGTGACAACTGTTACTTCACGGTCTTGTTCCGTGACAAATTCTGAATTTGTCTTGCATTCTTAATCCTTTTTATTAAATATCGTAATTAAAACTTTTTTGATATTTCGATTTACTGGTGTTCCGGGATTTACATGTCAATGCTACAGAATTTTCAGTACTTTCTTTAATAAACATTTGCGCTGCATGGTGTTTCCCATAGGGAAACTAATGTCAAATGACGCTTCAGCTGCTGACCACTAGGTGGACACTGGTTGTTGCATGACAATTGTTACCACACAGTCCCTTGTCCCGGAATAGGAACCAGGAACAAACTGTGACAAGAGAATACCCCTAACCCAGCACCAGGTACAGTATTGTCATGCTCCGATCCCATGGTCGAAACACATTTCAGCTGTTGCGCGAGAGATGTGAAGTAAGTTTTTTTTGTACTAGTCCAAAGTGCAACACTTACAGAGACAAAATGGACGTGAAGTAACTGCCTTAGTCATTTGGTACTACTCTGATGGCTGTGGTTCCATGCTGTCATATCCCGGGACTGATGCTTCAGTGAGAGATGAATTAGCTGTTAAAAGAGCTTTAGAGTTCTCCTCTGAATAGTACCAAAGCATTTGAAGCATTTTAGTCACAGAATTCTATAGGTTGGAGTAATGGCAGTTAAAATGGTATCAGAGTACTATAGGTGTATAGTGCAGATATACTGTGGCCATTTTACCTGATGATCTCAGTAGAACAAAGGCTGCTGTGATCATTATAGCCAAATGTTTCTGGGAAGGATAACCACATCTCAGGGAGTGAAACAAGCAGAGGGGCTGCCCAGCAAACAAATCATAAACAAAACCCACCAAAAATGGACAAACTCCTTTTAGTGGATTTCATAGATCATCCATTCTGCAACAGAATGTAGGGCCTGTTTCTTGTCACTGAAAGTCCAATGCCTTATTTGCATGCCTCAAGTCAAATATATATGTGATTTATAAACAGAATTTTTAAATATGCGGTATACAGTATATGTGGTATATAAATGGTATATCCACCCAGAGCATGATATTAAAGAGTTCTTCTGCTAATCCTTCTTGTTGTTCACCACTGCCAGCCTATCTTGGCTGCCACTCTCCAAAGATCTGGCTGGAAGATAGACCCATATTTATAGGCAATCTGTTTGTACCCATCTGGTGGAGTTGTAGATTTTCCTTTATAACTAGTTTGGCTTTGCCTTTCCTTCACATACGAGACTCAGGTGCCTAAATACCATAAACCCATCTGACTTTCAATAATTAGCCAGCCTCTTAACTCAGCTCCTAACAGCTCCCAGAAAGGTTAAGAAGGTCTTCTTAATGCAGACAGTGGTATTATACATGCACATAGACTTAGAGCCTTAGATCAGCCCTGCCACATGTGAAGGCAGCACATGGGAAGAAATATTTTCTACCTCCTGGATCTAAAATTGGGCTCCAGCCTCCCGAAAATTACCTCCTGAGCTTCTCTTAATTTCATGGTCCTTAAAAAGAATTCAGGAAGGATGTCAGACTGAAAAGAGAAATAGACAACAAATAGTTAACTGGTGGATCCTTTCACATTACAATATATACAAATTCAAATTTCTGGGTATAGGGTTCCCTCGGATAACAAATGTTCCCTTTGGGCTGCCTCAGATAACAAATGTTTCATAATGCCTTGCAAAAAAAAGTGTACCCAGGATGTATTGCACCCCCTGTAGTTTGTGGAGGGGTGGGAGGAGTTAGAGTATTTTTTTCATGGTTTTTGAGCCATTCTGGACATGTTTTGCTGAGGGATTTGGACCTTTCGAACTTGGAAAGGTAGGGAGCTAGGTTTTATTAATCTTTGCACTGCTTTTCTTTGTATTTTTGGCAGGAAAAGGCTGGGGTAGTCATGCTGCTTTCTTCTGTCCATGTTTGCAATCTTTTCCACTGCTCTGCAGGCAGGAACAGGCTGGATTTCTCTGCTGCTTATGTTCGTATGTAGGGTTTCATACCCCGATAGCTCTGTACCCCAAGAAATGGGCAGAGCACAAAGCACACCTAGAGGAAGCTGAGGACCTGGATTTCCCAGAAATCCCCAGGGCCGAGCAGGCACCCAGGTGCAGCTAAGCTGATGCTGATCTAAGTATAGGTCAGGAGGCCAGAGCAAACAGGATGGCAAATAAACAGGATATCAGGATACATCTGGTCAGCCCCAGAAAGCCCTTTCCGTCCTTATCAGTAATGCCTCACTAGCTAGGGAGCATTTTCCCCCACCTGTGGAATCTATTTCCTCTGTGCCATTGTGTATCTGTTTACTATGTCCTCACAGATAAGGCTTGCATTCTCCCTCCCCCCGAGGAACGTCTCCCTGTATCTATTATGCTGCTCTCTTATAATAAACACTGGTCGCTCGGGCAGGAGCAGCAGGAGAAGGAGCAGGGAAAGAGAATCATCATCACACAATCTCACATACACGCATGCCTCCACACACATTCAGACACACAGACATCAATGGAACCCTGACAGAGAGATGAACAGGAATGCTGCCCTGAGCACCAGATGATTGCACCCCGAAACTCTGTGTCCGTGTGATTCGTAATGCAACACGTCCATTTGCATGTTTCCCCATTGCACCTTGGGTAGGAATAGGCTTGGGTAGTTCTGCTAGTTGCTCTTGTCCATGTTTTCATTGCACTGCAGGGGAGGTGTTCTGGAGGGGGTGTTCTAGCACTGCAGGCCTTTAACGTGCACTTTATAAAGAGGTCTGGAACCCCGCCCTCAGCTTTTTTGCCTTTTCTCAGACCTCTGGAACGGATTAATTGGTTTCCCATTGATGCAAAAGTATTATATGTAGGAGGGTGTCTTTCGGTGTTCTTCTCTTGCCAGACATGCTAAATAGATATCTTTAAAATCTAGAGGTGTGTGTGTGTGAGAGAGAGAG
>JAHTLZ010000198.1:1500261-1515248 GCA_023846285.1 Phrynocephalus versicolor | reverse complement strand
TGCAGCTAGTGAGGCAAAAACTCAATTTATCCATTTGGCTATGATGGGCTTAATTAGTCCATTTGTACTGTTGATATGCTGCTTTATGAGAAAACATCCTCAGGGAAACTTGCATAGTAAAGCAAGTTAGATATACAGCAATAAATAGTAGGGTAAAAATTCCAAATGTCTCAGAAGCTTGAGGACAACAGCTATTATCACTTAAGATTCCTTGTGTGGTATCATGGATAGAGTAGTCGACTAGATAGAAGACGGTTCGGGATCGCAACTGGTTCAGAATCGACTGGTGAGTGGTGGAGCTGCCAGAGGTCACATCACACAGATTCTGAGTAACCTGCATTGGTTACCAGTTGTTGCCCAAGCCCAATTCAAGGTGCTTGTTTTGGCATATAAAGCCCTAAATGGCTTAGGTCCTAGGACCTAGATACCTGAAGGACCGCCTCCTTCCATATGAACCGACCTGGCAATTAAGATCTAGCCAGGGAGCCCTCCTGAAAGAGCCATCCCTCAAGGAGGTGAAGGTGATGGCTTGTAGGTCTAGGGCCTTTTCGGCAGTTGCCCCTAGGTTATGGAATGCCCTCCCAAGTGATATCCATCTGGTGCCAACACTGATGACATTTCGGCGCCAGGTAAAAACCTCCTCTTTCTGAAGTTTTTTAACTGACATAACATATATTGTGGGTCCTGGTGGCAATTTTAGTGTTTTGTGTTTAAATGTTTTTATTGTTTTTAATTGTCCATTGCCTTTTTAATGTTTTAACTGTTTTAACTGTTCATTTTAATGGTAAGCCGCCCGGAGACCTTTGGGTAGTAGGCAGCATATAAGTTGTATAAATACATAAACAGAACTCCTGCATGGCTGTGGAGATTCACTGGGATGGGTAATGGTGAAATCATTCTTTAACTATCTTACTTATGATAGAAACCAACCAGGGTCATCATAAGCACACACAGAACATCCGTCCAGGAGAAGACATCTGTCATTGCCTGGCATTGAAATTGTACTAGAGTTTACTCTACAAATTGGGTGATACAACTGATAAAGTTTTGATCCACTCACTTTAAAAAAATCCTTTTGCTGCAGGTACCCAGGGATGGTCCTTTGAAGACAACTTCTATGCCTGGGCAGGTACATATGAGAAAAAAAAATCCTCAAAATATTTTAAGTTGTTCAGCGGTTTAAAGCTCACCCAGAACATTTTGAATTAGGTCTGGAAACAGATTGGCAAAGCAATAATGTCAACTTATTATATAAAGAGTCTAGCAGCTCTGTTTTGGACTACTTGAAGTGCTTGAGCCATTCTCCAATGACTGGTTTAGAGACCTGTTTATGCTGCTCGGCTATAAACATGCATAACTTTTGCTCCATTATTCGAAGTTTGGCACTGGTAGAGCTGCCATAGTTGCTGACTCAGAAGATTACTATGGTGATGGACCATAACGTCAATAAATAGAATCATGTAAGATACTGGCTGGACAGTTAAATGAGTTAGGTATCTGGCTGTGGAGTTCAGTTCCTCGGTGTACCTCCCAGGAGCACAGCCAGTCTGTGTAGCCTTGGGCAATCTACACAGTCCCCAGGTGCCAACAGAAGAAAGGAACGGTAAACCACTTGTGAGTACCCTCTACCTAGAAAAACATGGAAACGGTCGCCATAAATCAGAACAGACTTGATGGCACACAACTATTATAATTTAATATTAAGAATTTTGCATGGGCAGCTTGTCAACTGAGCGGAGGGTGCTCCTCTACACATGGCACATATGGTAGCCTGTGAAGCTTCCTGCTGAAAGTGTACATTGAGGTATGGCAACAGTGCTAAAATGTTCCAATGTTAATTGATGTCCTTTGATGTTGTAGCTCCCTTTGTATATCCTCCTGACATGTTTGGCCGCCTGATTTGTATTTATAGCTGGATGTGGTAGCAAGGCACATATCTAAACCAGAGACAAGTGACAGATGCTATTTAGACACTGTTCTGTGTCCCAGTCCTTTCTCCTAGGCTGTATGGAGGCCAGAGACCAAATTCATTTGCTCACGTATATTCTAGAGCCCATAAATCTCAGCAACACAGGTGTCAATTGTCCATCCGAGATTGTAATGTCCCTGATTATTATGGTGTTTTCCCCTTCTCCTGCTGTCAGTCAGCTGCCTAACATCCTACAGGAAGGGCCAGATGGAATAATAAGCTTGGTAACCCACAACTCTTGAGATTGTGTAACACTCTTGGTCTTTCAAATGACAAAACGTGGGATTTCCTATACAAACTTCCTTTCTCACTCCCAATCACTCTATTTTCTCACAGGAGAACCTGAACCAGTGACCCAGTTTTCAGAATGTTGCTTGTTCTGTACTGCTACTGATGGTCTCTCGAAAAATCACACGGAAAGCTGGTCCGTCTGCCTAGATACAGCAAAACAAATTTGGACATCTGTTTTCAAATTGATCATAATGACCTATAAAAGGTTGTGTGCTGCACTCTGGGATGGGTTTTCTTGGACCTAAAGTCATCTCATTCTTGGGACCCACATGGTGTAGCTTTATCAGTGATGTCCAATTAACAACATAACATGAAGAGGGTTGTTGTTTCAAGACTAGGCTCAAATTAGTGACAATTTTGCGATCATTGAAAGAATGAAAAAGACAAAGCAAAAACAAACCCTCACAACAGTTCTAGCATGGTCAGGGGTTGGGGTGGTAAGTTTCTGTTTGTCCATGACCCTTATTAAATTAAATGAAATTAGATGCAGCAACGTCATCAAGTCAATTGTGAATTGACAGCTACCCGTTCTGGGGTTTCTATGTATACCATATAGGGAGAGTATTATCAGTTAGGAGGGAATTTCATGTTCCTCGTGAGCAAACATTGGAGGAAGGCAAAAGGATAGAGAAATGCCACACTCAGCATCTGAAACAGAGGTGGCTTGTTATTCACATTAACATATCCCAAATAAAAGGTGCTGGCCTTTAAGGCCCTACAAGAAGCTTTGTTGCATTTGTTGCAACAGTCAAATGATGGCTACCTTCTTGGACATTTTTGCACTAGAGATATGGATCCCCCACAGTAGCCACTATCAATTTCAGACTAGGTATGGAGAAAGAATGGAACAGAATGGGCAAGAACAGGCACTGGATAATAAAAACTGAGTCCAAAAGTATCAGGAAGTTATACACACCAGAACATATCTTAGAAATCAAACCCATCAAATACTATTCAGTTTTTTATTTCTTCAGTACATTGTTAATCCACCTTTTCTCTCATAAAATATCCAAGGTAGCTTAGTTCGTTTTAAAAGATAATAATTAAAAGTTATCTTATTCTTCTTCCTAGCATTTTCCCACAGGTACAGAGCCTGCTTTTGGGTAATGAAAAGCCACTTTCCCCAACCAACCACATCTTCCAGGTGAAGGTTGACAATTTATATGTCCTTACTTGACAGTGCCCTGCCATCTCTGTTTTGGTTGCCCATGTTGCCACTGGCTATGAATTTTCAGATGGTACACAGTTTGGGCAACAATGCAAGAAGCTGTTTTGAGGATGTGTCCAGAGAAGCAAAGCCAGCTTTTTACATCTTCTCTGTTATATATACCACACCTAGTTGATGTCAGGTAGTATCATTTGTAACATGGTCAAGTAGGGAAGATACTGGATACTCAACTGCGCATACTCATACTCAGCATTTCCATGGCATGGAGACGGCTCTCTACACCCACTGTTGCTGCCCAGAATTCTGTGCCACACAGTGCAACAGGGCAGACAATCATCTTGTAAATCTTGGATTTGAGACAGATTCGCAGTTCTCACCATTGCTACCAAGCCTCATTCACCCTTGTTAGCATGTCACCATCAATGCCACTGTTATCTCAGAAATGGGAGCCAAGATACCAGAAAATATCCACTTTCTTCAGGTTTTTCCATTTATTTGGAGCCTTCCGTGGATGGCAACAGTCTCTAGGTACTCAGTTTTCGTGATGTTTAAGAATAAAAGTTATACTACCCTTTTATCAGCCAGAACTGAATTGCAATTTCACAGTAGGTCAAACTAACCAACTGGGACCTATGGATATTTTGTGGCTTGTGGCTTCAGTCTTCTCTAGTAAATTTGGTTCTCTTGTTCTACTCAGAAGTTGCCATTCTCAGCCACTCCGTCCTGTCCCAGGGTTCTGGGAGCTGAACAGGATTAAGAACAGTTTAGGTGAGCTAGGTATCTGACGGCAGAGAAGGAGTTCAGTTGTGTGCCCCATGAGAAGAGCCGGCCTGTGCACTCTTGGCCACAAAGAAGCTTACCATACTGTATTCATTCATTTTCTCTGGTATTTGTACACGACCCCTAAACTCCGCCGCAAATGGCTGCCAGCTCTGGAGCTTACAATTGTTTCCCCACCAGCTCCGGAGTTTGCAGGAAATTAAGTGCGACCACGCCCACCTAAGCGCGTCCCAGCGCACTTTTCATGTACCTGCTCTTGGAGGGTGAAAATCCCCAGATCCGGATGTAATCTGGTGAGTGCCCGGCTCTCCTCGCTTCTGTTTGTTTGTTTTCCCTCCCGCCCCTTTAAGAGAAGGAATCAGGACGACGACGGGGCGGCTTCGGAGGTGAGCCTGCATTTTTTCCTCTCTTTTTTTCTCCCTCCCCTCACGCAGACAGGAGCAAGGAAGTGCGGAGGGGTGGGGACGCAGGAAGAGCAACGAATCCCCAAGATCTCTGGTCCTAAAAGGGCAGCTAGCATGTAATTATTAATTATATGATAGATGAGCTTTCTAAAATATTATTCTCATGTGTGTCCATCACATCCCGATCATTTTTGGGATTTTTAAAAAAAATTCTCATGGCCATTCCAGCTCATTCTGGTCCACCCCTTTCTGTTCCACTATGTTCCTTTCCAGCTTTTATCTTCTAGCCCCTTTAAATACAAATTCAGTAGCCCTCTGCCGTGTGCCTTGCCGAACACTGTGGACCCAGTTCCAAGTTTGCACGATCTTCTAGCAATGAGACCGTAGCATTTGAGCTTTCGAGCACAAACTAGCCATCCAAGATCCAGTCGAATGAGGTGGGCAATGGCTGCCTTGTCTAGAATTTCTCTGTCTGCTAAAATGCTACTGTCTCCTAATCTGGATTCTTCCCAATGAAGGCGATGAAGTGGGGCCAGGCTGGCAAAGTAGTTTAGCGGTGGTTTTATCAGGAAGCTGAATTTAGAATTTGACAAAACTCTACTGAGCTTCCTCATGTTTTTTAAAACATCTTTTCTGGAATATTCCACAAAGCCACAAGCTTTGTTTTGGATTACATTTTTGGAGAGCACAATGCATAGCTGTCACTGATCATTGACAATATGGGGGGGGGGGGGAGTGAGAAATCCTCTACTCTTTCACATTCCACCTTGAAGTTAATTCTACAGAGCAGAAAAATAAGCATATTTGATAAGACCGGGTGCAACTTTAAGAAAATCTGCAAAGCCATATCCTGTTTTATTTCTGGGCATGAGTACACCGAGGATGAGGTTTGCCCTGGACCCAGGACAAAACCAGCCATCCCTCCTGTATTGCCCAAGACTCCTGGCAGCTGTTAAAGTCATCATGGGTGAGGTGGGGTGGCCGGCTCCATCCTGGTCATCAGCAGTGCTCTGGAAGCATTCTCTGGCTTGTATCATCCCACAACCCCACCCTGTTGGGCCAACTGTTTGGAACAGCAGCTGATGGGACTATTTGATCCATTAATCTCCCCGAGTGCTCACTTTGAACTCTACTAAAAATAATGTTGTCTGTATGTAGGGCATTTGCTGAGTGATACCAGGAGGCCAAAATGCTGCCCCAGATCTCATCACAGTCTTTATTTCTGTGTTCTTGCATGTCTGTTCATGTTGGGCATAATGGGTTATATTTGGAGACCATCTAGGATTCCATTGGCAGCTTAGAAGTGAAGTGTCCAGTCTTTCCTTCAGCACTCTATGCCAGCACTCTGCACCCCATTGGAGGCCTCCTGCTTGAATGTGTCTTTAAGGCAGAGGTCAGGAGAGATGAGAACACATCATACCCAAACCAACCACTTTCTGCATATGTGTGTGTTCAGAAAAAGTTCCAGCTCCATTTGAGCATTCCCTAATCCTATGGAAACTCTGTCGGCCTTGTGGACCACTGGTTGCCAACATTGCCGTGGAGAACGTGTTGGCTTGTTTCCTATGTGGTGCCTGAAGACAAGAGCTTACCTAGTTGAGGAAATGAATGCATCTCCAGGATGTGTGGGTGTGTTTTCTGCTTTTTTACACCAGTGGATTTGGGAGAAGAGGGTTTGAACAATCGGATCTAGACATATATTTACATTTAGGAAAGGACGTGGGGTAACGAAATAGGAAATGCAGTAAGAGTAACCTCCTCTGGCCCCTTAATTATTTAATCAAGGAACCTGTGTTTAGACTAGAGGGTTTTGTCCCCCTCATCCCTGCAGCCCCTAGAAGCTTATTTATAAAAGGTAATCTGTTATCTTTGCCCACAACTCCCTTGGTGCTGGAGGAGAGCTTTGTAGATCCCCTGCACTGCCAGAAGGACAAACAAGTGGGTCCTAGAGCAAATCAAGCCTGAACTATCTATGGAGGCTGACCTACTTTGGGCATATCATGACAGGAATCCCTGAAAAAGACAATACTGCTGAGAAAGTTTGAAGGCAGCAGGAAAAAAGGAAAGCTAAAACATGGGGCAGATTAACTCCCGGCTTAAAGGAAACAACAGCCTTGAGTTTCCGTGAGCTGAACTATTTAGGATAGGATATTCTGGAGATTGCTCATTCCTAAGGTTGCCATAGATTGGAGATGACTTGATGGCATACATCCTCCTCTTCCTCCTCCTCCTCCTCCTCCTCCTCATCATCATCACCAACAAGAACAACAGTCATTCCTGGAGGAACACCGTGTCCTCGATCCATTCTAATCCATGTTTAGGACATGACATGGGACCAAAACAGCCCTGGTCACGTTGCAAGACGATCTATTGAGGGGGACAGTGACAGTGGTTGCTCTACCCTGTTGTTCCTCTTTGATCTGTCTGTGACCTTTGTTACTGTCAACCACAGTATCCTCCTGGGCAGGCTCACAGAGTTTTGGATTAGTGGCCCAGCTTTATGTTGGCTCCACTCCTTCCTTCATGATTGTGGCCAGAGAGTAACGTTGGGTAGGGTTCTGTCAGCTCCTTGGTCCCTCACGTGTGGGGTTCCTCAGGTGTCGGTGCTCTTCCCCATGCTATTTAATGTCTATATGAGGCCACTGGCTGAGGTCATTTGGAGTTTTGGAGTCTGCTGTCATCATTACGCTGATGACACACAGCTCTATCTCTCCTTTTCCACCTGTGCAATGGAGACTGTGAGGAACCTTGATCGCTGCCTGAATGCGATATTGAGATGGACCAGGACTATGAGGCTCAAACTCAACCCCGAGAAGACCGAGGTATTTTTCCTTTTTTTTTTTGGGGGGGGGGGGAGACCGAACGGATATGGTGGCCCTCTTCCCAGTTTGGATGGGATTTCCCTCAATAGACTGAAGAGTCAACATGATCCTGGACCCGGCGTTGGCCCTGGAATCCCAGGTGGCAGCCATGTCTAGGATGGCCTTTTTCCACCTTAGGCTCCTCACCCAGATTCGCCCATATCTTGATGGTGACTTCCTAATGATGGCTGTACAAGTGCTGGTTATCTCGAGGATAGATTACTGTAACACATTTTACATGGGGCTTCCCTTGACCCTTATTTGGTGGTTGCAGTGGGTCCAGAATGTGGTGGCCAGATTAGTGGTTGGTGTGGGAAGATATGATTGCATCAGCATCTGGCTCGCCTGCACTGGTTACCCGTTGCCTTCCAAATAAGGTTCAAGGTATTGGTTTTGATTTACAAAACCCTCCATGGCTTGGGACCAGAGTATCTGAAGGAGCATGTCATCCTAAGATCTACCTCAACCCGACCCACCAGATCATCTCGGGTCCAAATGCTCAGAATTGCTGTTCCTAGGGAAGCCTGTAAGACCACCACTAGGAACTATGCATTTTCCGTTGCTGGCCCTTCCTGGTGGAATCAGCTCCCTAGTGAGATCAGGACCATGAAGACCCTCTTGACATTTAGAAAATCGTTAAAAACCTGGTTGTGTAAAGCTGCCTTTGGCGACAAGGAGGTGAAAGCTCATTGGTTTTCTTTTGGTTATACAGTGGTACCTTGTATAAAGGAATTAATTGGTTCCAAATGAAATTATGTTAAGCAAATTTTCCTTTATACAAATTCCCATAGGAATGCATTGAAAATGGAGTAATCCCATTTTTCTGTTGTACGGATTTTCCCCATAGGCAATTATGTTAAGCAAATTTCCCCTATCTCCGGAATTTTTTATGTTGTACAGATTTTATGTTATACAAGCTGTATGTTATACAAGGGCCAACTGTATTTTGTTCACACTTTGACTTATTTTGCCACCATCTATATTCATAAACATATTCTATGCTTTTACTGTTTTACTGGTTTGTGGTTTTAATGTTGTGGCTTTATTTGCCTTTCTTGGTTGTATTAAGGATTTGTTTTATTTGCCTTATGTTTTGCTGTGAACTGCCCAGAGTTCCTTCAGGAAAATCGGGCTATCTACAAATACAAACAAACAAACAAACAACAACAATGGATGGAAAACCCAGTATGAACTGGATTAATTTGGCATTAAGTGGCACCAACCAGCACAAACTAGAAAGGAAAAATTCTCCTTCTGGATAATCTCTTTGTTGAAAGGAAACATTTCAGTTGTGGAGATACTCCCCCCACCAATAAAATATGTTTTACTGAGGATTTTGACTTTAGAAGTCTCAATTTGATTTTTCTTACAACTCTTATGACAACAAGACACACATCTATCAGCAACATCCAAGTATTTGGCTTTGCTATTATGCAAACAGCTTTTCCTCACGTTTCTCCAAGAAAAAAAAAATCATTTTTCTTGGGGGTGGGGGTAATGGAAACTCTGAAGAATGTAGAGGGAAAACTGTGATAAAATACTTTTCCATTTGGAATGAGTTAAATGATTATAAATAATTCTTACGCATGCTGTGGAAATTTTTCAAGCTATATTTTTGCATCTAACGGGTGTTTCTCTCTTCACAAAACAAGTATGGGATCATGGGGAGGGTTGGTGAGTGGGTGACGCTTCCGTGTTTCTGGATTACTGTATGCCTTCTTCTGTTGACTTTTGTCCTGGTTTGATGGAAAGACTCACCCCACAAGCAAGACTGTTTCTGAACTAACAATACACTTTATTTTGTTGTAAACAATGCTTATGGTTCCTGTTTTCATTTACCTGTACTTCTTAAGATAGATGTGCTTAGGTATCATCGGGTGCAGTGGTGTGCAGCACCCTAGTATATTCATGATTTTTCTGGCACAAAACTAGGTTTTTCTATTTTAAAATTTCATAAATATGCCAAACAGTATAATTTTAAATGCTTAAAAAAGTTATAAATGAAGGATGTTATACTTCTGAGGCAGTAAAAAAAAGTTAGGGTTGATGTGAAAATAAATATTGCATACTGTATATTTTCCCTTCGGTTCTCAGTTTCCTCCTGAGGAAAAGAGTGGGGTGAAGTTCCATCCAAGTATGGCTTCAGACCTTCTGAAAAGTTATGTGGTTCTGTGTATGAACCTGGAAGCAGGGGAAGCATCAAAAGGGAAAAAGATGGAACAGAGGTCTTATTAACCCTCCTCTCTTCCTCCTCCTATTTTTATATTAAAATCGTACTATTTTATTACAACACTTTGAGCAGAAAAACAGCTGTTAGGCTAAAGTTACTTATTAAAATGCAACTTGAATGTTGGCTGTCAGACTCCCTATATTATGCCAATGCTATTACTGTATTTGAAAGAAAAATATTTGTTTTCTTGTTTAAAAGCCAAGGATTGACTACGTCTTAACAACTACTTTGGACACAGATGCATAAATGTAAAGAAATATGCATCAAAATTAGAGGCCTGATGGCTACATCTTTATGTGGAAACTGGAAACTAAGCATTCTTTCCTTCAGCCGATCTTCCTGAATCGTTACAAAGGGTTCAAACAACTGACACTGTTATCGGAGGAAGGCCATCCATTAGGAATAGTGGAACACTGCTCCAATGCAGTCTCAAATAGCCAGTCCTGCTTGCTGTCCTGCTGGAGGAAGGGAATTAAGGCACCTCTCTTGTTACTTTTTTGCTGTGTGCATTTATGAAGGCTTCCATGCCCCCCCCCCTCTCTCTCTCTCTGTGTGTGTGTGTGTGTGTGTGTGTGTGTGAGAGAGAGAGAGAGAGAGAGAGAGAGAGAGAATACAGTGGTACCTTGTATAAAGGAATTAATTCGTTCCAAATGAAATTATGTTAAGCAAATTTTCCTTTATACAAATTCCCATAGGAATGCATTAAAACAGAGTGATCCCATTTTTATGTTGTACAGATTTGCCCCATAGATGATTATGTTAAGCAAATTTTCCCTATCTCTGGAATTTTTTATGTTGTACAAATTTTATGTTATACAAGCTGTATGTTATACAAGGGTCCACTGTACTCACTTCTACACTTTTTACTACATCATCCTGTGCTGTGCTTTCAAACCCATCAACCAAAATGAACACCAGCTCTAGCTACTGGTACTGTGGAAGTCCATGCATCCGACATCTCGAAGCATCTTCCAAATGACTGCCTTAAATTAGGCAACCATGACCGCCTGGGTGAAATGGATCTTGGCTGTCGCTCCTTCACATTAATCCAATGAGCCTAAGAGGAAGAACCATGGCATACGGTGTAATATACTAGGAATAAATAAATAAATAAATAAATAAATAAATAAATAAATTTGTGTTTCTTTTCTGTGAAAGGCGAGCCAGCTTGCAAATCTTTTGGAAGAAGACAAATACAAATGTATTTGGCTAAAGGATAATTACATTTTGCATGCTTCTCCCCTTCTGTATGGTTTTGTGTGTTGGTGTACTTTAGTACCTTGATTCCAATTTTTATTATTTGTTAAAATGGTTGTTGTAAAACCAAATACATATTTTTAAAGATACTTAAATGTAAAAGCAATGGTCTTTTCACACTAGGAGTATATCTAATCCTTGGACTAAGCTTGTGTGGCCTTCTGCCCATTTCTTAGATGTAACCAATGAAATGGTGTATGCATCTTTTTAGCCATCCATTCCTGAATGTGGAAATGTGGGGTGCCAGAGGAGAGGACCATATACTTCAAAAAGCAGAGTGCCTCTTTGCACGTGGAAAGCCTTGGTTCCAGCTGCTGACATCTGTGGTTAAAGGGCCTCTTGTAGCAAGGCTGGAAATGCCCTCTCTTTGTACAAGAGCTGCTGCCCGCCGACTGGGGCTAGATCGATGTAAAATAGCTTTCTTTAGAAGAAAGATCTCTAAAGTTATTGAAGGTTTTCAGTGTTTAGAAAACTCTAAAGGGCAGGCCCATTAAATTCTAATCAAAGAGAGACAAAGAGACATTCTAATCAAACATTCTAAATGAACACAAAATCTGCCAAATTCGTTTTGACCTGATGGTCTTTCTCCAGTCCTTCTGTTGCCGAGGTCTTTAAAGGAAAATACAGAATTCTCTGTGCTCTTTGTTTACTCTGCTAACATTTCACAGACCAAAACATGCCTGTTCTTGTCTTGGAACATATGCCACCGAGAGGCCAGGGTGCTTGTGTTGTGCACAAGCTGTTCAAAAGCTATGGCTGCCCCTTCTTGAAATTCTTTGGTCTCCATACCCAGAAGATATCAGCTACACTATAATGGGGAATATGTAGAAAACCGAAATTCTTTAGTCCATGGGGGCATTACTTTTTGTCTGTTTTTCTGCTATCTAGAAGCATGGCACCTATTGGGTTTTGGCTGTGGGAACCAACAAGGCGGTTATTAATTTCCTTCTTTGTGATGTCTTTTAATTTTGCTGATATGGGTCCTTCTGTACGTCCGTCCATCTGCCTGTCTTTCCATCCATCCTATTAATGATCCGAAGCCAGAAAAATAAAATAAAGGAACAGTTGTCTTCCAGCAGCCAAGCTGGATTGTATTTCTCACTTTAGCCCATTTGTTCTGGCGTTCTCCTCCTCTTATTCTAGCTGTTCTTCATCTCTAGCCCATGGCTTTGGGAGATCTCCATATCAGAGTGTCTTCCACCCACCCACCCACCCACCCCCCGCTCTTTTGGCCACCAAAACATCCCACCTCTGAAGTGGCTGGATAATGACTACTTTGAGAGAAGCAAGAACAGTGAGGTGGGGTGTGAGTATTATGATGGAGACGGGGGGGGGATGGTAAGGCTAGGGAGGGATGCAGGTGGCATTGGAGCTGGCACGGTGGCAGCTAATCAGGTTTGCCAGCACCATCTGTCAGAATGTGAGCATCTGGGATTCAAGGTGACCCTGTCACCCTTCGTTAGAATTACGAGTTTGGCATCTGTATTAAACCCACAACCAGCCGCAGATGTAGCAAGGATGCCCGGCCATGGACAAGCACCGCTTGCGAGCAATATCTCAGCTGGGCGAGTTGATAAATGGAACTAATTTGATCTTAATAATTCACTGATTCACAACTGCCAAAGGTTCCTCTCTTACCTCTTTTCATACATTCAGCCGGTCTCCAAACCCTCCCCCACTTCCCTGAGCGCCCGAATCACAGCTCCAGGTTTTTATTTTTATTATTGTTATTTTTAAAAAATTGTTTGTAATTTTTTTTTGAGGGGAGGGGGGAGGAGTCCAATGTGTGTTGCTCATCTCTCCCAGCACAGATGGTGTTTCTCTTGTGCTTTGTGAGAATTTTGTTACTAAACACCCCCCACCCCACCCCAGCATATACACATGGATTTTGTGTGTGTGTGTACATGCAAGGAGGACTGTTGGGAGAGACAGCAGCAGGAGCAGGTGCACGGGAGTAGTGCTTGCACCTGGGTGAGCTGTAGGGTAGAAGGAGCAGAGGTGCAGAACATGCCTCTCCCCAAGAAATCAAGGGGAGAGCTTCCATGGCATGGCGACCTGCCCGCTTGGCTATCCATGGGGAGAGAGAAGAGCTCTCTCTCTCTCTCTCTCACCCTCAGCTTTGGGTTCTGCCCAGAGCCCTTCCCCTCATCCATCCTCATACAACTCTATATTTTCACTTTTTAGTTGCTGCCCGCATTGTGTGCTCCTCCTTAAAGAGACCATCACTGCCACTCAGGTGTCTTCCACCAACCGCTGACTAGCAAGAATAGCAAGGCCTCAGCTGGTGTGCAGAAGGTCCCCCCCCCCCCGCACCATCTTTCTTCTTGCTGAGGAACTGTTCTGGTTCGAATCAGATTTGTTCTGGCTTTATCCTTGGCAAGCGCTGAGGACTGAGGTTTTTCCAGGCACAAAATCTGGACAGCTTGCATCTTAATAAAACAGCAGCCCTTTTTATCTCCTGAGGATAGGCCTCGGCTCCCTCATTCTGGAAGGAGCAAGTCTGGGGCTGTCTACAGGGTATATTGTTTCAGAGATGATTTCCTTCCCCACTTTCTTCTTATTACTAAGCAGAGGTTGTTTCACAATAAGCCAAGGCACACAAGGAATGGCGGGCTCATGCCCGTATTTCTTTTCTCCATGGAGAGGCAGCATCCTTGTCAAAGGCTCGTTATGTTCAGATTGCTTTCTAACATTGTCAGAAGCACATATAACTAGCACAACAGTGTGGTTCAGAGATATTTTCTTTACAGTACGGCTTTTTAAAAAAAGATTCTTTTCAAGTCTTCACCTGCAGGTATCCCAGGTTGTTTCCAGGCGAGCCTTGGTTTGCTGCAATAAAGCCAAGACCATGCTTGCTGCTGCCTAGATTTGGAGGTTTTCCTAGAGTTCTGAGGGACTTAAAAGAGTCCTCTTGGTTGTCTCTGATCAATCCCTTGGATAGATAACGGCTTTTAGCACAGGGTTGTCTCTGAAGATAAGTTGAAAAGATATATCTGAAGATAATGCTTGGAATATCCACCTCTAGGGTTAACGATGCAGTTCTTACTCCTGTGTGGCACTCCTCACTGTCCCCATCACCACAACTATATACAGTGTGTATACAGCCAGTGACCTAAATATTGCACTCTGTACATCTGGGCAAATGGATTTTAATCCAAAAAAGCTCACTCTAAAATACTGTACATCTATTAGTCTTAGACGTGCCAGAAGGCACTGTTTTATTTTTGAGATCCTATCACCTGTGGAGGCTGCTGCCATCTACATGTCATCAGAAGTTGTCTTCACTCCACTTCTTGTTTGTGGTGATGGGATTGGGGACAGTAGGCAGTGGTACATAGGAGTAAGAACTCTATTGTTAACACCAGAGGTGGACTTTCAAAGCATTATCTTCAGATATATCTTTTTGGAAGCTGTGAAGAAGCTGTGACTGAGTTCATATTCAATTACAGGCTGAAGGAGGTTAGTGAATATTCTAACCAGTCCTCTCCTATATCCTTCCATATGTATACAGTACTTTCTGTGAGCCCTTCTCTAGACTTCACAATTGTATAAACTAACCTTCTTCGACCTGTATTTTGAAAAAGAACTTATTTTAATATGTTTTAGTATATTGCTGTTATTGTTAATATTTCAGTATTTATTATATTTTGTAATATACAGTAAAATATGGTTATATATACAGTATATATAAAATTACTGGAATATTAACACTAACAATAACCACTACATATTATTAAAAATGACTACTACTATCATTTTTATATAACAGTAACAAAATAAAACATTTAGCACTCCTTGACAGAACTAATCACGAATTAACAAAGAGACCCGGCAAGGAATTATTGTTTCTCCATCTGACAATCCAGTTTTGTGACTGCCTGCCTGTGTGCTTACCTTCTGCATTATTTATCATGGTACTGTGATTTATTTACTTTTCTGATCTCCCTGTTCTTTTCTCCCTTGTCAGTGAGGCAGGACCTTGTGTGTGTGTGTGTGTGTGTGTGTGTGTGTGTGTGTGTGTGTGTGT
>JAHTLZ010000198.1:1480662-1495446 GCA_023846285.1 Phrynocephalus versicolor | reverse complement strand
AGGTCCGGATAGGCAAAGCTATGGTTTTTCCAGTGGTGATGCATGGAAGTGAAAGCTGGACTATAAAGAAGGCTCTTGTCTTGAGAGTCCCCTGGACTGCAAGGAGATCATACCTATCTATCCTGAAAGAAATCAACCCTGAATATTCACTGGAAGGACAGATTTGGCCACCTCATGAGGAGAGAGGACTCCTTGGAAAAGTCTCTGATGTTGAGAAAGATTGAAGGCAAAAGGAAAAGGGGAAGGCAGAGAATGAGGTGATTGGATGGTGTCATTGATACAACCAACATGGATTTGACCAATCTCCGGGGGGGGGGGAGTGGAAGACAGGAGGCCCTGGCGTGCTCTGGTCTGTGGGCTCAGGAGGAGTCGGAGATGAATTAATGACTGAACACCACCAACAACAACAACATCAACAACACCTGTGGATCATTTAGACCAGTGGATTCCAACCTTAGATAACCCAGAAGTCTTCACCACTAGCTGTGCTGGCTAGGATTTCTGGGAGTTGCAGCCCAAGAACACCTGGGTTACCCATATGTGGGAACCACTGATTTAGGCTGCCTTAGCACTTAAAAGCTTTTTTTTGTGGCATGAAAAAATATAAAAAAGAAAAGAAAAGAAAACTGGACACACAAACACACTACTTAAGAATTTAATCTGTGTTTGGTGCCTTATCACTCTTATAATAAAATGAACACATTCACAAACTTTCTCACAGAAAGACCTCCATGTTCTATAATGATTGAATCTGATTGAATCTGGAGGTACTGGACTGCCACTGGATTGTTAATTTTACTTTTCAGGTTGATTTCAGCTATTTTTAAATACAAGCTAATATCAAAGAGACTACCTGATGTGGTATAGTGGATAGAGGAATAGACTAGGACTCAGGAGATCTGGGGTGAATCTGCACTTCACCATGGAAACTCATGTGGGGAGGGGTGGCACTAGTAAAACCACTCCCTAAATTTTTATTTTATTTTATTTTATTTATTAGATTTCTATAACGCACTATCGCCAGAAGGTTACTATGGTCATTTTACAACAAAATAAAGAACACATTATACAAACTATGAACAGCAATAAATAATTATAAAATTGTACAGAACATCTGCAAACATATTTAGCTAAACATAATTAAGCAGAACAATCAGATAAATAAGGAACCATAAACATACACAAAATGGGAAAAATGAAAATGTAGATAAAACAATAAACTTAATCAAATAAATTTAGCCCTAAAGTGGAAAGGGAATATTTTCAGGCATACAGTATTTCTGTGCTATTTAACTTAAAGCAGGGGTGCCCAAACGTTTTGTAAGGAGGGCCAGATCTGGTGGCTGAGAATGTGTCAGGGTCCAGTTGCTCCTCGACCCTGCCACCCCACTTCAAGCCCCACCCACTGACCCATAAGCCCCACCCTCTGACCCCTTGCAACCCCACCAACAGGAAGGAAGGCGGGGATCAAGGGAGGGAGGGAGGAAGGTGGAAACCAAGAGAGGAAGGAAGGAAGGTGGGGAACAAGGAAGGGAGGAAGGAAGGAAGGTGGGGACCAAGGGAGGGAGGGAGGAAAGAAGGAAGGTGGGGACCAAAGGAAGCACAGGGAGCCGTGGCCACAGGGAGCCCCTTGGAAGAGGCGATCTGTGCGACCTTGCACCCCCCACAAGCTCCCCAGCGGTGGCAACGGCTTGCCCGCCAGCCCACCCCAAAGCTCCTTGGCAGTGGCAGAGGCCCGCTGGTCTGCCCACCCCCACACATTCCCCTGCAGTGTCGGTGGCGGCAGACCGCCCAGCCACCCAAGCTTCCCAGCGGTGTCAGTGTTGGCGGAAGACTTTTAAAAAATGGGGCGAAGGAGGGGGAGGTAGGGGCAGGCCAGCCAGCCGCGGGCCACGCAGAATGGCCTGACAGGCTGAATTTGGCCCCCAGGCCGGACTTTGGGCAGGCCTGACTTAAAGGATCCGGGAAAGCTAACCTAGAACCAAGCTTTTAACTGGCATTGAAAAGATTGGAGCGATGGAGCTAGACATATTTCATGGACAGTTTGTTCCATGAGTGAGGAGCTACAACTGATAAGGCCTAATTCCTTGTTGAGACTTTTTGGGCCTTCCTCATGATTGGCACACTCAAATGCCCTGCTTTAGAGGAAGGAGTGGTCATGACAGTTCTTTGTGGGAGGAGCCACTCTGAGAGATCCCAAGGTCCCAACCCATTTAGGTCTTTGTATGTTATTGTTAAAACCTTGGAAATCAATGCAGAAGCGTTGTGTTTTCTGCAGTGGTGGTGTTTTCTTGTCCCTTTTCTTAATCTAGGCGCAGTACTCTGCACTAGCTGAAGCCTCCACATTAATCTTATAGTAGGCAGCCCCACATAGAGTGCATTACAGTAGTCTAATCTTGAGATTACGAATGCATGAAGATCTAATGTGGTGAGGCCCCCAACCTCAAGGTAAGTCTATAGCTGGGAAATTAGCTGCAGTTGGAAGTGTGCAGATCGGATCACTGATGCCACCTTGGTTTTTATGGTGACACCAGGTCCGGCAAGATGCCCAAGATATGGACTTCATACTTTGCAAAGAGAGACACCACCCCAAATGAGAGGGAGTTTCCCAGACCACAGATGTCATGGGTCCCCACCCAGAGGACTTCTGTCTTGTCCAGATTCTGTTAGCTCCATTCCAGTCCAGTACAGCAGGGACAGTGCTCAAGGTACAAAATGGCATCCACTGCAGATGGAGTAAAGGAGATATAGAGCTAGGTGTCATCCATATATTGGTGACACAAAGCCCCATACCCCCTCATGGCCCTTCCCAATGGTCCCATATAGATATTAAAGAGCATAGGGGAGATGACTGACCCCCATAATACTCTGCAATAAGACCACGGGTGGAAGCCATCTTACCCTCTCTGGGGATGGTCCTCCAAGAATAATCAGAACCATGGCAAAGTAGTGCCCCCAATCCCCAGCTCTGAGACCCTCCCCAGGAGGAGACCATGGTCAATGGTATCAAAGGCCGTTGAGAGATCAAGTACTAATAGAGATTATTTGCCCGTTGGGCTCTCTCAAAAGGTTGTCTTGCACTTTGAAAGCTCTAGCAGGGTTGATATAGGTCAGTTCCAACTTGAGGGTACATAACATAACATTAATGAACCTCTGTATCTCTTCATTTTGAACTGATCAAAGAAACAACATATTCTCTGTGTGAGAAGTCCAAGAACCAATTCAGGTACATCTGGCTCTCTGTCTTCTGCATATACCAAAATGTAAACCTGCCCAACAAGAAACCTACACAAGATTTATCTTTTTATTACTTTCCAATCAATAGACCCCAATATCTGGAACATGGCTTCCTTCCTTCACCTGTGTAGTCCCCAAAATGTTACATTAAAATATGAAAGTTAGTCTTTAAGGTGCCACATGTTTTGTGTCTTTTGTTTTGTTTTGTTTTGTTTTATTTTCCCTGGAATTCCTTCACCTGGCGCTCTTATTTCTTGCCCTGGTTCTGTTCACCTCACATAATGGCCCCCTATGACAGCATTGGTGGAGCATTAAATCCCACAACAAAATGGACCTAATAAGTGTGGGCTGTTCTGTAGGACTCACATGACTCACACTCTTAGACACAGTACAATCATTTTCTGATGGTTTCAAGGATCTTACAACAGGCAGTGGGCCACCTATGACCTCGTGATGACCTTTGGGGGCACTGGGAAGCAGCAAGATTTCTGTCTGCTTCAGGGCATTTTCAAGGCCCAATGCAACAGCACCTCGGTGTTAGGGCACATATAATCAGCCATCCAGAATCTGAAAGTGCCACCAGCCTTCCCCTAGGCCCACCATCCATGCCATGAGTTAAACTGCAGAAATACAGCAAAAGTGCTAAATGTCCTGGTCCATCTGAATATCTCCTTAACCATTTGTCAGGAGAGTGGATAGAGCTTAGGGTCATCTTAGGGCTGGCTATTGGGATCAGCCAAAATGTGTGGATCTCTTATTCTTTTTTTACTATCTCAGCCTCATACAGAATACCAGACTCCTTTTCCTCTGCAGCTTCACCCATAATGGCTGAAATGCCTCCCTCCTCCACAGCATCGAAAGCAGTTGTTTATAGTGCAATAAAATACCACATCTGCTCAAAGCGAAATGGCAAGGGCCCAAAGGCCCATAACCTTCTGGCTGGCTGGTCCAAGATATTTTAAGGTCAGAGGCGAAGAACAAGATGGTACCAGCTCCCATTCTGCATATGAAATCCAACTTGGCCTGGCATTTGAAGCTTTCCTCAGCAGTGATTTCCTCTGCATGACCACCAGGTTTTGGACTCTTCCAAGGCCTTGCTACCACCTCCAGTCATCTGCTGCCCGAGGACACTGCCTTGCTATGCTTGCTGTTAGCCCAGTTGCTGGAGCAATTTGCCCGTTGACTGATCTCATTTGCCAGGATTCCTTATTTTTTTATGTTTGTATAAAATGCTGGCCACACTTGCAATAGCACAGGGAAGGTAATTTCCCTATTCCTTGGTGTAGGATTTCTGAGAGGCCGTTCTTACTCTTTCCAGGCACTTCTGCTCCCTGAGAAGGCCACGGACACTCTGCTGTACAGTACTTGTCCAGGGTACACTTCAGAATCACAATTAGTGTGGCAACCACAGACCCCCGCAAAGAGCTATTGCCCACAATGTCGGCAGCTGGGAAACAGGACAGCGTACTGTGATTGAACGAGAGGCCATTCCTTCTAACAACCTGCATTTTGGGAAGGTTCTGAAACAATAATAAGTAGGCGTAATGGTTTCCATGCCTCATTCCTGGGCAGTCCAGGAGCAAAATCCGGTTTTAATTAAAGTATGGGAGAGGAGAAAAAGAAAGTTGGGAGAGGGAAACACAAGGGAGAGGACAGAAAGGGTTAGCAGCTGTAACAGGCTTGCTAGGGGATGAGAGGATATGAAAAGAATGGCGCCCTTGTCCTCTCCCCATCTAGAATGTCTTTACATTTGAAATGTTATGTATAACTGACACAGTCGAGTGGGGAGTCCTGTCCAAGTGCTGTTGAAATAAGTAGAACATCTATAAACCACCATTCATGCACAACACATTTCCTCCAGTTAACAGTCATGGTGCAAGCGGAATGTGCAAGACAGCTAGTTTGTCTGTTTTCCAGCGAGCAAAGCCAGGCATGTGTGTAATCTGCCCAAATCCCTATATATAACGAGCTAAATGGAAGTAGCAAAGGAGGCACATTCCCCATTTTCCTTTGCGATGGAAGAAAGGTGGCTTCCAAGAGAGACGATGTGCCATGATCTCATCTCGTGTCAGCTGACAACAGGAATTATTTCCAAAGAAACATCAACTTCTGATGGAAGTTGTAATTCCTCTTCAAAGATGGCACCTACAGTACTTGCAGTTGACACACGTAGAACAGGTTGATAGAAGATGTTTAAGGACTGGCACCTTCAATTTGAAGGCTTGTTTTTTAAAACCACTTCTATTCTCTTTCCAATTAAGAGGGAAATACAGAAATTAGCCTTTTCAATAGTAAATGCAAAAGCTCTTTGCCTGGAAGCATTTAGAAACTTACTTATAAATGACAAAGATATAAGACTAGCCGCTCTTTAAAGAGAACAATATTTATTTCAGTGTGATGATAAGCGGATTATGAGTCACACGTTGGAGCTGAAGTGATTCACCTCAGACATAGACTAAAATGTGTTGCTACAAAATTGATATACAGGTATACACTGAGGAAGTGGGGACCCAATGAAATTGGCTAAACGTACCCAGAAATAAATGATCTGCCTCTCTTTTGTGGTCAATGCAAGGGTCAGGGCCTGTATCCACTCCCTAGGTGAAGAGACTGGAGATAAGTAAACAGCACCCTGCTTTGGCTTTCCTCTTTGCAGTTTCCCTAGTGTGCACCTACAGCCCTATAGCTGAAGAGTATCGGTCTGTGTTCCTCCTACTTTAAGGTACTAATAGCTTTAAAAACACACCTCACACATCCTTTTTTCTCCTGTTGTTTTTTGTCATCTGCATATGAATTCATCCATGAAGTAATCTTAAAACAAGTAACTCTAGCTTCATTTCATTTTATGTGTGCTTGTCTTTTGTAGGAGGAAGACACTTCTAGGCCCTGTGGCTGTTGATGGCAAGGGTGACTCCTAAAATGTTATGCAGCAATGGGAATTCTGTGCAAAATTATGTAGCGCTGTTGCAGGCAGCCCAAGGGTGACCATTAGCCTGGTCTTGTGGGGCCCTCTGTCCAACTTCAAGGCAAGAGAGAGACGTGTATGATGGATAACAGGGGAAAGGAGGACGGTCCTTCTCTCTTGGCGCTTTTATACGACCCCTAGAATCCGAGGCAAAGGGCTCCCAGATGTGGAGCTTAAAATTGTTTTCCCACCAGCTCCAGACTTTAAAAAAAATTAAGTATGACTACGCCCACCTAAGTGTGCCCCAGCGCATTTTTCAAATACCTGGTCTCTGGAGGTAATTTTTTTTTGATGCGGATTGTAAAGCAGTGAGTGCCAGACTCTCCTCGCCTTCAGTTTGGTTTTTTTGCCCCCACCCCCACCCCTTTAAGATACTGGAGGCAGAGCTGAAGTGAGCCTGCATTCTTTTCTCCCTTTTTCTCTCCCTCCCCTCACGCAGACAGGAGCAAGGGAGTGCAGAGGGGTGGGAATACAGCAAGAGGAGCAAACCCCCAAGATCTCTGGTCCGAATTTAAGTTGCCAGCGGATCTTAGGGGTCAGATGACAGGTGCTCATTCTACTCTGGCCTTGGCCAGTGTCTACAGGAACCCCAGTGGATTTGGCTGTGGGAAGCTTTTCAACCTGACCTTTAAGAAAACTCACATTGGTGGTGGTGAGGGGGTACCCTCATTGGGTTTTACTGTCTCCTGCTACTTCTGGGAAGAAGTTTTCTTCTTTTAATTCCAGGCAAAAAATCAAATAAACAAAACAAAATACAACATGTGGCACCTTAAAGACTATTATATTTGAATGCAAGCTTTTGTGGACCAGGTCCACTTCTTTGAACATATTAATAGCAGAGTGAGATGTTTAATGTAATATGCAATGGAATATAAGTTTCATGAATATTTGATATGAAACTTATATTCCATTATATATTCATTGAACATCAAATTCTGTTATTATATGTCCAAAGAAGTGGACCCGATCCACAAAGGCTTACAATAAAATATAATAGTTAGTCTTTAAGGTGCCACATATTTTAGTATTTTGTTTTGTTTTGTTTGATTTTTGCCTGGAATTCTTACACAGACTAACAGGGCTACCTCTTCCAAAAGTTATTCTTTTAAATAAATGATGCAGCACATGAGTCCTACAGCAACTCAGGTGCAGCAATTTAACAGACAAAAGGCTTGCTTTGCTTTGTTTCCAGAGCTGGAAATGAATCAAAATGGAAAAACCCCTACCCACACCAACAGAAAAGCCCCTGACAAGTACTGTATAGTAGGTACACTCTGAGGAACCGCTGGTTCGCCCCACCAGTTGCAAGTTGCAACGCGTGTTCAGTGGGAAAAGGAGCAAACCCCGGGGGTCTCCCAGCCAACCAAAGAGTGTTCTAAATCTCAGCCTGGTCTCATCATCCTAAAAGGCCTTCTGGCGGGGCAGTAGGAAAAATCAAGGCCAAGGAAAAATCTTTTGCGCTGCAAGTTAGTACAGTACAGTACTCCCAAGCAGAAAGTCTCCCCCTCCCCACCAGATCTTATTCCAAGTTACTCTTTGGACAACTTCCAGAATGGTGAGAGCTTTTGTCGGAAAGGTAACTTTCCTGAGCTGTCCAGCGGGAAGTCCCTTTAGCTCTCTCGTTTCCTCCCGTTATATCAACGGCAGTCTGGAGACGGCGCCCTGTCCTCCACGGTGTGTGTATGGTAAAGCTATCGTAGAGGGTTTTGCCGTTGCTAGACTACTGCCGCGCTTGGAGCCTGCCGGCGTGGCTGCGCGGCGGCACCTCCGTGACCTCTTGTTCTAGTCTCCGAGAAGGAGCGCCACCTTCCACGCACGTCCGCACGCCCCAGCTTTCGAGAGCGCGCGCGCGCGCGCACATGCAAACACACACACACACATACATGCACACTTCCCCAAAGTGGAAACACACGTCCTGTTCCAGCAGCCCCGGCCCGTTCCTGCACACCCACCCAACCTCCGCACCTGGATTTCAGCCAACAACACCTTCCAGCCGTCTCTCCCTTTCCCTTTCCCTTCCCTTCCCAGCTCAGCCGTTTTGGAGCTTGCTTCCATTTGGAGCTGGAATGAGACTTTCACGCGGGGTGGTGGTGGTGGTGGACAGGGGACGCTGGTGGGGGAGGGCAAAGGACAAAGGGGTGCAAAGGCCGCAACGAAGGGATCTGTCAAAAGGGGTGGGGGTGCTCGCAGTCGGATCTGAGTTGCAAAGAATAGTCCAGGAGGGCTCCGAGCGCCCGTAAACGGGCCCGCGGGCTCTAGCTAATTGCACTTTTCCATCCTCTCCCCCAACTTCTTTCTCCGCACCGTTCTCGAAACGTCTGGCCCCTCCCTCCTCACATCACAGTCTATAAATCCATTTGGCTTTTGCAATTCCCCTCCCCCCTTTATGGCCCAATTGCTCTTTTCTCCCTCTCCCTCTCCCTCTCCGCCCCCCCCCCCCTCACCGCCGTTTTCCCCTTCGCTATTTTGTTTCAGGCTTTCTTCTCCTTTTCTTTGTTCTTAACTTTTGCCAATATTTTTAACAGCACATTTCTGCAAATTGCTTCCAAAAGTCTGCAGTTGTAGAAAATCTATCACGGGGCCTGGGGTTTGATTCAAAAGTTCAACATGGTTTTATATCCTCCCTATAATATCTATTTGAACACGTCCATTGGCCGGCGGAGAAAGTTGGTTTTGGCTGTGTTCTCGGCTGAGGCTTTCATAGGTTTTAGGATCTATTTGCTTTTTCTTTACCAAATGTCAGGAGCGTTTTAACCCTTCCCTTTGGAGACAAGCCAGTTCTGACCAAGGGGGGAGGGAGGGGGAGAGAGAGAGAGAGAGAGAGAGAGAGAGAAGGAAGAAAGGGGCGGGCGCCTTAGGTCTCTGTGCCCCTTGTGCCTTTGAACAGGGACCACATGATTTAAACGCAGAAATGAATCAAAACTGGCTCTGACTCTTTCCATCGTTTGCTTCTAATTCAAACTTATTCTGGCCGGAATCCAAAATGCATGGTTGGCCGAGAGCTCTTCTAGGTATTTACAACTCTGGTTCTCATCCGCACGGCTTCCTTTGCAGGGTTTTCTTTTTCTCATTCCTCCACTTATTCTTCTTTACCTTTTCCTTGCATCTTTTTCCTCTCCTGACATGGGAGCGTTTCCAGTTTCACCATTCTTTTGTTCTTTTACAAACCTACAGTCAGCTCTTTCAGGCGGCCTGTTTTCCTTTGCTGGAGGAATAGGGAAAGATTGTTTTTGGACTCCTTAGAGTACCTATGCCTTTTGGGTCTTGAAAAGATGTTACTCAGTCATGAGGCCAGTATGCACGAGTACTCTTGGAACTGTGACCCAAAAGACACAGCGGTCCTCAATTCTGCTTTGCGGTACTTTCCTGATCTCTGGATGAAAATCCCCTGGTTAGAAACAGTTCTCTGGGCCTTACCATACTTCTTGGTCTTTACCAAAGGGCCAAAAACTTAGCCAAGCTCTCACCTACAATATCTTTTCTGGCTCAAGCACTAAAAGACACACAATCTGTAGCTATTGCTTTCCTTTGTCTAGTGAATACGCCAAAGTGGGGGCCCTTAAGTGCCGCTGGGTTGTGGATCCAATGAATAAGGGCATTTATACACGACCCCTAAACTCCGCGGCAAATGGCTGCAAGCTCCGGACCTTAAAAATGTTTCCCCACCAGGCCCGGAGTTTGCAGACAATTAAGTGCGACCCCGCCCACCTAAGCGCGACCCAGCGCACCTTTCAAGTACCTGCTTTTGGGAGGTGAAAAATATTTGATGCGGAGAGTGCCTGAGCTCTCCTCGCTTCTTTTTGTTGTTTTTCTTTTGCCTCCTGCCCCTTAAAGAGGAACCACAACCACAACAACAACAACAAAGCTCTCCCCATGCTCCACTTGACAGCCCTCCAAATATTTGAAGATGGCTATCATGTCACCTCTGAGGCGCCTCTTCATCTTCCTCAACCATTCCTCGAGCCTTTTCACACGACCCCTAAGATCCGCTGGCCACTTAAATTCGGACCAGAGATCTTGGGGGTTCCTTGCTCTTCCTGCGTCCCCACCCCTCCACACTTCCTTGCTCCTGTCTGCATGAGGGGAGGGAGAAAAAAAGAGAGAGAAAAATGCAGGCTCACCTCCGAAGCCGCCTGGAGCCCCGTCGTCCTGATTCCTTCTCTTAAAGGGGCGGCAGGCAAAAATAACAACAAACAGACACGAGGAGAGCCCAGCACTCACTCCCTTAAATCCGCATCAGGGATTTTCACCAGAGAACAGGTACATGAAAAGTGCACTGGGACACCCTTAAGTGGGCGTGGTCGCACTTAATTTTCTGCAAACTCCGGAGCTTGGTGGGGAAACAATTGTAAGCTCCAGAGCTGGCAGCCATTTGCGGCGGAGTTTAGGGGTCGTGTACAAATACCCTAGAGTGTAGAGTCCATTCCTTTCACCATTCTGGCCACCCTCCTCTAGACATATCCAAGCTTCTCAATATCCTTAAACTGGACACAGCATTCCTAATAATGTCTCGCCTAAATAGACTTCCCCAGATCTGGATGCCATACTTCTGTTGAATCCCTCTAGTATTGCATTAGCTCCCCTCATGCCTCATTATTATTAGTTTGTGGTTTTCTAAGCCCTTGATTTGTATTCCTGCATGGAGTGGGAGTTGGACTTGATAGCCTTGTAGGCCCTTTCCAACTTCACTCTTATATGATTCTGCATCCTTTTGTGTTGTTTCTGCTCACACAGGATTTGCAGAATTCCCAAATAATCACAAAAACATTTTAGGCAGAGTTAACTGAACAGTCGGATGAGCATGCATAATCTTATACCTGTGCTGCATTTCAGAACTGCAAATTGTTTTTAGACATTACAGTCGCTAGCCAGGTTGAATGGAAGTAGCCATCAAGGACTGATGCTTCTACTGGAATTCATTCTAAATGAGCAAGCTGAGCTCAAGGAAGTTACTTCTGGAGCAGCTCTCACACACCCCACCCCCGCCAAATGCTGGCTGGAAGATTCTGGGAGTTATCTCCTGGAAGTAACTTTCCTGAATTCTGAGAAGAACTTTCTGGGGAAAGTTCTCATGGACATTGCTGCTGAGCAAGAATATGCATTGGGATCCATTTGGGGATGTTCTACAGAGAGTGTGTAGCTCTAGATCGCAGTTTTATCATCCTTCGTGGCTCGCTGGCAAGGCTGTGGCATGTGGAGGGTCTGTAGTGCGCAGCATGCTTTTGGCCACTGGTGTACACACAATGGTTTTTGCTTTTGGTAACATAAACTGAAATAAAGCCCACAGCAAAAGCTCAAAAAAAAGCACCAATCACCAGAAGTGGCAGCTGCAAGGCCAATGAGTTGCACTGCAGCCTTTGGATACTTTTCTGTTGTTGTTAAAGAAATAATGTGGAACTTATTAAAGTTTAATTTGGAACTTATGATGGCTGATTTCACCTGAACAACAAGCTCGGTGGAGTTTGCTTGAAACTCGGTCTCTGTGGCTGCTTTTTTTTTTGTTCTTTTTAACCACAGCTCTCTGGAGAGCAGGAATTGGTATGTCTGTTGCTTCTCGTGGTTTTCTCCATGTGGCCCCTAAACCGCCTTCCCTGCCTCAACTTACAATAGTATGCAGTAAGCCATGGCTATGGCAGATGATCGGCATGGAAAGCTAGGATGGAGCCAGGGTTGGACTATGGTGGAATAGGAGGCAGAAGACCCAGGTCCAAATCCCTGTTACCCACCATGACATCCACCAAGTAGTTTTGGGCGTGTTGGTCTCTCTCACATGGTTGCTCAAGGGAGAAAATGGGTAGGAAAATGGATGCCTTGGTGATGAAAGGGTAGGACGTAAAACTGATTCAGAAAATAAGAGTTGCTGATTTTGCTGTGGATTTCCTGTTTTGGTTGGGGACTGGACCTGATGACCCAGGGAGTCCCTTTTGAGTCTACAGTTCTGTGATTCTAACATGAAGGCAAAATACCATGGACAGTGCTAGGAAATCTGGCTTCACGTAACTTTCATGACCCTTTGATGTCTTCACATAGAGGACCTAAAGAATGAAACGTCTCATGAACCAGGGATGGTGATAGGAGCATCAAAAGCTGTCTTACATGAAGTTAGACCACTGGTCCATCTATCCACCTGATACTGGCAACTCTAATGGGTTGCTGCTCTCCAGTGTCTCAGGATTTTCCTCTCTAGACCAACTTGGGGATTGAAAACGGGACCTTCTACATGCAAACAATGGGCTCCATCACAAAACTACCCTTCCTCCCAACATTTCTGGTGGCCTCCCATCCAATTGTCTGTCTGCTTGGTTGGTTTAATGACCTGCTTCCATATGTGCCAAAGCACTTCTCTGGGCAGTTAGCATGACTTAGGCCTGACTCTGAGAGGTGAGACTGGACTGTGCAGAATCGCATGGATGGGTGGGTGGATGGATTATGAACTGGAAACGCCTGTCTTGAACCTGAATTCTCCTACAAGCTCCCCCCTTGCCTATGGCTTTTCTCTAAATTGGCCAATCAAAAATATCCCTGCAAGGATCAGGAAATCTCTACCGTCTTTGGGCATTTACTTTATTTATTTGTATTTGTTTAAACTTATACCCTGCTCAGTTAGTGGACAAGCCACTACTCCAGGGAATGGCCATCCTCTCATGTACGTGGCTTTCTTGTCAAATGGTATTGCAGGAACCTCAGTGCTAAGGAGGAACCCAAACAAACTGACCATGCAGATTGGAGATGGGTGCTTTGTGTGCTTTGTACAAAGCAACAAGTCCCACTGCTCAGCTGTTCCTGAACCCTCTCCCCCTCCGCAACCTGCGTGTTGCACTTACTGGTCTCTGTGTGCCGGTGAGGTCCTTCTTTGGTGTTGGCACACCCATGCTGGAGGCCAGCTGGCTCTTGCCCACCCAATCCCCAGGTAGCTGACCACTCATCAGCTGCGAAAGGAGCCTCTTCCTCCTGCATCCTCACAAGAGTGACTAGGTTCCTGATGAAGCTTGGAAGGGCCATCTGGGCTCCAGCACTGATTGGTGCCCCCCCCAATCAAAGAAGGGCCATGGCGGTGTGCAGAGCCCAGTCAGTGGACTGGTGACTGGGAAGAGGGAGGAGGGGGATTAGGAACAGGTGGAAGTGGTGCTTTGTGCTTCGTACAAAGCATGAAGCGCCCATCTCTAAAACTGATATAAAAATGGCCAAGATGGAGCAAACTAAAGGCCTACTTAGTCCAGCATCCTGTTTCCCAGGTCCTGCCTGGCCTATCATGATAGACCTCATGGCGCAGAGGTTAAACTGCTGTACTGCAGCTGTAACTGTGCTCACGGCCTGGGGTTCAATCTGAGGTAGGGATTGGGCTCATGGTTGACTCAGCCTTCCATCCTTCCGAAGTCAGTAAAATGAGTACCCACCTCACTGGGGGGGGGGTGAGGGTGTGGAGCAATTTGTACCCTCCATAATTAAACTGTAAACTGCCCAGAGAGACAGATGGCTGAGTAAGTGAAGGAGGGGTGATTGGGCAGACAAAGGGGCGACCGGGTGGGTGAGAGGCTGAGTGTTCAGGGCAATAGACTGAGTGAGTGAGTGAGTGGGGGCAACCAAGTGGGTCAAAGGATGACCAGGCAAAAAAAGGGGTGACTGGCTGGACGGGGGAAGGGGCAAGCAAGCAAGGAGGGAGACTGGTCGACTGATGGAGGCAGGGGAGCAACCAGGAGGTGTGAGGGCGAGGACTGAGACACTGAAGGGGGGGGTGATTAAGTGGGTGAAGCGGCACTTGGGCAAGGAAAGCCACAATTGGCCCCAGAAGAATTCTACTGCCGCGAGAAGAGATTTTTCCATGAGACCAACCCCCAGATACGACAACCACCACTTTGGCTGTAATGGACTTTTCAGGGTAAGTGTGATCCCAAAACCATGTTCTCCAGTTTTGCTCATGTCAAGACCAAGACCTTGCTGCATGGTTTTTTTTTCTGCCCCAGGCCTATGGGAAAGGTATGGGAGACCTCACCTAAACTACATGGCAGATCTTTGAGAGGAAGGGCTGGTTTGTGCCAGATGGGCTCATGAACATTCCCTTCCTATTCCCTGTTTTTAACTTTGAAAAGTGGGGAGAGGTTTGCTAACTGTGCAGTTTAACGGTACCCTAAAATGTCTGACTTATCGTTGCCTTTGCTCACTCTGTGGGTGGGTAGGTGAGCACGCTTCAGCCTTCTAATAACATATTGGTTGCCCTTTTATGGACCTTTTCTGGCGCCACTACACAGGGCCCTTGGGGAGACAATATGAGAGCAGAGAACATGCTGTGAGAGTACAACACAGCAAAGGGAAGCAGGAGGAGAGGACCCAGACAAAAGAAAGCAAGAAAGCACCTGTGTATGCACATGTGTGTAGGGATGTTCGCCTGAGAGATATTAGGTATTAATAAGCACATCCAGCAAGCTTCCTGCGGGGCATTCTGGGGGGCGATATTTGACTCTCTCTCCTGCACGGGAAAGCCCTGGGAGAGGGGAAATGGAGTCCCTAAGACTAACATGCAGGAAGCGGGTGGCTGACTATCTTGTCCTTTCATCGGGGCCAGAGCATGCCCAGAGGAAAAG
>JAHTLZ010000198.1:1470152-1480652 GCA_023846285.1 Phrynocephalus versicolor | reverse complement strand
ACTCTGTTGAACCCAACCACCGTGTCCGTGTAGGTTATTTCCCTACACATGTGTGTGGGTGTACAACCGAGTTATCAGAGTGGCACAGCCAGGTAATCAAGTGACTTGGAGAGGATGGCCAGCTGCATGGGAGGACAGGGGTCTTGTGCCTTTGTTGTATGGCAGAGGATTTCAGCAGGGGCAGGTTTTTTTTTCATCCCTGCATGACAAGCAGCAGACGCCAGCCTTCCCTCTTATCCACAAATATTAAAGTTATCAGAACCCTGCTGGGCCCTCCTTTGCATCTGGTCACCATAGCCCAGGAGCATGTCTGCTTATCAATTAACAATAAATGTATTTAATAGCTTAGTTTAGTTGCTATGCAGGTTTAATTTAATTTAATTTCAAAAATATTCTCTAACTGGGGGGGGCAGGGGGGGCTGGGGTTTGAGGAGAAGAAGAGCCATGAAGAACTGTTCAGTTTCTTGAATATCAGTCACGTACACTGACATTTGACTGAAAGTGCTATAAATAATAATAACTCACAACCCTTGTTTAGAATATAATTTTCATAGTTTCATCACAACGGTTAAGTATCTTGAGGTTGCTTTGCAGTTAAAGCGGCTTTTTAAAATATATATACTGTATATATATATTTAGTACATCTCTAATAAAGTCAGCCTAAGATATTTGTGCACCAGTGCTGGAACATATTTTGGGCAAACTACGCATTGCATTCTTCATGGGATTAGCAGTGGCATGATTTTTTTTAAAAAAAGAAGTAACTTAGGCATTCCTGTTTCCTCTCTTCTAGGTCCCTGGTGGGAGAAAAGAGCCTGGACCTTTTTTCCCCACTGCCCTTGTAATTCAAATGGGTGTCTGTATGTTGATGTGTTCCTTCCGTCCTGCACTGCTGTTTGCATTAGGAGGAAATCAATTGATTCTTGTGTTTTGTTTTTGCCCTGGTTAATGGTGCAGTTCTAAGGTCAGAGCTTGGATAGAATAGAGATCTGGGGTCACCTTTCCTCTTGCACATTCTGTGGCACTCCAAAGGCCTCCTGGCCGGGAAGGAGCTGCAAGGTATTTCCTGGAAACAGTAAGTGCATTCAACTAGACTAGAGTACTGTATAGATAGACCATTCAGTTAAAAGGAAGACTTTCTTAAGTGCCAAAGGATACCCGTGTGCCAAGGCATATGCTTTCAGTCAGCCTGTATCTTGCATTCCAGTGTGCTCTGGGAAGGAAATATGGGCTTGATTTGCAGATCTGATTCCCCAGGCTTAAATGGCGGAGGAAATCAAGATGCGAGAGGAAGAATAGGATGTGTCAGCTTGTAAATGTGATGTGAACAGAGTATCTCTTCTTGTTTGACTCCCAAGGGGCTACGGAGCTTCCTATGGTCTCCAGCTCATCACAATGCAGAGTCCCTCTCTGCACGGAGAGGAGACCTGCTCCCTTCCAAAGGAGGCCATTGCATGTTCTTCAGAACCTTGCCATAAGCAAAACAGGAAGGGGAATGGAGAGGAGGGGAGGGAAGAGACAGGTGGAGAACTGAGTGACATTTGAACCATTACTGGATCCAGAAGGATTGTTTTGGGGAAAGATACTCCATGCTGATGGATCAGACAGAGGGGCCATATTTCATATTTCTTGGCCATATTTCTTTCCTCATTTTGACAGCCTTGAGCCTCCATGACCCATCTGCATGGCGCCTGCCAAGTGCTGGCCTTCCATTCTTGGCTGTGTAGTGTATATCTGGGCCGCCATGCCCTCCAAGTCCACTCCCCCTTTTCTCAAGGACTTGTTTGTTTACTTCTCAGGGAGCATTGCTTCAGGTGGTAAAACAGAGGCGGTTACTTCACGTCCGTTTCGTCTCTATGAATGTTGTGCTTAGGACTGGTTCAAAAAAATTGTACCCCACATCCGTCGCGTAACACCAGGAAATTGTCGTAACCACGCCCCCTGAAGCGTGTCTCAGTGTGACAAACTTTTATCTGGTTCTGGAATGTTTTGCTTTGGATAGCAGCAACCTTCAGGGAACAGAAGTTGCTTCTCTTTCTCTGAGCAGATGAGGATGTGTGGTATGTGATTCATATTTGAACCCGGGACACAACGCGCTGGTTTGTATTGTGGGGATGAATATTGATTGAACTCATGTCCAGGCAGCACGGTTTGATTCCCTGGGTGGTAGTGACTGCAGACAGTTCTGTGGTACCTTGTGTAGCATCAGACCCATGCCTACCTGACAGTTTGCTGCCTCAGTTGTAAGTCTCCGCTTTCGGTGGCGTGTGGACTAGCCCCTTCATACCATAACAGGAGGTGTCATGGTATGCAGTCTTCCATCCCTTCTGTCCTGTTAAGGATTTGGCTTTGTAATATCAACTAGTGGGAAGCAGAGGGGAAGGAGGGAGAAATGGCGGGAAGTTCAGAGAGGAAACTGGACTAATCAAAATGGGTAAAACTGTAGGGTGGTTTTCCAACCTCAGATGCTGCCTTTAATAGATTTGCCTGGGATCACCTCCTGGGCTGGTGTGACTAACAATCTATGCAATACTAAACCATTGTTCCTTCCTGTGCCTGATATCAAAGGGAGCCCTGCCTTCCTGCTCAGCCTCCATCTTTTAAATCTGTTGGAAGCTGTTAGTCTGTTGACACTTGTTGCTCAGAGCATGTTTGTCAATTTGATGTTTGGCCTGCTCAGAACTGTAAGTAAATGAAAACATTTTTATTCTTTCTCCAACTAATTCTCAGAGTGCTTTATTGAGACTGTAAGTACCAGTTGAAGAGAAAAGGGAGTAATCTGTTTTGTGGAACTGAAAGCTGACCAGCTAGAGGAATCTGATTGAAAATTCAAAACCCTGCAATAAAAACACCCATACAAGTCAGTTTCCCTACTAGATCATCCTTTTCCTATGGATGAGAGATGCTGCACCTGTGCTTGTGACCCAGGAGGGAAAAAAATTGGGTTCCATGCCAGGAATTCTTGCTGGGTGCCTTATTTATTGATTTGATTTATATACCGTACCCATCCCTTTAATGAAAGCACTACTCTTGCTGGCACCCAATAAAAAACTCACAAGCTCACATAGCATTTCAACTAATATGGCCATTCAATCTAAATCAAAATTCATGCAGAAAGGACAAGAAACTAAAATCAATTTAAAATAAATATTAACAGCATCTGGGGGAATAGTTTTTGAAGGCAGCGTTGTATGATTCTGTTTTCACAAATTTCCTGGGTTTTAGGAGGGAAGGAGCACGGCCTTAGGGAAAGCATTTCCCCCTGCCACCTGCGTAGCGCTTGGCAGCCCTTCTTCAGTTTGCCTGCAGTGGTGCTTCTCATCATTGTGCTCTCCATCCATCCAACAGTGTTTCTCTCAGGTGTGACTGGCCTGACAGAAGACAGATGGATAGAGCCTCTGGGAAGAAACCAATGGTGGATAGGGAGACATTCTTATCTGCTTGGCTTGCCCTGTGATTGGCTCAATAGAGTTGAGGCTATGCTTCCTCAGTGAGTGAGTGAGTGAGTGAGTGAGTTGCTAGTTAGTTAGTTAGCTAGCTAGCTAGCTAGCTAGCTAGTTAATTTGTTTGTTTGTTCATTGATTTGTATACCACCCCATTAGTGCACATGCTACCCTGGGTGATTTGTTGCTCTTATTCTGTGCTGCCAAGTTGGAACTGCTGTATAGTGACTCTAAGAGGGCTTTCAAGGTAAGGGAGCTATTTAAAGAGTGCTGCACAACCCACCCACCGCACAAGTTTTCATGTCAGTGTGGGGATTTGAGTCCATCGCTCTATCTGCTGCAGCACACTGGGCATCCAGTGGGTGGTTTATCAGTTTAAAATCCCAAAGACGCCACATAGCAAGACATACGAAAATATGGTGATTTTTTAAAAAAAAAATCATACAAAAAAAGAAAAGAGGGAGGAAGTCCCCGCCCACGAAAAATGGTGGCCGCTTGATCACGGAGCTCTGTACCGAGATGAGAAAAGCTTTAAAATTTACTGTCTAAAGCCCTCGGAGCCGTGAGTAATGTACCCTTAAACCCTCTGGGATCGACAGGGAAAGCAATATATTTTCCTCGAGAGTTAGATAAGCCTGATTTACTAAGACTTAGCTACTTTCGGTTTTGGCTGTCTGAATAGCGTGCACGGGGAGAGAGACTAAATTTTACAGGCTCCGGTGGGAGTCTTCTTCTGTGTGTTTTTTGCATGTTTTTATGCCTGTCAAAAAGAAAAAAGTCTTGTTTTCTAAAAACCTGGGCCAGAAAACCCTCCGATGCTTCATTCCAACGTGCAGCACTGCAACGTTTTGACCCTGTAGTCGTGGAAAAAGCTGAGGCAGATATGGCGACTGGTGGGAAGGGGGTAGAAACTACTCCCCCGCAGATCTAGATTTAATGAGGGAAATGCGACAAATGAAAACAGAACTGGCAGGTCTAATGAGCCTGGGTTTGAAAGATGTGACGCAAAGGATTGATGAAGTCTCACGAAAAGTTGATGATACAAAGCAAGATTTATCCTGTGAGATCAAATGAACACAAGCCACTGTGGACAGCAATGGCCAGAAATTGGAAAATATGGCAGGGGAGATTAAGAGACTGGACCAATGTGTTACTAAAATGAAGGTGAAATCAACTCCCAAAAACAAGAATTACTGACAGCCAAAAAGAAGTTAACTTGTATGGAAGACTACTCTCGAAGACATAATGTAAAACTGAATAATTTTGTAGTTCAAAAGAGGGGAGAATTAAAACAGGAAGTGATGACATGGCTTAACTCATTTTTACCTTGACAACTTGCAGAAGAAGACATAGAGAGGATTCATTATCTGGGCAACTCAAGAGAAGGAAGTCCAAGACCAATAATAGTCAGATTTGCCTCCTATGTAAACAAAGAACGTCTTATGTCTGCTATAAGAGCAAATCCTGATTTTTTGAAGAAGGGTGATAAAATCATGCAACTCTATCAAGACCTTTCCAAAGAAACCTCTGAATGGCAAAAATTGATGAAACCAGTAACAACAACACTACTGAAGCACAATTTTCGCTACTCTTGGGGCCATCCCCTTTTTCTGAAAGTCTGGAAAGGTTCTATTCAGCACACAATTTACTCCCTGGAGGAAGGCCAGAACCTTCTGAAAGCATGGAATACTCAACCTGATTCGACTTCTTCTAGTCCGGCTCCTGGGACATCTGAGACAACATCAGAATAATGAACAACAGCTGAAGCCCACCAGTCCATCTCTCTCTCTCTCTCTCCCTCTCTCTCTCCCTCACTCTCTCCTCCTTTGCTACCCCTTTCCCTCCCTGTTTTTTCCCTTCTTCCCCCTTTTTTTCTTTCTTTCCCTTTATCCTTTCCCCCCCTCCCCCATTTTTTCTTTCTTTCTTTTTTTTAAACTTCCCTCAGGGGGGAATGGGAGAGAGGGTGGTTTGGAGGAGGATAGAATAGTTTTCTGGAAAAAAATGATACACAGTATTAAGATGGCTAAAGAACTTGCGGGATCTTGGCCGGTCATTGTCCGTGGACGGATTTCCTCCCTCCCACCCCTTGAGGGCACATGCAAGTGTGTATGGTAGCTAGTGGGGTGGGAGAAAAGAATATAAGTTTAGGGTGGAGGGTTTGGATTGTTTTAGTTGTTTTTTTTATTAATTGTAGGTGTTAAGGTTTTTTTTTTTTTTTTTTTTGGCACAATGGGACCATTCCAGAATATTAAAAGAAAAAAAGTTAAGTTATGGGAAAATTTGTAAAATTAGCAACATTGAATGTGAAGGGTCTGGGATCAATTTTGAAGAGGAAGAGAATTGAAGCGATGATTAAAAGACATAAAATTGATATTGCTTTCTTGCAAGAAACTCATCAAATAAAAGATGGTGTTAATGAACTAAAAATTCCAAATATTGATATTTATGAGAAAAGTTTTGGCACATCTAAAGCAAGGGGGGTAGCCATCTTAATTTCAAAGAATTGTGAATGCATTGTTGAAAATGTGGTGAAAGATTTAGAAGGCAGATATTTAATACTGCAAGTTGTAATGGGTAAAGAGCAATATACTCTGGTAAATGTATATGCACCAAATGCTAACCAAAGCTGCTTTTATAATGTCCTCTGGGATCAGATTGAAACTGTTAAAAAGGGGTATTTAATAATGGCTGGAGACTTCAACATGGTGTTAGATAAAATTAAAGACAAATCAGCTTACAAGAAGGAAGACTGGAGGGTTACACACACAACATTAACAAAATGTATAAATAATACATTGAAGGATGTCTGGAGAGAACTTAAAGGAGATGAAAGAAAATATACTTTCTACTCACCAGTTCATAAGAGCTATTCTAGGATAGACTTTGTATTTGCTTCACAAAGTCTAATACCTAAAGTAAATAATACTGAGATTGAAATTATAAAAACATCTGATCACGCCACAATGTCAATTGATATAGCAATAAATAAAAACTATGGAGAAGTCAGAAGATGGAGAATGAATGCAAAAATTTTTCATTACCCAGAAGTGCTGGAAAGAGTTAAAAAAGACTGGTCGGAAACTTGGGATATTAATGAAAAGGTTGGAGGAAAAATGGGAATTATATGGGACACCTTAAAAGCTGTAGCCAGAGGCTTTATTATAAGAGAAAACTCTAGAATAAAAAAAATGGAAGAGTTTAACAAAAGAAATCTAGAAAATTTAATAGCAGATTTAGAATCCCAATTTTTTTTTAACAATGATAAGAAGATATTGAGGCAGATTGAAGCAAAAAAAAAAAAAGAATTAGAACTACAACAATTACAAAGAAATTTACTGTATTTAAAAAGAAATTTTTTTGAATATCGTAATAAAAATTCAAAACTTTTAGCCGGATTAGCCCAGAAAAGAAGGGATAAAAATACGATAGGGAATATAAAAGATTCCTCAGGTAAGGTCTGTACACAAATGAAAGACAAATTAAAAGCTATACAAGAGTTTTATCAATCTCTATATACAGCAAAAAACAAGAGCAAGGAAGATATAGAAAAATATATCACCAGAAATTTGAAGAGGGTTTTGGAAGAGGAAGATATGCTGGAAATGGAGAAACCCATTACAGATCAAGAGATAGGTGAGGTAATAGATAAATTAAAGAATAATAAAACTCCTGGAGTGGATGGTCTGGGACCTGAATTTTATAAAGTTTTCAAAACAATATTAGTACCCAAACTAAAAAAGCTATATAATAAAATAATGGAAGGAGAACAAGTTCCGAGATCCTGGACCCACTCCTTAACCATTTTAATACCTAAACCTAATAAAAACTTAATGGACATTGGATTATATAGACCAATTTCCCTATTAAATCAGGTTGCTAAGATTTTTACTGCAATTCTGGCTAAAATAATGAATAATTTTGTAGCTAAATATATTAAAGATGATCAATGTGGTTTTATCAAGGGAAGACAAATGGTGAACATTATAAAAAGAAATTTGAATGTTCTTTACGAAATGGGAAAAAGTACTACTAAAGCAGGCATGTTATCTTTAGATCTTTTTAAAGCTTTTGATTGTGTTCAATGGTCTACATTAAAAATTTTGCTAGAAAAATGGGGATTTGGGAAACGTTTTTTAGGAGTAATAAATCAATTGTACTCAGAAGGTACTTCCTCAATAATAGTTAATGATGGAATGACCGAACAAAGTACCCTGGGCCGGGGAACTAGACAAGGATGTCCTCTTTCTCCAGTTCTCTTTTGGCAAATGCAATAAGGGACGACGAATCCATTAAAGGTATTGGGAAAGATGGGGTAACCAAAATTAATCTATTTGCGGATGATGTCCTACTGACAATTTTAGACCCAATAGAGAAAATTCAAAGAGTAAAAATGCATCTAGAAGAATTTGGGGAAATAACTGGAGTATGTGTAAATTGGCAAAAATCAGAAAGTTTATCGTATAATTATGGAAGAGACGATCTTAAGATAATTGAAAACTCTGGGCTGAAATGTGGTAAAAGTATTAAATATTTAGGATTAGAACTTTATAAGGAGTTTACCAAGAAAAATATTTTAAAATTAAAAGAAGAGATGAAAAATAGAATACAAAGTTATACTAAATTGAACTTATCTTGGTTTGGTAGAATAGCACTGGTAAAAATGAAGATACTGCCTAAAATCAATTTTATCTTTAGAATGTTACCTGTTCAGTTTTTAGAAAAGGATCTTAAAATTCTCCAAGACATGATAAATAGGTACTGTAACGGTGGGAAAAAATCAAGAATAAACAAAAGTTTGTGGTATAGATCCCAAAAAGAAGGAGGATTAGGTATACCCAATCTAAGAAATTATTATATAGCTAATCAAATCAGTTGTTTGGGAGAAATTTTATTCAAACCAGAGAAGGTAATACTGTATGGTGGGAGCTGGAGTCATTGGACATAAAGGGGGAAATAAATTCTTGTTTAGTGATTTTAAAAATAAGGTAGAGATTGAGAATCCCCTCCTGAATAGTTTAAGGACTACATGGAGAAAATATAGAAAAATTTTATCACCGAAGGATTCCCCAATATGTTTAGTAACAGACTTGGAAAATTTTCCTACCAATTTGAAGCATTATTTAGGGTTATTTAAAGCTAAGAAAATAGCCAGATTAAAAGACTGGTTGGTCAAAATTAGAACAAATCAGGACATAAAAACCACTTTGCAATCTAGTGATTTAATATTGATAAACTATATCCAGTTAGAAAAATGGACAAAGGACTGGGTCAGAAGAAACAGTCAACTTAGAGAATGTACAAAGTTTGAACAGTTTTTATTATCGCTTGAATCTGACCAGGATAATATAGAGAAAGGACTAGTACGTAAAATATACAAAAAATAGGGGACTCACTGGAAATGAAGTAGTTAGATTCTCTGAGAGAGGTCTGGAAACAAGACCTTAATGTAGAGATTAAAAAAGAAGACTGGGAGAAAATCTGGAACATGAGAATCTTGAGATCATTATCGGTTAGGATCAAAGAAAATTATTTTAAATTGGTTTCTAGATGGTACTTGACGCCAATTAGGTTGAATAGAATGAACGCTGAATATTCTAAGATGTGCTGGAAATGTGAAAAAAGATAGGTACATATATGCATCTCTGGTGGGAAAGTGAAATAGTTCAAAAGTTTTGGAATATGGTTTTCTTAGAGCTAAGTGAGATGATTCAAGTAGATATTGATTGTAATCCAGAGACAGCACTGTTATCATTGTCAACTAGTAAAGATTATGATGTTACAACCAAGGAACTAATAGCAAATCTTATGACAGCCACTAGATTAATTATAGCAGGAAACTGGAAATCTAAACTAGATCTCAAGATGGAAGATTGGTATAACAAACTTTGGGATATAGCCATAAACGATAAATTGTCTTGTAGTTTAAAAGTTAAATGAGGAGAAATGAAAAAAGACATTTTTATGATATCTGGGGAAAATGTATAGACTTTGTATTAGTAGAAGGGAAGGGGAAAGAACCGACGAATATTTCAAGACAGTTCTGGAGAAGAGGACTTTAAGAGTAATATTAGAACAACAGACGTTGGAGTAATAAAGAAGAACTCATGGAAGAACTGGATGGTCCGGGGGGGGGATGCACTAGTATTGTTATTTGTCTGTTTGTCTTTAATTAAATTAATAAAAAAATTATATTAAAAAAGAAAAGAGATAAAAAGAAAAGAAAATAGAAAATGCTAGTGTTAAGCGCACCTAGGGGACCTCTTCCTATGAAGCTCCTCCTCCTTCCCATGGGGGGGGGAGTAGGTTGGGTTACATTTGGCACTTTGCAAAAACCAATGTTCGGCAAAGGAGAACAGGCAAAGTTCTTGCAGTTCCGGAGAGGTTGATTTCAGACTTTAATAAAATTATTTGTGACCACAGTTGTTTTTAAAAAGCCACCCCTGTGAATCTTCTGCCGACCAATGATTATTATTTTTTTGCCATTTTCCAGGTGCCACCTATTTGCTGGGTTTCCATGGGAACCCAGGTAAGCTGCTCTCTGCAATTTCTGCTTGGCTTTTTTTTTGGGGGGGGGGAATCATTATTAGATTATATGTGTCTATTTAGTAGGGCATCCCATTGAGTTCAATAGGCCATCTTCCAAGGTTAATGCTGGGCGCCAGTCCCACAAGTTCCACCTGTCCCTGTTTTCTGATGGGGGGGGTTCTTGCCCAATGGATGCTGATGGGATTTGTTTGGGAGCAAACATGCCTGTTTCTTGGAAACTACAGGAGTTATCCTTTGACCATGACTTGCAGCGAGGAGCCACTGATATCGATTGAACAGGGACCTTCCTGAACTGTCTGGTGCAATATCTCCAAATAGCCTTCGTTCTCTGCCTGTTGTGAGTGTTTATTTAAGGGTTTCCATATTCATGTGTGGGAACCCATTCCAGCCTAAGGTTGCCTGCCCATTTCTCGGGAAGTAAGAGCCATTGTTTTTCTCCCCCAACCCCACCCCACCCCACCCCGGTGTGTGTGTGTGTGTGTGTGTGTGTGTGTGTGTGTGTGTGTGTGTG
>JAHTLZ010000198.1:1406177-1422723 GCA_023846285.1 Phrynocephalus versicolor | reverse complement strand
TATTTATTTATTTATTTATTTATTTATTTATTTATTTATTTATTTATTTATTATTTCCATTTATATACCACCCGATTTCCGCAGAGGAACCTGCTCTCCTTTGATGAGGTACAGTGCTTATCACAAGAATATACGATCACAGTTGGATCAGACCAGATGTCCATCCAATCATTCCCCTGCCCCAGTGGTCACCTACAGCAAGCAGGGTAGGAATGCCTCAGCACTCTGCTTCCCATGCTCCCCAGCACCTGTTCAACAGAAGGATTACATAGCCATCCCAGCTGTTGAAAGCTGCATCTCTCTTGATGCAGTACAGGTCCTTGTATAGAGTCTCATACTGATAATAGACTGAATATGGGCCAACTAACAAATTGACTCAAAAAAGATGGAGATCCTACAGCTGAGTGGATTGACAGACCAGTCAGGGGGACATTTGCCTTACCTCAGTGGGGTTATACTCCCCTTGAAGGAGCAGGTTTGGATTTGCTTGTATTCTTGAACTCAAATATCATCTGTGGCCAAAAATGCTTTTCATTAACTTTAGTTGATTTCCCAACTGCACCCTTACCTGGAGAAGTACTTAACAACGGCCCATACCTTGGTAAATGCAAAACAGACTAATTTCCAGCACTCTCTGCATAACACTGCCCTTGGAGTTAGTATGGAAATTTCAACAGACCCAGAATGCAGCAACCAGACTGATGATAGGTACCAGTAGACCTGAACACATATTGCCAGTCTTGCCATGCCTCCATTGGCTCCCTGTTAGTTTTATTGCCCAAATCAGGGTGTTGGTCAAGACTTATAAAGAAAGCCCTTAATGGTTTAGGACCTCAATATTTGTCAGAATATGACTCCCAAAAAAGCTACCTGTCCCCAACCCCCTTGTTCCTCACAGTCCATGATGCTAACAACAGTGCCATCAAAGACAAAAAGAGAACACATGGAACTGTGCTTTTTTGGTTGTGTGTCTCTTTCCATTTGGAACAAACCATCAGCAGAGGCATCTTCCCTCTCAGATTTTAAGAAATCAGTTAAACATTGTATTCTTTTGAGCTACCTTCTTATGTGCCTATGATGCTCAAATCTGTTTTAATTTGTTTATTTTTATTGAATGTTACACACACCTTCAGTCACATAACAAGGTTCAAGGTTGACTCACCCTTCCATCCTTCCGAGATCAGTAATTTGAGACCCTGCTTGTGTGTATGTGTATGGGGGAATGTGTAGCCTGCTTAATTTAATTGGAAACTACCCAAAGAGTGCTTTAAGCACTAGGAGGAGGTATATAAGCAGCACACTTTGTTTTGCTCTGCTTTATATTTGTTTTTAATGTGGTGTAAGCCATCCAGAGTTGCCTAGATGCCCTAAGCACATCTGATCTCGGCTGATTTTGGAAGCTAAGCAGGGTTGGCCCAAGTAAGTACTTGGATAGGCGATGACCAGGGAATACAAGGTGCTGTAGGTGCCTAGAGTAGGAACTGGCAAGCCATTCCAGTATTCCTGCCAAGTAAACTCCAAGGACATGGAGTCACAAAGAATTCATCACGACTGTAACGACACAACACACACACACAAAAACCATCCACAGTGTGTCCAGTAACTAACTTAATTAACTGTATCTTCCATTTTCTTTCGAACTTCTTGCCTTTTAAAGCCATCCAGTTTGGCAGCCATCTTGACACTTTATAGAAATAAGTGCTTCTCTTGGTCTGTCCCAACCAAGCAGTCTTCCACTGAGCCTCAGTGGATGAAACTGGGCTTTAAAATGAGGATAGGAAGAAATATTTCCAGCACCTCCCCCCAGCTCTATATCTAAAGACTGGCAGGAAAACTACTGGAGCCCGGATGTTACAGGGGCTGTGACCAATGTGCAGGGGGCAACATTTGGAAAGCAACTCCACTTGGAAATGTTTCCTTAAAGAACAATGTGGAAAAGACTGCTCTAGCCAATCATCTGTTTCTAAGATTTAAAAAATGTGTGCCAAACCCCAGTTGGGAACTGTCTGTATCATCTGCTGCTGGAGATACCTAGGACCAGGCACTTGAGGCATGAAGAGTCTTACGCATGGAGGCCTAGTGAGGCCACATCTCTCATGATCCCATGACCCAGCATGTCTTCGGATGATGGCAGTGGCATGGCATGGATTACCACCACCCAAGGCAAGGTTATTATTGTGCCCCCTTACCCAAGGCTGGGCTGGGACCGGGGGGGGGGGCTGTTTGCACACTCATGGCAGGCAACCAAAGCACAAGCCATGGAGGGCCCTGGCTTCCCACCAGCACACCAACTTCCTGGGCCAGTGGGTGCACTTGGTAACACTGGATGCCATCTTTGCTTGGGCACTGGTCAAACCGGCTCAGAGCAGTTGCCACTCGCTGGTGCAGGACCATTCCTGAGCCAGGCAGTGCTGTGGGCAGACAACAGGGCCAACGTCCCTGGACCTCTGCTGCCCTTGCCAGCTCCCCCAGAGGGTGTGGTGCCCCTTGCCAACAGGCCCCTGAGCCACAACACAGCCAGTGAGGAAGGGGAAGGGAGGAAGCAGGCTGGTGGCGAGGCACACCCAGGAGAGGGCTGGGAGGGAAGGAGGAGGGACTGTGCCCCATAAAAATATTGTAGCCGGTGTGAGCTGCCACTCTGGCACACTCTCTCTCTCTCTCTCTCTCTCTCTCACACACACACACACACACAGAGAGAGAGAGAGAGAGTAGGCCAATACATCTATCAGACTTTCAATTTGGGAAAGCTGGAGCAAAAAATATTGCACCACCTGGGCAAATCAGGCAGCCTTGCTTTGACAGGAGGGCCCTTCATAATCTCTGAGGCAGGTTAATCCATCTAAGAGAGGAGGGTAGTTACTTTTTTGGACTACAGTTCCCATAACCCACTAGCCAGCATGATCAAGGCTGAAACTTCAGCCCCCCAAAATAATTTCCCCCATCTCTGTTTATCTCCATCCATTGAGTTATTCATCCCACTAAACATTTTGTCAGGGGGCTCAGCTTTGTAGGGCAGTCAAACATCCTTGGATGATTTGGTCAAGTGGGGGAAGGGTGCCTTTTAAGATTCACAGGAGTGGTTGATTCCCAAGTGGAAGAGGGGATGATGGGCGGCTGTGCACCAGCCTGAAAGCATTAGTCAATATAAGTAGATTTGGTGGCCCTTTTCAAAGTGTCCCCTAACTGCTCTCCATGGAGCTTAGATTGTGCCAAATACCAGCGCTTTGGGACATGACCACTCAGTCCTTTCATGGAAAAATCAGTAGAGGGCAGCACAGGTACAGCAGTGGTACTGGCTCCTTGCCTGCTTGGCTTGAAATGCCTCAGACCAGCTGGCTGGAGCTCTCTTGGCCTGGAAGCAAGGGCAGGGTATTGTGGGGGTAAGAAGGGGCTGCCTAGGACCTCCTGCTGCCACCATAGGGTTTGCCAGGGGGGAGGGGAGCAGCAAGGCAGAAAAGTGACCTCTGGTCGCCCACGGGACAGTAACAAGAGGCTCCCTGAGGCCCCTTCTTACCCTCACCATATAGGAAGGTTTATTGGCCCACGTGCTCTCTAACACCACCCCATCTTTTTAAAAATGCACCAACGTTGTCCTACAATCTCAAGGAGGTGTCCTTGGGATCTCTCTTTTTTCATGTGTGTTTAACTACGTCTATATGTGTATCTCTATATAGTATCTGAGATTGTCATGGTGATATAAATATGCTGCCTTCTGTTCTTTGTCTTTGCACGGTTCCATAAGAGATGACTAGAGATGTCCCTTCCCCTAGACTAACAGAACTGTTCCCTCTTTGCCAGTTTGAAGTGAGAAACAGATATGAGCCTCCTGGATCAGCTGAGGTGAGAGTGCAGGAAAACCCTTGGACCTGGTTGTGGAAGCATTGCATTCAGAAAAAAAAAAAAACCCAGCAGTCAGACTTGGCAGTTTCCCCTTCTTGTTCTGTCATGTCAGGAGATAAGATCGGTTGCAGCTGGTGCACCTTTCGGCAACTGTGCCCACCTGTGCCAAGGCAGGGCTGTAAAGGTAACCCACAAAAAGGGAGTCGGGATCAGTTGCTAAATTAGGAGCGTGGCTAGAAGGATCTCTTGTATAAGTAAGATTGTTAAAAGGATGACTGTGCAATAAGGCAAATATTACTATATGCTACCAAGCACAGCTTTATTCTCAGAGCCAAACGTATCAAAACTCTAGAACCTAATCGAAACCTGTCTACATTTCTCTTTAATATTCCAGTAATGCTAACCATGTCCTGCTTGAGTCCTAGGGTAGCTACATGTTCTCTTTAGGGAGGGCAGTCCATTATTTGAAATGCTGTCCCTTTTTTTAGTGATGTGTGTCCTCCCTTTTTGGTGACAAGTAAGGGGATACTTACCTGAGAGTTTATCTAGTTCATCAGGGAAAGTAATAGCTTTGATTGGTAAATGTCTCTAGCGAACTCTCTCTCATTTAAAGTGAAATGGTTTGGGATGCTGTCATTAAGAAAGGAGAAATGTAACCCCATACACTGATATAACGACTGATGAACGGCAGGCAGGATACAACAGAGCATGTCAATTCTGTATGAATTTCCAGATTTTTAGGAGGGGACATTCTGAAAGTGAACCATTCCTAAAATAAACAGGTAGCTGTCTACCGTGATTTTTCAGCAAAACTACAATGAGCTCTGTTTATTTTCTTTCTCTCTATGCTGTATATTCATTTCCAGTAAGCTACAGAAAATACCAGTCCCAGGACATTTTTGAGAGTTATTAAACATCACACCTTATTGGTTAGATTTACATCCATTTTTTCCTCTCTCTTTGCTGTGTCCCAAAGGGGGGAATTACCTAGTCACAGTCTTGTGCAATATGGTAAGCAGTAATGCATTTCCACTTAAATTGTAGTTATAATGGTCTAATTGTGATCTTTGTATATATTACCTTAAATTATTGTTGTTGTGTACTGTACAATGTCCCATGAGAATCTATGGCAACCCTGTTAGGGCTCTCAGGATAAGTGAGATCTTTAAGCAGTGGCTTCACCTCCATTGAGTTTCCATGCCTGAGTGGGGATTCAAACCCAGGCCCCCTGAGTCCTAGTTCATCATGTTATCCCACTGCGCTGCACTGGATATCTCTAGTTTAAATAAGCCTGTGCAAATCTGATGCCAATCTTGTTGTAAGGAATATCCTCCTGGGTCTGCCTGTGTGCTCCCATGCTTGAGGAGAGCACTCCGGGACTGGATTGCAAAACCTCTAAATCAGGCATGTCCAAACTCCGGCCCTCCAGATGTTTTGGACCACAACTCCACAGTCCTTTGCCATTGGAAATGCAGGCCTGGAATTCTGGGAGTTGTGGTCCAAAACACCAGGAGGGCCGAAGTTTGGGTATGCTTGCTCTAAACCATTTTTTAAAATTAATTTTTATCAATATTTTACAACCTGGTGAAAACACTCTGGCGGAACTTTGCACGACTAGTATGACTGCAGGGACTGTGGAGCATATCCCAATGTAACTAACCAGTTACAGTGAAGTGATCTGGAGAGGTCTGCATTTGTTTAATACCACATCACCCCCTGTTCTGACCTCAAGGATTCCTTGCAACAAATGACAAACACACTGTGCTTTTTTTTTACAACGTAAATTGATTCTCCGAGGTTGTTAGGGAAGAGGGAGTGTTGGGTCAGGTCAGCATGCCACAATATGTTGCCTCTCAAGGTGACAGCTGTGGAGTGGGGTGGAGCTGTGGGAAGCCATAGGTTGCATTCGTTCAGAAGCAATTCTGGGTTTACACATGCATTCATGCACACACGCACACATCATTGTCCTGCCTGAAGAAAACATGCTTTTACTGTAAAGAAAGTTACTCCTATTAATCAGTTGGGAATTTTTCAAGAGGTCTGTTTAAAAGACTTGACTGCCATGGCACCTATCAGCTCAAATTGGACATTTATTTATTTATATTTATTTTATTTATTTATGCAATTTATATGTCGCCCACTACCCAAATTACAGTAGGACCCTGGTATCCACTGGGAATTGATTCCAGGCCTTCCAGTGGATAATGAAAACCGTGGATAAGAGGGAACGCTGCCCCCCCCCGAAAAACTGGTGTTTTATGAGAGTAGCTTGCTTTACGGCTGCTGTTTTGCGACAGCAGCTTGCTTTACGGCTGCTGTTTTGTGACAGCAGCTTGCTTTACGGCCGCTGTTTTGTGACAGCAGCTTGCTTTACGGCTGCTGTTTTACAACATTAGCTTGCTTTACAGCTGCTGTTTGTGACAGTAGCTTGCTTTGTGGCTGCTGAATTATTTATTTAATTTTTTTCCTCTGCCAACTACAGATAACTGCATCGGTGATTAATGAATCAGTGGATATGATGGTCCTACTGTACCTAATAAAAATTTTACAAGGACCCTTGTGGTGCCGTGGTTAAACTTCAGTCTTGCAATCAAGACTCTGCTCATGACTTGAGTTTGATCTCAGTGTGCTTTGGTAGACAGCTCAAGGCTGACTAAGCTTTTCTTCCTTTCATGGTCAGTAAATTGAGTACAGTACTTAGCTCACTGGGGTGGGGCAGGGAGGGGAGATGGGACATGTAGTTTGCATAATTAAAAATGTAAACAACTAAGAGAGTGCTTTAAGCACTATAGGATGGTGGAAGAAGCAAGGGAGTGCCAAAAAGGCCTCCACACATGCTTCATAGACTGTGCATAAGCTTTTCACTGTATTGAAGCTTTTCACTGTATTGATCATGCCAAGCTCTGACGCTGCTTGAAAGACATGGGAATTTCATCACACTTCATCCAGCTTATTCAATCTCTATGCTCTAATCAAGAAACGACAGTAAGGAGAGCTTTTGGAGACACAGAATGGTTCACAACTGGAAAACATAAAAGGGTTATATTCTATCATCTTAATTACTTAACGTGTACAACGAAGTGCTCACGAGGAAGCCACATCTGGAAGAATCTGCCATTGGGGTAAAAATTGGTGATAAGAACATCAGCGAACTTCAGGATGTCAGTTCTGGACACCACACTTCAAGAAAGGATGTTGACAAATGGGAACAAGTTGAGAGGAGGGCAATAAGGCTGATTATAACCAAGTCTTATGAGGAACGATTGAAAGAACCGGGCATGTTTAGCCTTGAGTAACACAACAGCACTTTTCAAATACTTGAAAGGTTGCCATATAGAGGAGGGGCAGGATCTGTTCTTGATCATCTCAGAGTGCACAGCATGCAATAATGGGCTCAAGTTAGAGGAAACTAGATTTTGGATGAACATCAACAAAAACTTCTTAACTGTGGGCCTATACCCACTGCTGAAATACACTGGCAGAGGGATCGTGGTGGTGGTGGGGAGCAGATTTCGGCCAAAGGCACATGGAGGAACTCATTCCCCCAGCACAGTAAGTTGAGTGTGCACTTACCTCATGTGTACACTACAATTTAAATAATTTTTAAAAGCAGAACCCAGTACAACCGTAGGTTCTATTGTCAGTGGGCTCAAATCCTATTTGAGCAGGCTGACATTGGAATCAATTACTTTGGAAGGTGTGAGCACTCCAGCGATGGAGGCACTCAAGAAAACTGGACAGCCATCTCTCTACTCCACTTTGATTTGGATTCCTGCATGGAGCAGGGGGTTGGACTTTTTAGGCCCCTTCCAATCCCATGATTCTATGATGCTATGGTTCTATGAAGCATAAGAGTTGATGGAGCCTGGTGGATATAATGGGACTTAGAGGACAGGGGCCTTGGTTCAAACTTTTGGTCAGTCGTGAACCTTCAAATTTTCCTGATAAGATTTAATAGGGCTTCCTAGAAGAGGTATGGGTGGATTTTGAATGTGATCCCCTTTACAGCAGAGACAAAGCTGACAGATTCTAATCTAGGTGTAATCCATTTCCCCACTGTCTTGACTCCAGTCAGGGGGCCATGTGCCTTCCTCTGGTGCTCATTCCTGTAAGGTCTATCCTCACTGAAATCTTAGCAGGACTTTCACCCCCCCCCTTTCTTTTTTTCTTCTGGGTGAATCCTTGAGCCAGGCCTTTCCTGCAAATACCCCTTGCCTCTGGGGTGCAGTAGATGCTCTATGTAAAGTACCGGGAGCTGGTTTGGCCCTGCACGTCTGACTTTTCCTTTGCTAGTTCCAAGGTGTGGAAATACACCACTGCCTGGCAGTGAAAGTGGTTGGTTGATTTATTGCCTTTTTTATTTATTTATGTATTTATTAGATTTTTATGCCACGCCAAAGAACAAAAAACTGAAGGCGGAGTATGAGCGGGGGTATCCCACTTCACCTTTAACAGGCTCGGGGCAGCATACATGGCTCAACCCTTTTCCAGTTAATCCTTCCGATGAAAAACAATAGGCCCAGTAGAACTAGGGGCTCCTTTAAACTGGATCAGGGCCTTCCCCGTGGCAGGAGAACCGTGGACCGCCCACTTGCTCTCTCACAGAGGAAGCTGAAGATCTTTGCTTGCCCCAGGATGTGTGACTTGTGGTAACACATTTGTTGCCACAGCAGAGTAATATGGAAGCCCTGCTGGCACCCATCCCGGGACTCTTTCCTTTGAGGATGCCAAGGAGGCAGCTCATTACGGAGAGCCAAAAGTGCCTGTTCTAGATGAAAGCGGAGTTCCTAACACAGCCTGTTCTTTCTTGGCCCCAGGCAGGCCGCTTTTCCCCCACCGCCCTGCATAATCCCCTGTGCGAGGCGTTGGCAACCGGAGCTCCTCTTCCAAAGGGGACTTGATTTCCTGGGCCCCACGCAAGACTTCTTGCCTGGGATGCTCTCAATGTCTTCCTGTCATTGCCGTTCGGGAGCTGCCCTTTGGCTTCACCCTCTGGCAGCTGATGCCTGGAAGATGCTGGTTGCTGTGGCCTGAAAGAGGAACTTTCCTAAGTTCTCTGACCTGGAAGCAGTTTGGTCTTCCCTCCACCCTTGCGAGTACACTTAATGACGCCATCAAGCCATCAAGTGCAACACAACAACAGTTGGTGTGCCAATGAACGTGTTTTTAAAGCCCAAAGTCTTAAAAGCCCAGTTGGGTGTGTTTTTCATTATTATACTGTCCAGCCTCAAAAATGGACATGAATCCCTCGTTAATATTGCCATTCTCCATAAGGAGGCCTAATGCTAACAGTGGAATCTGAAATCTGTCAACTCAAGAAATAAGTCTGATGGGATGGTTTGGGAAAGAATAGGGGAAAGCCGCAGTCATTTCCTTAATGACGGTTGGATGTTCAGAGGTGATGGTGGAGAGAAAGCGATTCACATCTGTATACAGACCCATTTTTCTGCAGGCAACGTTAGGTTCCACACTTGCATACTGAAGCCGAGACTAAATGAATTTCCCTCTGCACTGGCTCTAATGGATTTTCCTCCCTGCTTACCATATTGAGTTTAGGTTATGAGAGATCCAAAATAGCTATAATGCAGAACTGATACTTATGACCCCAACAAAACCAAAGATCTGTGCCTGGAATAAAGATCTCAACATCTTCTTGGCCGAGGAAAACAGCTCCAAGGAACTCTGTGATGTGATAATATTTGTGATTCAGATTTTATTATTTTAGGAGCTCCTCAGAGCTGTAAATCGTGAGCTGCGTGAAACCATCATAAAGTTAACGTTCAGCATATTTATTCACTTCTATCCCTTGTGGTTGTTGAGTAATAAGCCTCATCGACTATCTGTGCATAAACTGTGCATGTGTGTTTGTGAGAATGTGGATGAGAGAAAAAGATCACGGTGTTTTCCCCTGTATTGCTAACTTTAGTGGTAGAACCAGTATTATGTCTACATTAAATCATGGTCTGCATTTGTAAGATTTCCACTCAGTCTTTGCCCCTAGTGGCAAATACACACACACACACACACACACACACACACACACACACACACACACACACACACACACACCATTTGAGGCAGTGAAGAATATGAGAGCCATGTGCAGTGGCGCAGTGGTACTATATATCTTGAAAATCAGGCACTCATTTTGATAATCCCCAGAGCCACAAGGAGAATCCAAAAATGCAGAGAAATTTATCGCTCAAGGTCGACAACAAAGCGGTTATTGATATGGAACAATAGCAGGTTTTGTGTTAAACAAGAAACAGGCTTTTGTAAAGTTAGTGGGTCTTAATTTAAAAACAAAGCCACCTCCAAATGGAAAAAAGATAACTCCCAATAATATATACTTGCTGGGACAGCACATTTTACCCTCCTGGCAGCTGGATGGACTTCAGCCAAGCTCAGCAGGGAAAAGGCAACTTGAGGGGGGTGGCAGGATGGTGTCGTTCTTTCTCCTATTCAAAAATACCCGACGCTATAACTCTGCAAACCCTGTGACTCTGGGTGTGATCACATGGGGAAACAGTTCACCATTTGGACCCCTTGTGGAGCAGTCTGCTATTAGCTGTTTCCCATTGATCACATGATGTATGGGGACATGCAAAACAGGCCAACCCCAGTCCTGCTTTTGGGAACAGGGCTGGAGTGATTCCTCAGCAGAGGGCATAGAGGATTGGTCTTATAAGTGGATGCTGAAGATCTCATGCTTAGAGAAGTGATGCTGGATAAAGGACTCAGGGTGACTGCCACCAGCCCAACGTGCTTGGTTCCCTGAGGCAAGGAGGCAGAGGGCATCCATACAAAAGCCACTAGCTGTGAGGCAGAATCCTCCACTGCACCTGAAACCAACAGTCTGGCTTAGGAGGAGGAGGAGCAGGAGCAGGAGGAGGAGGGCAGGGTACCTGGGCCATTGCTGCCTCCTTCAGCTTCTTGCCTGCTATCTCCCAATTAGCTTCTCACTGAACTGATTGCCTTTCATTTGGCTAATTATGACTTCCAAAAGACCTTGAGGTTTTCCAAATGAGCTTTCAGTGAGAAGAGCCAGGCACTTCCTAATCCACACCTATGGAGAAGAATGGCCAAATGTCATCTTTTGGGGAGAATAGCTTCCAGAATTCCTCAACCATCAAGGTGGCAGGGGCACTCAGGAGCTCTTAGTCTACTAAAAGAAATGTTTCCAATTTCTGCTCGGCAGACCCTTTGCTTCTAGCTACAGACACCCTCACTCAGGACTAGCTCTTATTCCTGGAGATTCTGCTTCTGGATGATTGTCCAGTCAAGTTGCTAATACAAGTTGGGACTCAAGGCTGTTCTCATAGATAGCTGTCTAGTACATGTGAGGCGGGAGTCTAAATTTGACGTTCAGGTACCATTAGTGGCAAGCAAAGATGTCCATGCTCAAGAAACTAAAGAGATTTTAAACCTTTCCTGGGTGGGTTTTCTTCTCCATTCAACAGAAGGGAGTGAAAAAAGAGAGAGGGGGAGAGAACATATGAGTTAAAGATATTACACATAAAGGATTTATCACACATTCGGAATCTGTTGTGCATCACTACAGATCAGTGGCATAAAAATAGATGTCTGCTCACAAAATAAATGCACAGTCCCACACATTTTTTCCCAAGGAAACAAGTGATATTTGTGAAGTTCAATTTGGCTATATGCCCAGCTACCTGACTGCAATTTTTAATTACAAAATTTATATACTGTATAAGAGTTTCTAGTCTAGAAACGCTAATACAGAATTTAAAAAATGAACTCTGGGGTGCACACAAGTACAGCCTACACAGGCAGCTCCAGCAGATTCCAGGAACTGCAACACCGTCCTGGATTTCTCAATCCCTTGCCTGATTCAAACACTATTAAGTGCTTTCCCCTCTGCTCTGTCTGGTAGGTCTATCATCCAATTCAATTAGAGTCAGGCTAGTGTGACAGACTGGGATACTCAGGCTAGCGCGCGGTGTCAGGTATCATGCCGAGTCCTGACTGAAAAATCGAATGCTATATAATACCTGCAATACTCTTTATGAAGTGGATTAAACATGGCATAACTGGGAAGGCTCAATAAGTAGCTGCAAATGAACTCAAATTAAACACAGATTATCGTGTGCTGGAAAAGATAACTGAAAGGAACCAGGGGCTGAAGCACTTTCTTGGTGATGAAAGGTTTGGAGCTTTGGGGGGTTGTACGCTGAGGTGGGCAGCTTTTGGCCCTGCAGATATTATCAGATTGTCACTCCCTCGCTAATATATAGCCAAGAGAGAGGGATCATGGGGATTGGCAGTCCAGAACCACCGGGAGGATCACCATGTGGCCACAAGAATGCCTTGGTCGGGGAAAGGAAGAAACATCATAGAGTTTGCACAGTTTTTAAGACCCAGAAGAAAGGAAGCATGCCTCTGTCACTCATTTTACAACTTCAGTGGTGGTGGGAGTCATATTAAAATTCATTGGCTGAAATTGCCTGGCTGTTGACGAAAGGCAAATAAAAAAGAAAGTGTTTGTTCAGATAAGTTGAAGTTTTGGAAGAGGTAGCCATCCAACAACCAATGAATATTTGGTCTGAAACTTATATTCCATTGTATATTATATTATATACACCTCATTCTCCTGCTGTATGTCCAAAGAAGTGGACATGTCCATGAAAACTTCCTTTAAAATACAATCGTATTTAAGGTGCCACGTGTTTTTGTGTTTTGTTATATTTTTTATTTTTATTTTTATTTTTTGTTTAGATAAGTTGTAATTTATTGGTTGCACCAGATACTCTGAAAGCTTTAAAATAAATACATAAATCTATGGCAGCAGGGGCCTATCAAGAGAGTTCTGTGATCACTGATCATTGGAGCCTCAATATTCAGAAGGATTACATCTTTCAGTAGGTAACCCGCCGGGATAGAGATATGAGTCATGATGGGACTTGCTGACAAGACAGACTTGAGTCACACCAGCGACTGGATTCTGAATTGACTCCCAACTCAAAATCCACCCTCCCATCCCCCCCTTTTTTTCTGGGCTGGGGGGAAACCTTACTTTTAATAGCAACTCAGACTTGCTACCATCCTTGATATCCAGTGTCGTCTAGTGGATAGAATGAAGGCTTAGGACTCTGGAGAACAGGGTTCAAATCCCTGCTTGGCCTCAGTGAGTTTCTGAGGGTGGGAGTGGAACTGGAAGAGCCACTCCTTAAACATTCCACTTACCTTGAGAGACCTTTTAGGATTGCTATAAGTTGGTTCCAACTTGAGGCACATAACTAACGAAATGGACTTCTCAGTATACTGGAGCATGGGCCAAAATGATTTATCCGGCTTTGGTTATTAGGCACGTTAAGTTAAATGAATTGTGCCCCTTACTGCTCTGCTTTCCAGAAGCAAAAAGCCTTGGTACATTAATGGTAATCTGATTGAGCAGGTCTCTAGCTTTAAATACCTAGGTATTATTTTCCACTCCTCTGGATCTTGGCTTCCCCACATTAGAAATGCAATAATTAATTCTAGAAAAATCATTACTGTTTTACTTAGATTCTTCTATTCTAAGGGTGGCCAACATATTCCCTCTGCTCTCCAGGTTTTTAAGGCCAAAGTGCTTGCTCATGTGTTATATGGTGCTCAACTATTTGCCCAGTCCAACTTGAGTTCCCTTGAGGGAATTCAAACCAAATTTCTGAGAACCATATTTGCGGTACCTCCATGTGTCTCTAACACTGCCATCCAAATGGAGGCTGGCCTAACCTCTGTGGGTCTCCGAGCCAAATGCAATTATTTAATACTTGGTTAAAATTTCTTTTTTCCCTGTCGGCTTGGCCCCTTTGATCCTTACAGATTTATTTCATTCCAAGTGGAAACGGTTCTTAGAACATGAATGTAGGTCTCTTGGCTTTCCAGTAAAGCATGTTATTACCCTGGGCTATAGTAGTGCCAGAACTGCCATTCATCAAAGGCTCAGAGACATTGAACTCCAACAGAACCGGGGCTTTTTATCTCACTCAAGTAGTATATGGAATGATGTGTTTATGCTCCACTCCTATCTGAACAACATAGCTATCCCCAAACTCAGAAAAGCATTTACTTTAGCCAGATTAAATGTGTTACCCTCCAAACTGTTGGACGGAAGATTTCAACGGGTTCCCTATCATCTACGTTTATGCCCCTGTGACTGTGGGGATGTTGAAACCCTGGAACATGTACTTCTGTATTGCAGCTTTTACAGGGACCTACGCAAAGAGCTTTTATATCCAATTCTCCAAAGGTTCCCGGGAAGACCGAGTAAATTTTATATTGAGTATTTACTAGCCAATAAAAACACAAATATAACTATGATAATGGCCAGATTTTGTGTGGCAGTCATGGCATCCCGTAAGATGATTTTGTCATCAAATTTTAGATCCCCTAATTCTCCAGTGTATTATATAATACCCTCCCATATTTTAATATAATATTTAGAATATTTATTTGTTTATTATTATCCTAGGCAACTATATGTCTATTAATATTCTCCATGGCTACACGTTATTAACTTTTAATTTATCCAATTATATTTGTATTATTGGTGTTGTCTTTCGAATTTGATTACCATGTATTTTTTGGTCTATGACCATAAATAAACAATACATACAATACATACAAGCCTTGAGCTGGCCTTATTGCTGTGGGAGAGCTGAAACACAACCCTGGTCCACTCCAGCAGTTTACCTCACGGGCTGATTGGTGGAACGTCATCTTTGAGTCCTATCATCACCTGGTTTTTATCTGAAGAACTAGTGCAGTGAAGCCGATCCGATCATAAATAAAGATTTATATTGTTCCTCTCCTCTCACAAGCTGAGGAGATAATACTGGGGGGGGGGATGCAGGAGATGCCATGGGTTTAATGTGGGCTGATTTGCTTCCCCCCCCCCTTGATTAAAATATGCAAAGGAAAATGCAAAGCAGCCTGGAGTTTCCCTTCCCCAAACCTCTCATTTTCCCTTCCACCACTGGGGCTTCTACTTTAAAAAAATTAAAGATCAATTCACATTGGCACAAATTGTCCCAAACAAATATTGAGAGAAAATTCCTGTGGCTTACACAGCAGCTACATCAAAATAATACAGCTCAGATGAGATCTGGCCTACAATGTGCTCCATCACAACAAATTAGTGTGAACTGAGGAGTAAAATAAGACTGCATTTTAGGACCTTTTCTTTTTAGTTTTATGTCAATGTCTTGATCTCTTGAATGACCTCCCCTTCCCTTTTCCCTGTGAGTATTGACAGTCACAAGATTTCAATGTTGCTTTATGATGATTATTTGGTTTAGCAACCCTTGAACAAAACCAGCCTTAAAATTGTTAACTAAATTTTGGCAGCTGGGCAAATATGAATAATTAACAATCAGTTTATTCAAAAAAACAAGAGTTATTTTTGGGAAGAGTATACAAGTGTAATTGGTCATTGGATTGACATACCCTTGAACAGGTGCAGTCATTAAAATACCTGTATCAAGGCCTGCATTTTGGTGAGAAACTTGCCTGGTAGCAACACGTAATGCCACTGTTTTATTGAGTGACAGATTTACTGGGCAGCTGAATGGATATTTTTTAATATTAGAGGAGGCAAACTAATAAATACCATCCTTAAAGTTTTGCTGCTAAAATTTTGGCTCAAGTGCTTTATAAGGCAGCAATATGGGGAGAGGAAGTAAATTGTGATTTGAAGGTTCTGCAGAATAAATCTATGTGGCAGGTAGTGGGGCTCCCTCCAGGGACGGGCTGAGCTAGGTCTTCCTTCAGTTGCTGCCAGAATAGATTTGGACTGTCCCAGAGGCTTGGAGGACCATTCGCTGACAAAATGTTACCAGCTGAAGCAATTACTGTCTGGAGGAAGGACACACCAGTGTCATGATAAGTTAAAGACTGACAGTCTTTTCACAGAAAGTTGCCTCATGTTCTTAAGAATTGGATATTTGTGCCATTGCCAGATAACAATTCTCGACTTGGTATCCTCAACTCCAAGTTGATCATGCAACGCCATACCATTTTGAGGCACTTTCTCACAGCTCCGCAGAGCTTTGACACAACTTAAATTCCAACAGATGCCCTTTGCATATCTCAAAGGGCAATATGAAGGAATTCCCATTATAAAATTCAAATGTGTGTTTGGCTGTAATCAGGTTGAAGATATAATTCATTATTTATTGTTCTCTTCCCATTATACGGATTATTGTGAAATATTCTTGTCACCTATCATTCAGTTGTATGCCAATTGTACTTCCGAGGAAGCGGTAGCAGGATTGCTTGCAGACAATCAGTTATTTACAATATAAACTGTACCACAATTTGCACTGGCAGCCAAGAAGCTACGTTCTTGTCGTGTTACAGATCACAATGCTGTATGGTTGTCATCAGTATCTTCAGTGAGCCTGGATGTGTGTTTTGAAGGGTATTATGATTCAACCTGTGATAAGTATCTCAACTAATTTTTACAATCTCATTTTTAAACTGAATATTTTTTTCTTATATCACATATTATAAAGGCCTGTAGTCAGAATCAGAAACAAGAAAGCTGTTGTTGTTGACACATTGGCTGAGGTGTGGGATCGCTTGACCTGATGCTAGCACACACACTTGGGAGTGGTGAGGAATGCCTTCTGGCAACCCTTTCTAAACAAACAAACAAACAAACAAACAAACAAACAAACAAACAAACAAACAAACAAACAAA
>JAHTLZ010000198.1:1329560-1389868 GCA_023846285.1 Phrynocephalus versicolor | reverse complement strand
ACACACACACACACACACACACACACACACACACACACACACACTTTTTCTTTAAACCTTAATGGAAGGATATAATAAGCGAGATCAGCACTACCTATACAACTGTGTCCCCATTGGTGTGGACTACCCTACAGATGTAGATAAGCAACTATGCTTCATGAGCATAGTGGTGTGGAAGCAAAACAAAAGTTATTGTCAATTTTAGCTTATTTTTTAAATTGCAGGGTCACTGAGAACTCTCTCTCTCTCTCTCTCTCACACACACACACACACAGAGAAGAGTGCAGTGGTACCCTGACTTAAGAGCAGCTTGACTTAGGAGCAATTTGACTTAAGAGAGAAAAACTGTTGGTGTTTTAACTGTCACCTTACAAATTTTAGATATGTCTACTTGACTTACAATTGTTTAAATTAAAAAAAATTTTTAACTTATTTTTCCATTTTTTTAGATAGGTACCCTGACCTAAGAGTAGTTCGACTTAAGAGTATGCATTCGGAATGGATTAAATTCATAAGTTGAGGTACCACTGTAGTTAAATTCCTGCACAAGGCTTGGCTGGAATATTCCACTTTCACACAGGAGGGAAGAGGAAGGTATTGTGTCAGGTGAGGTGGTCCTCTGTGAGCATCCACTTGTGGTATGTCTAGTCAAAAAACATATAGGCCAGGCACCTGTTGAGTTTTGGTACAGCAGAACTTTGTCATGTCAAAAAGATACATGGGAGGAATGTTCCATCACATCCATAACTTAGGTATGTTTGCCCAGCCAAATTCCTTGGCCTTTATTCCCAAGGAAGCGTGCATGCCGAAAAAGTTGGACTCCATGTGGAAACTTCTCCGTAGAGGAGAAGTGGGCAACGTATGCTTCAAATGTTTCCCAGACTACCGTTCTCTCAATTCCTTTTACATTGACTGGGGCTGATGGGAGAGTAAAAGTGGGCCAGCCTTGTTGTAGAGCAGTGTTGGCGAACCTATGGCATGAGTGCCAAAAGTGGCACTCGGAGCCTTTTCTGTGGGCACCCGACATCGCCCCTTCACAGCCACCTGTATTCAGGTTAAATTGCTGGCACTTTGCGAAAAATTAGTGGGTTTTGAATCTCAGTTTGGGCACTCGGTCTCTAAAAGGTTCGCCATCATTGTTGTGGAGTGATGGCTGAAACTTCCATTATCAGATGGCAGCTTGAACAATGTTGCAAAGATCCCAGCTTGAGAATGAAGGAAGGGCTGCAGTCCTGGTGCTGTTGCCATGTCTCCACACCACCAGTTAGGAGCAGTTCCTATATTTGGCGGTGAAGGAGAAATAGAAACTGGGACGCAGGGTGTGGAGACGTGTCTATTTGAATGAGAAAGAAAAAGTTTTGCCTTTGATCCTGTCAGTGGAACAAGACTGGTAGCTTTGTGCTTGAAGTTTGGTTCAGATGTTATATGTGTATAGTTGGGCAAAAGAACTGATTGGCCATGTTTCATCTAGGAAGACTGCCTACTTGAACCACTTGCTGCCTTGTGGTTGAGCCCTGAAAGACAAGTGGACTCAGATTCCCAGGACAAATATAAGTCAGCAGCAATTTTGTGGGCATCATGATTATTAATAATAATCACCCCGCAGCTGTAACCTTGGGCACTGACTGAGAACAGTACTTTTTGCACACATCTGCTTGGGACATGTTCATTATCATTATTTATCAACATCTTGATTTATTAATCATTGTTTGCTAGTAGAAATCCGTAGTTACATAGCGCAGGCCTTGCTGCTAGCAGACACATTCCCATATCTGCTGTTGACTTTGGTGGTTGGGAAGCCAGTAAAACATAGTACAACTGTGTGAAGTGCAGAAGGGCTTGTTGGAAACTCCACACCAGTTGGTGCAAAAATGGTAGACTCTGACTCATTCTGATGGGTGTCAGTAAATGAAAAAAAAGACATCAAACTTGCATTTGAGTTGGGTTTTCTATTTTTGGAAAAAATGACTTCTACAAAATCTGTGATGTGCCGTCCAAGCTTTAAAGAGGAGGAAATAGCTCTTTAATTGAGCAGAATGTGGGTGGGTGTGGAATAGTCAGCCATTCAGGCTAGGGTGTGTATTCCTTCCTCATTTCTAAAATCTGCAAAATGGTGAGGGCATAACATCCCAATATACCTTTAGACTTTTCCCAGCTCTACTCCAAGGTCATTCAAGGGGAGAATCTCTGAGGTTTGAATGGATCTCGGCCTAGATTCCTAGAAGGAATGCTGGCTGACTTGAGTTGGTATCAGCTCATCTGAAATTTGTGGTAATAACTGGTTAAGTGGTTATAATCATTCTGTTTTTAATGAGAGTGGATTAGCTTTTTATACAAGGACATGGACCTTCAGAAGGAGGCCGCGAGGGGTGTGGAGAAAGTGTACTTCTTTAATCTACATAGACATGCTCTTCTGTGGGATGGAAAAGGATCCTGTGGAAGTTCCTCTTGGATGTTGCAGTGTCAACCCTTGGGGCTGACATGTGTATGTGATGTGACATATGTTTGAGAGCATGATTCTGCAGCAGTACTGATTGGATACCAAGGTTAACTTTACCCATCTATATTTTCTGTTTCTGCATTCTGTGATAGTTGCTGTGGGCCTCAGCCCACTTGGTGCTGGTAGCAAGTCCAACATAAAAGCCAAAGCACAGTAGTAGTACTATTCAGGAAACATGTCAGTAATTGCTGCCCCCCTCCTCCCTCCTATTGATTTGAAACACAACCTCAAATATAGCTATCACCAACAGAAGAGCTACAAAGGAGAAACTGCTTGGGTTCCTTCTTCAGATTTGCAGCCCTATGCCCACGCTCGTTGATATCCAACGGAGAGAGGGAGAAATATATGGTACTTATTCCCAAAACTCCTAAGAGAAATTAACTTAAAGGAGACTACTGTATTGTGAAGAGGGGAAAAAAGGGAGAACAAAGGGAGATGATTATGCAGTTCATCCTGCATAGCAAAATTCATTCCTGGCGCATGTGGTCTCTACTTTGGCCATTGCTCTGTGTAGCGTTGAAGTGTCAGGCATAATTTCACCGAAATCCAAGACAAATGGCTTCCTCACCCCTGACAGCAAAAGCCTGAAGCAGACTCCAGAGCAGAGCTTGCTTGCATGCAGTGAGTTAGGAGCTAACAGCGCCTGGCCTGTGTCATGGACCGCATCTTGATGTTTCTTTCTGTGCCTTAGTTGCTTGACCCTATGCATGGTTGGCTGGGACTCCCCGGGGTCAGCCCAGCCAGTAGGCACAGCTGAGCTGGGGGGAAAAGCATGCAGACTGGGGAATTCTGGTAGATTTAGTTCAGAAGTTATGGTCCCAAGCTCCGAAGTCACTGTACAAGGCAGCAGATTTGGGGCAGTAAATTGCTGCTTATTTGATTTGTTCATGTTTGATTTTTAGTGACAGAGCTGAGATGTTACTCCTGTGCCAAAATAATATGTTTGGTTTGGAGTGCTTGAACTATATTGCAGGGAGGGGCATGTACCCTGCTTCAGTAAATATCTTGGCCTCCTTTTGGAAGCTCCTTGTTGGGGCCCAAGATGGTTGTTAGCAGTAGGGGCTCTGCCCCCCCCTTAAATTCCCAGGGCTTGCAGTTGTTCAGCCAGCCCCTGGGCATGTTTACTCCAGTTGGAGTAAAGCCTGTGGAGCTGAATGGGCTTACTTACTCCATCCTTAGTGTGGCAGAGTTTAGTTTGAATGACACATGTGTGTTTATAATGGGTGTGTGTAGAGTTTGGCTTGGGAAGTGAGTATATTTCATGGCGAGTGCCGGGAAGAGGCAGACCTGAGTCACTGGATAACTTCTCCAAAGCCAAGAATTTTCATTTTAAAACTGGAATATCTGAAACTTTTTCTTGTCCTTGAACTATCCCCCCACATCTGTATATGTAACGGTGTAAGGGAGCTGAATCCGGAGAGAGACAGAAGCTTTTTTCTGGCAGAGACACTGAAAGTCCCAGAGACCCTCAATTCATGCTGGCAGGTACCCGAAATTACACAAAGAAAATGTCTCCCCTTCTCCCCTTTCTCCTTTGGCTGGAACAAGCGTGTTTAAAATGAAGCAGAGTTCAAGATCTGAATAAGCTGAGCACCAAAGAGATTGAAATAAATTCCCAAGAAGAAGGAGGAAGAGAAACGGCGTCTCTCTTCTTTGAGAAAGCAACGGTGGTGGGTGATGGTCTCTGTAGGGATATTTAGGCCTACTGAGATGAGCTCAGATGGATAGTTGGTGATCTTTAGTCAACAGTATTGGAAGAAGAAGTGAGAACCACCTTCCTCCTTCCTGGTCTTGGAAGAGCGGAGCAAAAAGCATCTGGTCCCTACATTCATGAACTTCACATAGGGCGCTTTTACACGATTCCTAAAATCCGAGGCAAAGGGCTCCCAGATCCGGAGCTTAAAAATGTTTCCCCACCAGCTCCGGACTTTAAAAAAAAATTAAGTACGACCACGCCCACCTAAGCGCGTCCCAGGGCACTTTTCAAGTACCTGGCCTCCAGGAGGTAAAAAATCTTCCAATGCGCATTGTAAAGCTGTGAATGCCGGGCTCCCTTGCCTTCTCTTTGTTTTTTTGTCCCTGCCGCCCCTTTAAGAGACAGGAATCACTATGGGGTGGCTGGGGGTGGCTTCGGAGGTGAGCCTGCATTTTTTCTCCCTTTTTTTTTCTCCCTTCCCTCATGCAGACAGGAACAATGGAGTGCGGAGGGGTGGGAAAACAGGAAGAGCGACAAACCCCCAGAATCTCTGGTCCGAATTTAAGTTGCAGGCGGATTTTAGAGGTTGTGTAAAAGCGCCTATAGACCTGCAGTAAGAAGCAGGGCCTGGTTTGTAGTCCTGGTTGCTGGGTACTTTAATTTCATTATAGCTAGGTAGGCCAAACCTGTTACAGGTCCTGCCATCCAGGACCAATGAGCACAAAAGACAGCTCCCCCCCCCCCCCGTTATCACCTTAATGGTAGAAATTCCTTCTGTAGAAATTCAGTCTGGCTCCATCCTTTCTGAGCTACCGGTTGCTGTAAAAATTATACTAAAATGCCTAGTTTTTTGTTGTCATTAAACTGGCTTTTAAAGTACAGTGGATCCTCGTATAGCAAATGGTTTGTCTAACATAAAATCTGTACAACATAAAAAAATTCGGAGATAGGGGAAATTTGCTTAACAGAATCACCTATGGGGCGAATCCGTACAACACAAAAATGGTCACGATTAGGAATTACAGTGGACCCTTGTATAACAAAGGGTTTGTATAACATAAAATCTGTACAACATAAAAATTCTGGAGATAAGGAAAATTTGCTTAACAGACTTGTCTATGGGGCGAATCCGTACAACCTAAAAATATTTGTGATTAGGGAATACTCTGTTTTCAATGCATTCCTATGGGAAATTTGTATAAAGGAAAATCTGCTTAACATAATTTCATTTAGAATGAATTAATTGCTTTATACAAGGTACCACTGTAGTTTTAAGCTGTTTTGAAAATATGAGTTTAGATACCTTGTTGTGCATTGCTTTGAGGGCTCTGGTGGGCATCAAATGCCATTAAAATACAGTACATATCTGAATAAAATGAAGCAAGGAGACTGCTGAAAATATGCAAACAAGCAAACCCAATGCCCCTCTTCAGACTGCTTTTCCCAGAGGACCCAAACTGTAATAATGAGCTATCATCTGAGATAAAGTATACAACTAGAACAGAATTAGATCTTTCCCTGGCAGAACTCACATAAACACCTAAAGTTAATTTGGTTTATTTACTTAAATATATATTTTCGCCACCTTTCCCTTTCAAAAGGAGCCAAGATGGCTTACATAATCAAAAGATAGTATTTTGAAGCTACCAATGAACATACATTTATTAAAAAGGATCAAACAAATGTCATATTTAAAATCACAGATAACACCAAATCTAATTCAAAGCAGGAAGGTACAGTACAACAATCTATTTAAAAACCCTAATCAGGCAACCAGTCTCTGAGGGAAAACTTGCCTGAAGAGGAAGGTTTTCTGCTCCTTGTGGAAAGATGAGGACAGCCTTAGTGTATTGTGGAGGGGAATTTCAAAATCTGGAACAAGCAACAGAGAAAGTCCTCTAATGTTCCCAATCAAATGAACCTGTGAAGGTGTCAGGACTGAGAAAAAAGCCTTTCCCACTTATCTTGGCATTTAAGCAGTCTTATAAAGCCCTTGAGATAATTTAGACTCAAGTTGTTTAGGGCTTTATACTTTAGAAACTGCACTTTGCATACTGCCCGGACGCAGGTTGGCACCCGGTGGAATTACTGTACCATTATTCACTTTAGTCATCGCTATTGCTTGTGAAGAATCTGTGCCAAGGTCTCTCTGCCTACCCAAGAGAAGATGCTGCCCCACCTTGGTAGTGAAAGTGTCTATCTGTCTGGCTGTGTAGGATAGGGACTGTTTCCTAGGTGGTTACTGTGGAACCTTCAGCAAGCAAGAGTGAGAATGTAAAACCTTTCCTCCCTCCTCAGTTGCATCATCATCATCATCACCATCACCACCACCACCACCACCACCACCACCATCATCATCATCATCAATTTCTCAGCATAACTGATGCAGGTGGCTGTACCAAAGAGTTAAGCCTAAACATTATCAGTCAGATCCTAAATGTTCACAGGCAAGACAGTGCTGTACATTTGGAAAATCATTTTTATAAAATTTCAGGCAGCCAATTAGCAGCTACTGGCCATTGGTTTAAATAGGCAAGCAAATGGTTGTTTTGTTGTTCTTGGTTAATTCATTTTCTTTTATTGTAAGCCAACCTGGACCTATTGTCAGACACAAGGATGGAATATAAATATTGATTTAAGAAAGAAGAAGCAGAACCAATCTGGAAGTATTCAACCCTAATTCTAAATCTGAGTCAATTGGGATAGACTCTATCTTTACTTTTATAACTGACTTGAATGGGTGTGGATGACATGTCATACTAGTCATTTATTGATATTTAGTATTACAGTATTTGTATTTTTACCTCTTTCCATCCCAGAGGAATGGAGGGAGTTGCAGTGAATAACTGCAGCTAAATGGTTTAAATAAAACTAGACAACCTTTGACGGTGTCCTTTAATCTGCCCCCTTCTGCCATTGATCCCAAGGCAAATACTGTATAGCAGGCAGGCTCTCCTATCATACACATGCAGCATCCCAGCCCCAGAAATCCCTCCTTGCATTTTGGACTCCCCAGCTTCCAAGCTTCATATCATGCATTATGTTTACATATCAAAGCCATGTTGATAAGTGCACCCAATGCCTCTCCTTTTCAGGCCTACCCATGATCTAAATTTCTGAACCCCACTAGCCGTACTAGATTTGCCATTCTGATTACAGGACTAGGCAAGCCGTGCGTACTGAGAAGTACCCAGACCTTGCGAACGGACTCTGCACGTGGGGTCTTTGTCCTTCTAACAATGTCATGTCCTGAGCGACTGCCATGACTACTACTCCTTTTTGTGGTCACTGCCTTCATAGGTGTGCCATGACTGAGCTTGAGGCCTGTAATGTGGCTGGGGAGTGGATACAAAATAAATACCTTGTGTAGAAAGCCAATTGCTCATGAGGCCCACTAGTTAGTCACTGCACAAATAAGAAGAATATGCTGTTACTTCCTCAGATGGGAAATTAAATACTTTCTAAATTGCTCAGAATACCTGGCACTCTTAGAGTAACCCTTTGAAGGTTTTTTCAAGGGGTTATGAATCTCATGCTTGCATGTTAAGCGGCAGAGTTACACTATTTTAAAAAAAAATAGTCCTGATTTTCAATACTGTAGATTGTTAATTTTATATTAACACTTTTGAATTAACAGGTCTGCAGAAATAAGAAACAAATGTCCCCCCCCCCTTTTAAAAGTGTTTCTGCAATTCTGTGTCTCATATCCCTGACAGAGAAGGCTGCTGGGGTGACTGGCAGGAGGGTTCATATAAAGGCAACCAGTTGTTTGAGAGCGAATGTTATATAAGAAATACCAGTTCAAAGGCAGTTTGGTTCCCATAAAACTATTTTGCATTTTTGTGTATGTGTTTGTGTGTTTGGGTACTAAATTTCATGAGGCTCTGTTTATTTCACTTGCTGCATGAAAGCCACCTCAAAGGACTTTCCAGAGACTGGGCCATTTGACACAGTAGAAAACCTCCCCCCCCCTTTGCTTGCTGCCACTTGGCAATATTTTAGCAACCAGCAGTTTGGAGAATACCAGCGACTTTTTGCGTAGCAGCTTCTGGGTAGAAACAGCTTCCAGCAAATCCATTCTTTGTTTTTGAATCATAACAGTGTGGTGGTGGAGTCAGCTTCAGAAAGAGGACTCTTTTGTCTCTGGTAAGAGAAGATGGTAGAATTATTATTATTAATATTATTTGCTTTAAAAAATAAACCAAAGTTATGAAATTTAAGGGTTTACTGATGTTATATAAGAGGAAGTGTCTTACATTAGTCAAGTGTTACCTGACTAAATTTTTTAGTACTATATCATTAAAGTTCAGGTTTTCGTCTTACACAGATATCAATGTCGCATCATTCTCTATATATTGATGTATCACTGGGATATATCTCATTGTATGTATACCATACCTGTTATGATTTCTATAATTTGATTTTGAAGTTTCATATCACAACCTGTAATTATTTTCTCTTTTTATTTTCATATCTCAAATGGCACAAATGAATTTACCTCCTTTTTTCGGTAACTGTTTTTTCCAACAGTGGGATTTCCCTTTCCTATGCAGTGGAAATTATTTTTGTTGTTTAAAGCTAATTCTATAACTTAAATATGCTCAATTCTCACTCTAATATCTCTGTACAATTCCTCTATAGATAAATTTTTTATCACCAAATGTGTTCTGATTGGAGTAATATCTTTTTCAAAAATATGTTTTAAAATGGAAAGGAAGGATATGTTGTACTGAGAGTATCTAAGAGGCTCGGAGATCAGAAAGGAATGACAAAAAAACCTAAGGGCACAATCCACCAGGAAGCTTTGTCTTACGCCAGACTTTTGGAAATGAATGGAAGGCTGGCAAGGGCTTACTTAGTCCTAGCGCATTTTGCTTTCATTTCACGACTGACGCCAGAATTATGTGGTAGGATTTTAGACATTTTGTGACTTTTAAAAAAGAGTCATGCAGGTCATTTTACCAAAAAGAAATCACAAAGCTAACCGCAAGTCATTTAGATGAAATAATGAACAGCCATAATAAATGAGATACCTCAGCCAAGTTCCATGGCTGTGCCTGCTGAAGGCTTTCTAGAGAAAGAATTAATGAGGACAAAAGCACTTGCATTTACTGGAGTAAGAACAGCAGAATTCTAATACCTGAAGATATTATCTAGTTAACAATTTTACAATCTCAGAATTATTTTAGCTAGGCAAATATTGGTGCAAAAGTCAGAGCTATTGATTGAGGGGAGAGCTTGGAGAAATTTATATAGGTCTTCTTTGCAAAGGACCATACCGTGTTAGTCAGGGTTAGAGGTGCGTAGCCAGCATAATCTGATCCACAGATTTGAAAACCTGTATTATTGAACCTGTGTTTTCTCTCTCTCTCAATCTGTTTCTGCTTTGCAAGTTATTTCATTGCTTCTGAACCTGCCAAAGAGAAATGCAACCTTGGAGGAAAAGTACAGTTCTTTTAAAATATTTCTGGCTTTATAAATATGAACTGATGATGGTCTTGAATGGGTGGTAGAGAGAGAATAATTTCAGACCAACTGTTTTAGAGGCAAACGATTAGCAAATATTGTTCCAAAAGTATGTGTACTTTATATTAGGCCAGTTGCAATATGCAGATTGAAACTCAAAAAGTCAGATATTTGTCCCACGTTTCTCCCTAAAAAGAACCCAAGATGGTTTACATAATTAAAAAGACAACATCTGAAACCTAAAAACAGTAAATACACAAATAATTAAAAAATCAAACAAATATTGTATTAAAAACGGTAGATAAAACCACTTAACACATAAGAACAGCAGAGCACGAGAATCCATTAAAATCCAATTCAGACCACCAGTCATTAAGAATGATCTTTGCCTGCTTTGTTGAAGGACAGCAAAGATGGGGCCAGCTTGGCCTCTTGTGGGAGGGAGTTCCAGAGTCTGGAGCTGAGAGAGAGAAGGCCCTCTTCCGTGTCCCCACCAAGCACAATGGGACTAACAGGAAGACCTCCTCTGATGATCTTAATTCCTGGACAGACTCATAGAGGGATTTGTGGTCTTTTAAATAGCTTGGACCAAAGCTGTTTATGGCTTTAAAGGTTAAAACCAGCACTTTGAATTGTGCCCAGAAACTGATTGTCAGCCAGTGGAGCTGTTATAACACAAGAGTCATATCTTCCCCGTAACCCATTACAGGTAGCCATTTTGCTGTTGCTGAGGGCTATAGCTTTGCTTTGCAACACAGCTGTAGTTGTTATTCCCTACCATCTTTCAAAGTCAGGCAAATGAGAGGCATTGTTAGCCTGAGGTGTGTAGAGGGGAAATAGAGCTGCCTGATTTTCAGCAGAAGGAGGCCATTTGGGACTAACGAGCCTATTTGGACTTGAAACCCCAGGGCAAAGTTATCTGGGGTACAAGAAGTCAATTCTGGCATTTTCACATTGGAGTGTGGCTGAATTCACCTTTCTGATCTTCATTCGCCCACAGCAGTTGGTACAGAGGTGTTTCAGAAGCTAATGTGCTCACTGATATTTATCATAAGTCTGTAGTTTAACTATGTAACTGAAATTCAGGCAATAACTGAAATTCTTGAAAAGACTAACACGGCTACCTCTCTGAAACTTAAATAACTGAAAGAATGCTACTTCTCTATACATCTGAGGCCTTTATTAACAAAAAAGAAAAAAAGAAAAAAACAAACTGGCATTTAAATGAATGCTTCCTTTCCCAGAAAATATATACGAAGAATCCTGCTTCTAAAAATCAGGAGACTTGTTGGCAGTTGGACTGAAGTCAGCGCTCTAAAGAAAATAAACCTGGCACAATCCAGCTGAAGTCGGCTGCTTCTCTGTCTCCCTGGTTTTGTTAAGAGAATTGAAATGAGCATTGATTACTTTCTCCTTGACAGTGAGACGTAGAAGTCATAACAGGCTGGATTGGGCTGTGTGTGACTATTGTCAGAATCTGTATCCTCATTTCAGTCTTCTGGAAAACTGATTCTGTAATTTTTAACTTGAACAGTTTTGGAATAAATTTGCAGTGAATTTCCAATCAAATCAACAGCATTACTAACAGGCAGGCACACACTTTCTAATCACCCAAAGGGAGAGGTTCTGAGATCCCTTTCAGAAGATTGAATGGTATTCTTCTGAGTTACATTTAACATGGCTTTTCTGAACCGAATCAGAGTCCATCTTCTCCGTACACCCCTGGATATTTTTTGATCAAGGAAAATGTCAAGCAGCATGGTTTCTCCCCTCTGGCCTGGGATGAGATAAGGCATTCCCATAAATGAATTTGGAAGGATATGCTCTAAGGTCAGAAATGTATATACTGTACTCTGTTTCTCAAGCCATCAGATCAGTACATCAGAAATATGAATTTTCGGCATGAACCCTTTTGATTAGTATATATTCACCTTGATATTTGAAACTGTAGCCCCCACCCCTCCTCATTATTATCCTCTTCCAAGAGGAAAAAGTATGATGGCAAGTATAGAAGAGCCACAGGAGTGATGAGATGGGACAAACAGGCAGGGAGTTTAGGAGAAAGAAAGAAGCGGCCATGAAATTTATGGACAATCTAACCACATGACACTGTTGCCTTTGGCAGGCAAGGAGGACTCACATCCAGCCTCATGATCCCCCACCAAAAGAGTTAGAAATAAGCACTTTACAGAGGAAGTGAACTCAAATTCCTATTGTGTGCCCGATCCATGCAAAACTTTGTATGCTTTGGAACAGAAGAGACTAATGATCCTATTTGGGCACAAAAAGACAAGATGAGGAATGGGGAGAGAAGAAGGCATTCCTTGTAGGAACTGTGTTTTCTGTAAATAAGTAAGCATCCAAGAGTGGACTAGAACCATACTTAAAATAGGAATGACAATTCTTTCTTTCTTTCTTTCTTTCTTTCTTACTTACAGTGGGTCCTCGTAACTGTTTGTATAACATAAAATCTGTACAACATAAAAAATTCCGGAGATAGAGGAAATTTGCTTAACTATGGAGCAAATCTGTACAACATAAAATGGTTGTGATTAGGGATTACTCCATTTTCAATGCATTCCTATGGGAAATGTGTATAAAGGAAAATTTGCTTAACAGAATTTCATTTGGAACAAATTAATTCCTTTATACAAGGTACCACTGTATGACAATCTGCATGCCACCTTTCTCCAAGGCAGCTAATAGAGATAGCCTGACACATTACACCACTTGCACTGTGGCAGGCAACCCAAAGGGTACAATACATTTTTTTTTGCAACAGACACAATTTTTGGAGCATGCCCAGTCTTCAAGGTGCTTGCTTGTGTGCTTCTTCATCATAACTCAAAAAACCTGGCTGTGCAGCTTGCCCGGCCTTGTCAGCATCTGTGTATGAACCAGCAAATATGGGTAAGAATTTTGTTTCTAGTGGATTTCTAATAATAATTTAATGGAAATAATTATGAGGGAAAGTATTTGGAATTTATATTAAATGATACATTACTACAGAAACCAAAATTAGCAATTTGGTCTATCTAAGGGTTAGATTGCTTAACTCGGAAGCTTGAGTTTGGATTCTTATATATTCAATTATTTTAGCACTGAATTAGGGCTGCTACCTGTTTTTGAGAGACTTCATACCTGTAATACATGCATGATAAACACATAGGGTGTCTTGTCCTCTCTGTATTGGGACTAGATATATCTCTTCTTGAAGGTTTTTGGTCCACATGGGGCAGAATTGTTTCATTTAATTTTGGATGAACTTGCCAACATTTACAGCCCCTTCATAGTCAGGATAGAAGCAAATGTAGGTTTAAGAAATTGAGTTCAGGGGTAAATGGTATGGACTCATTTCCCCATCTCTTATCAATAAAGCTGTCTCATATGGGCCCCAGGGCAGCTTTGATCTCCCTTTTTGGAAATGTTGCTTATATGCCCCTCTCCAGCAGCTGATACAGGCATAGCGCGATATATATTTCTCTTCCGGTTGTCTCTGTGGCTAGGACCTTTTGCCTAAACACAGAGCAGAAGGGAAAGCATGTAGCGTCTTCTTGAGCTCCAGCAGGCTCCCTGTTGCATAACTGTTCTCACACTGGTTATGAGATCAGTCATGCCACTGGTCACACAACAGGGAGCTTCCGAGAGTGAGAGAGAGTGAAACGGGTGCAGTTTCCCTTCTGCTTCACTTTTAGGCATTGGGATATGAGCCAACATCTTTCCTTCCTTCCACGTAACACACTTTTGAATGCAAAAGTAATACACGTTTGAATGCAAAAGCAAAGTGTTCTGCTTATATACCATCCCATGCCACTTCAAGTAGTCTCTGGGTGGTTTACAGTTTTTAATTACAGTATGCAGCCTATACAGGTTTTTAAAGCCTGCGTTTACATGTACAAAGGGCTCGTTAAACATGGGCCCCTTTGAGTGGGCTCAACAAGGTTCATATAGGTCACAGACAATTGGGTATGTCCTTGGATGCAGTCCTTCATCCAGATGGCATATGCACCTGAAGCTCACAGCTGCATCCACTGCTGGTTGTTACTACTGGGACAATATAAATCTACAGTAATTCCTTTTTTCCTTCTGATGAAATCTCTCTCCCCAACTAAGATTTTAAGTCTTCAAACCAAATCTAAGCTGGCCATATATAGTGCAGATCAGCTGGACCTTGTGACAGACACGAAGTGCCACCCTCCCAGCACTGTTTGCTTGTTTGTGTGTTTGTTTAAACCCTTTCGCGATAAATGTTTGTTTGGATGAAAATACTAACCATCTGGCCTTTTTCTTTCCTTTTAAAATTTTTTTATATGGGAGGCAATGTGTGAAAATGCACAGGATTCTGAGCCAGGTGTGTGTGTGTGTGTGTGTGTGTGTGTGTGTGTGTGAGAGAGAGAGAGAGAGAGAGAGAGAGAGAGAGAGAGAAGATGGGTGGGGGTGGGAACATTTACCTTGAACTGGTTCCTGTTTATTTTCAAACATTGCTGACAAAGTGAGGCTGTTGTGTAGGGCTTTGGTACAGAGGTAGGTACAGTCTGTTCCATGGGACCCCCATTGACAAGGTAGTTCTCTCTTTTGCACCTGCTGGAGTGTGACAACATTCCTCAAGGACAGTTCTTGTCAGAACCATTACGGGCCTTGGTCCTTAGATCAGAGCTTCGGTTCCTTTCAGGGAATCCAAGATCCAAGAAATAACATATCCATACTCTTGAATTTGACTACCAACACTTCGTTAGGGATGGGGAAATTGCAAGGCCTTCCATTTGTTGTAGGATTCCAGCTCCCATCACCCCTCATTTACATAGCCAGTGGTCAGGGATGAAGGGAACTGATTAGTGGTCTTCCTTTCTCAGAGCAGCCCATTACAGTTTTAGGGTGGACTATTCCTTTTAGCTACTCTTCTCCCTTCAGTACGCCTGTTATAGATCGCCAGAAGGAATAGTCCATTAAGCCTGCCATTCACTCCTCTTGGACTCGGCTGACTGATGTAGGCTGGAAAGAAAAATTACTATCTGCTGCCTGATAGGTCTAGCTGCCCCCTGCTTCCTTATTAGTTTGTGACACAACATTGATGGACCAGTGGGAATGTCCTTTGCTTTGTAAACCCTTGTAGGATCTTGGTTGTTTCTACTTCAGTCCCATATGTCTGTCAAGTCTTGGCAAAGTTAAATTTTTGGAGTAGTGGTCTCACTGGTAGTCGTAGATAAGGAGATGCAGGAGCTGATAATTTTAGAAAAATCATTTTTTCCCAAGTTCAGATTTTTATATAGAGAATGCTATGGTCAGTACTGACAGAAAATGAAGAGAAAGTTGTGAAGGCATGAATGTTGCTTTATGTTTAAATCTTTAATGTACAATTGTGCCCAGACTTTGGAACTCCACTCCCACTAGAGGCCAGGACTGCCTCATCTCTGTTGTCCTTCCGGAAACAGGCAAAGACCTTTCTTTTCAGACAAGCTTTCCCTGAATGTGTGTTTTATATGAATATATAGATTCACATAGACTTTGTGTTTATAACTATTTATAACCTTGTAGCTTTAATGTAATGTTGTCTATTAATGCTGTAAGATGTCCCTCAATTTCTTGTTCTCAAATACAGTGGTACCCAGACTTAAGAGCAGCTTGACTTAAGAGCAATTTGGCTTAAGAGTGGAAAACTGTTGGCATTTTAACTGTCACCTTACAAATATTAGATATGGTCTGCTCGACTTACAATTTTTTTTCATTTTTTCATTTTTTAACTTTTTAAAACAAATTTTAGATAGGTACCCCCGACTTAAGAGTAGTTTGACTTAAGAGCATGCATTCGGAACAGATTAAATTCATAAGTCGAGGTACCACTGTACTTGAACATTTCTTAATTGTATTAGACTGTATAGTATCCCTCATTACTGTAAGCCGCCTTGGGTCCTTTTCCAAGGAGAGAAGCGGGGTAAAAATACTCGAAAATAAATAAATAAATAAACCTTCTCACCAAACCTGAAGAACAGAAGGAATATGACAATGCTATAGTGATGTTGATGCTGCTCATTTTGGATTGGAGTCAACATGCTAGGACGATGAAGAGTAATAGTGGAAATGATAGTGATGATATGGAAGAGAACTAGAAAGACCAGCTTGCTTAAAACTATCCAATGAGTGTGTGTATAGTTAATCTGTTCATGACTTCTCTACCTCATCTAATTGGATGTCTATCCCTTCCTCCAAAAAGAGTCTTACAACAGATGCAAGCTAACTTGCTGATTGTCATCTGCTCTGCTCCTGATCAAGAATAGCAACATATAGTTAATAATGTCTGCGCTTTCATCTGGAGAGATATCTAAGCCATGGTGTTCAAATTGTGTGATTGAGGGATGCATGTTATGGGATCCCTTGCAACACTTTTAAAGGGTGCTGATTTCCAGCCTTTTTTATGTCCTGAAAAAAAATCTCCATGATCTTGGGTTCAGCTGGCTTAATGCCTACTGAGGCCCAAAACAAAGATTTAAGAGTTGCATAGAATTATGCTGAAAAAATAAATGTTAAGGCCATGTATTTTGTTTTTGTATTTAGAGATGCCACTTCTTCCCCCATAATATGAGATACTAAAAACTGATATTTACTTAGAACCTTACCAGATGAGATGCTAATTCTGTGTTTAGAAGCAGAGCACCGCGGGCTTGTCTACATTGTGCTAGTGTCCCTGATAATTGTGGGGTTGTTCTGGGTTAATCTGGTATTTTTTGTTGCAGATTTAAATAGATTATCCTACTATCCACACATGGAGAAGGTATTTGTTGCTGCAAGTACTGGGATACTTGCAGCAATAATAACTGTCCATGCAGACATGGAATTGCTCCCTAGCATCTCATTCCCTAGTCCAGTGTTGGTGAACCTATGGCATGGGTGCCAAAGGTGGCACTCGAAGCCCTTTCTGTGGGCACCTGACATCACCCCTTCACAGCCACCTGTATTCAGGTGACATTGTTGTATTGGCACTTTTTTGAAAAATTAGTGGGTGTTGAATCACAGTTTGGGCACTTTGTCTCTTAATACTCCGTTTATGAGCAAGGTCTTGGGGAGGGTGGTGGCTGGTCAGCTTCAGGGTCTTCTGGATGACACCAATGCCCTTGATCCATTTCAGTCTGGCTATAGGCCGCACCACAGTACGGAAACGGCATTGCTCGCCCTGCATGATGACCTCTTGAGGGAGGCTGACAGGGGTAATACATCCGTCCTCCTTGATCTCTCAGCGGCCTTTTATTTCTGACTAGGAGAAGATGGCGGGCGGCAGCTTTCCCCGTTCGCTCTTGCATCCCGGCGCTCTGTTATTTTTTGGGATATCGCTGCCTTGCTCATTTTTCTTTTCTTTTAAACGTTTGTCCTGCCAGAGGACTTGGCTGGGGGTTAGCAAGGGGCTAGTTGGGGCTTGAGGGGCTTGGGGGCTTAAAGGGGGTTCAAAGGGGCTCAGCGTGGCTCGTCGACTAGATGAGCAGACCGGCTCGAAGTTCCACCTAATTCATGCCTGGTAAGGCTGAGCGTTCCCTCCCCTCCCCCCCTCTTTCCCCCCTCCTTCCCCCCCTTTTCTACCTTCGCCTTTATTTGCTTTATTCCTTGGGGGTCTCGCCCTCGGTGGCGCCCTGCTTTTGGCGGCGGTGTTTCATTTCGCCCCTGGCGGCGCCCCGCTCCCTTCTCGTCCCCGGTGGTGCCTTGCTCCCGGCGAGGGCTGCTTGGGGGGGGAGCTTGTTGACAGCCCGGGTCGCCCGCCCCAACGGTCTGGAGGACTCGGGGGTCTTCTGCTGCGGCGGCCTCTGGGCCCTGCCCGAGACCCTGCGGATCACCTGGAGTGGGGAGGTTGTCGCGGACTGATGGTCTCATTCTCGGGCAGCGTTTCGGCTGCCGGTGTTCGGGAGTCGACGCCGTCTTGGCGGCGTTTTGGCTGCCGGTCTCTTTTCGGGTGGCAGGCCGGCCGCGGGAGCGGTCCAGGGTGCGCTCTAGTCTTGGCTTTGCCCGAGTGGGGATGTCCCTCTTGCCTGCTGGCTTGGGGGGGGGGCTGCTGCGGGCTGCTGGTGAGGCCTTCGGGCAGCGTTTCGGCTGCCGGCGCTTTTCGAGCGACGCCTTGCCGCTCGATCTAACATGGCGACGGGCCGGGGACCGACGGCGTCTTTGGCGGCGTCTGGGCCACTGGCCCTTCCTCGGGTGGCATGTCGGCCACCGGTGCGGTCCTGGGGCGATTCAGCCTTTGGTGTTCGGCCCCCATTTTCCATCTCGGGTGGCAGGTCGGCCGCCGGTGACGACCAGGGTGGTGCTCCGTCTGTTGGACTTGCCTGGTTCCACCATAGGCATTATTGGGGCACCACCCAACCAACCTTGGATGGCGGGTTGCCGGCCAACTCCATCTCGGGCGGCTTCTCGGCCGCCGGTGCTGCGTCCAGGCGCTTTGGCTGCTGGCTTTCTGCAGGCGGCTCTCCCACCGTGGTCCCTCCCTGTTGGCGCCACCATGCATCCCCCCCTCTTTTCTCCCGGCCCCTAGATTCCACCTCCCCTTCCCCATGCTATTTCCATCTGTTCTCTGGCGGAGGTATATTGTAAATTGTATTTTATAACTTATAATTTGCTTTATATTTTTATTTCTTTTACTTTATATTTTATTGGCAGTTATTTGTACTACTTAGTTGTTTTTGTTAGAGCTCTGCTCAGTGGTTTCTGTATTACTTAGTTGTTCTTGTTAGAGCTCTGCTCAGTGGTTTCTGTATTGTATTTTTATTAACTGTATTGTTGAGGGTTTTTTTTTTTTGTTATTGCCGCCATGTTTGCAGGGACTCACATACCAACTGTGTCGGGCCGTGGGAGATACGTTTGTAGCCGGGGGGTTCGTCAGACCAGAAGAACCAGAGTCAGGCATCTTGTGCCTGTCCCGCGTTCTGACCCCCCGGCTCGCTGCCACGTGTCCAGGAGTCACTTCTCCAGCGCCTCCAACCTTTCCTGCCTACTGTTGAATGCCAGGTCAGTCCATAACAAAATCCCTGTCTTATATGATTCCATCTTGGCCCTTATTACCGAGACCAGGGGGGGTGCAGGGGGGGGCTTCCCTCTCCCTGCTGTGCCCGCCCGGGTATCTGGTCCAGGGTGTCAGAAGGTTGGAGGGTCAGAAGGGAGGGGGGGTCGCTATCGTCCACCGGGATTCTCTTTATATTTGCAGGGCCTCGACATTGGTTAGCCAGGGGTTAGAGTGCCTTCACCTGTTAGTGGGACAGCGGGACAGATTTGGCATTGTGCTGGGTTACCGTGCTCCCCGCAACCCAGCACAATCCCTCCCGGAGCTCTCCGAGTTCATCGCGGCTGCTCTATTGAAGTCCCCGCGCCTTTTGGTTGCGGGCGACTTCAGTGTGCACGCCGGCGGTGAACTTTCCGGCGCAGCTCTGGAGTTCATGGAATCCATGGCTTCCATGGGTCTGTCCCAGCACGTTGTATGCCCCACTCACAGGTCAGGCCACACCCTGGATCTGGTATTTTCCTCCATGTCGGGGACTTCGAGTCTGGAGGTAGGGGAAATTGTCTCCCTGCCTGTGTCATGGTCAGACCATCACCTGCTCTCTTCCCCTCTGGCGATTCCGGCCCCCCCTCGCGGGGACCATCGGCCTCCAGTTTTGGCCCATCCCCGAAGACTTATGGACCTTTCTCGGTTCCAGGAGGTCTTCGGGGCATTTCCTGGAGAACTGACTGGCGCGCCGGCCAAGGTTGTGGCCAACCATTGGTTTGAAACAGCTGCCCATAGCATCGACCGGATCGCCCCTGAGCACCTTCTCCAGTGCCGAGCTCGGCCCTCGCCGTGGTTCACGTCTGAGCTCCGAGCAATGAAGCAGGTGAGGAGAAGGCTAGAGTGCAGCTGGAGAAGAACCCGGACGGTTACTAATAAGGCTGCTGATGTACTCCAGACTAGGCGCTATTCCAACGCGATCAGGGAGGCTCAAAGATCTTTTTTCTCCCTGAGAATTGGTGAGGCCTCTAACCGCCAGGCGGAGCTTTTCCAGGTGGTTCGGGACCTCACCAATCCTAGTCTGGCCAGGCCTCCTCCTACTGATTTCAGTAGTGAGAATTTCGCAGCCTTTTTTCGATCCAAAATTGAGGCCATCCGGGTCGGCTTCGACTCTGGTTGCAGTAGCACTGTCCTGGCATCCCCTGTTGCTGGTCCACCTTCGTCGTCTCGGTTGGATGTGCTTGGGCCTGTTTCTGCTGTCGAGGCCTCCAAGGCTATGGCTCATGGCCGGCCGGCGTCCACTCCTTTCGATCCCTGCCCTGCCTGGCTAATTAAAGCTGCCAGCGGGACTATGGCCGAATGGGCTTCGGTCATCGCCACCGCCTCCTTCAGCGAGGGGGTTTTTCCCTCCCATCTGAAGGAGACAGTGGTAAAGCCCATTCTTAAAAAACCGGGCCTTTCCCCGGACGATTTAGCAAACTATCGTCCAATTGCTAACGTCCTGTTTACGGGCAAGGTGATCGAGAGGGTGGCGGCGGTCCGGCTGCAGTCGTACCTGGAGGATCGGCAGTGCCTCGATCCTTGCCAGTCCGGGTTCAGGCCTCGTCGGGGGACCGAAACAGCTTTGGTCACGCTGCAAGATGACCTAATCCGGGCGGCCGACAGGGGTTGCTCTACCCTGTTGGTTCTCCTGGATTTGTCAGCGGCCTTTGATACTGTCGACCACGGTATCCTGTTGGATCGGCTCTCTGAGGTGGGAATCGGTGGCACTGCTTGCAGTTGGCTCCGTTCCTTCTTGGAGGGCCGTCCACAGTACGTCCAGCATGGGGGGAGTTGTCGGCCCCTTGGATACTCCCTTGTGGGGTTCCACAGGGGTCGTCGCTGTCCCCATGCTGTTTAACATCTAAGTAAGGCCGCTGGCTGGGGTCATTAGGAGATTTGGAGTCTGCTGTCACCAGTACGCTGATGACGCACAGCTCTATCTCTCCTTTTCCACCTCTGCAGTGGAAGCTGTGAGGATCCTTGATGAGTGCTTGGACGCCGTGCTGGCTTGGACTGGGGCGAACAGGCTTAAGCTCAACCCCGAGAAGACGGAGGTCATGTTCTTTGGGAGCTCACCATTTGGGTACGGTGGCCCTCTACCCTGTTTGGGGGGGGGTTCCCTCCAGCCAGTGGAGAGGGTGTGGAATCTGGGTGTGGTCCTGGACCCGGCGCTGACCATGGAGGCCCAGGTGGCGTCGGTGACCAGGGCCGCTTATTACCATCTTCGTCAGATCGCCCAGATCCGCCCGTACCTGGATGCTGACTCTCTGAGAACAGTGGTCCAAGCACTGGTGATCTCGAGGCTAGACTACTGCAACGCCCTCTACATGGGGTTGCCCTTGAATCTTCTCCGGTGTCTGCAGCGGGTACAGAATGCGGCGGCCAGGCTGGTGGTTGGTGTGTGTCGTTACGACCACATCACCCCAGTCCTGGCCCGCCTGCACTGGTTGCCCGTTGCGGCCCGGATTAGATTCAAGGTCTTGGTTTTAGTTTATAAAACCCTCCATGGCTTGGGACCGGACTACCTGACAGAGCGTATCGTCCAGCAATCCACCTCGGCCCGTCCTGTTCGGCAGTTGCGAACAGGACGGGCGAGTGCACTTGCTGTGGGTTGCCACTCCACGAGAGGCCCGGAAGACGGTTACCCGGAACCGGGCTTTCTCTGTGGCAGCCCCTTTCTTATGGAATTCCATCCCCAGCGAAGTGCGCTCTGCAGAGTCTCTGCAGGCCTTTCGAAAAGCCTTAAAAACTTTCTTATTTCGAGAGGCCTTTGGCGAGCTTTAATTAATTTCTTTTTTTTTTTAACCCCGCCATCGCTACTGATTTTTATTAATCGTTGACCATTGGTGTCATTGGTTTAGAACTCACGCCTCGTTGGCGTTCAGGGATGCACTAGAATTTTTAGAATTTTTATGTGTTATTTGTGTCTTTTATATTGTTGTTGCCTTTATTTGATTATTGCTGTATTATATATTATTATTGTTTGTTTTGGCGCTTGATCGCCCGTTTGTGAGCCGCTTAGAGTTCTGTATAGAAGATAAGCGGGATATAAATATAACAATAAATAAATAAATAAATAAATAAATAAATAAATAAATAAATAAATAAATAAATACCATCGACCATGGTATCCTCCTGAGGAGGTTCTCTGAGTTGGGGATTGGAGGCACTGCTTTGCAGTGGTTCCATTCCTTCTTGGGTGACCATCCCCAGCGAGTGCAGCTAGGGGAAATGACTTCACCCCCTTGGTCCCTCAGTTGTGGGGTGCCACAGGGATTGGTCATCTCCCCCATGCTCTTTAACATTTATATGAGGCCGCTGGGAAAGTTCATAAGGGGGTATGGAGCTTCGTGTCACTAATATGCGGATGACACCCAGCTCTATATCTCCTCTCCATCTTCTGCAGTGGATGCTGTTCCGTCTCGTGAGTGCTGCCTGGGTGCCATGCTGGACTGGATGGGGCTGAACCCGAGCAAGATGGAGATCCTGTAGGTGGGGACCCCCGGTCTCTGTGGTTTGGGAAGCTCCCTCCTATTTGGGGGAGTAACTCCATGAAGGATGGGGTCCGCAGTTTGGGTGTCCTTTTGGACCTGGTACTCACCATGGAGACCCAGATGGCGTCAGTGGTCCATACTGCTCATTACCATTTGCGGAGGATTGCCCAGCTGCGGGCCTTCCTGGACATTGGGGCACTGACCATGCTGGTTCATGCGCTTGTAGTCTCGAGATTAGACTACTATAGTGCTCTCTACATGGGGCTGCCTATGAGGTTAATGCGGAGATTACAGCTAGTGCAGAATACAGTGGCCAGATTGTTAACAAAGTTAAAACGGTTCCAGCATATTACCCCTGTCTTGGCCTCTCTGCACTGGCTGCCTATTCGCTACTGCATTGACTTCAAGGTTTTGGTATTAACATACAAAGCCCTAAACGCTTTGGGACCTCAGTATCTGACAGAACGGCTCCTCCCAAAAAGAACTGCCAGAATCACTTGTTCAAGCCAGGTGGGCTATCTGCAGGTACCGACTCCAAGGACGCCTGGAAAGTATCAACAAGGAAATGAGCCTTCTCGGTGGTCGCACCTCACCTGTGGAACCAGGTTCTGCAAGAGATTCGCCTAGCGACCTCACTACAAGCCTTCAAGAAATTACTGAAAACCTGGCTTTATAGGTTGGCCTTCCCTGATCATTCTGTTTCAACCACCTTATATAAAGAGGACACTATCATTTCTCCCCACCTTATGATAATTTTCTATTAGTTCTTTATTTTTCCATCTGTTCTTATTTTGAATTGTTAAATGGTTTTGATTTATTGTATTTGTGCTTATTTGCTTATTTGTTCTTTTTATTATTATGATTTGATTATTTGGTCTGATTGATTAGTTTTTATTTACTATTTTAAGTTGCTTAATCTGTTTTTGTATTTTGTATATGTATGTAAACCACCCAGAGTAGCTTTTTTGCTAGATGATTGTGGTATATAAATCAAATAAATGAATAAATAAAATAAAAGGTTTGCCATCACTGCCCTAGACTGAGTGCCTTCCTCCTTTGCTGATTTTTCACCTACTCGTTCCCTACTTCTCTCTTTCTTCCTTGCCCCTGTTTAACTCATAGGGCTTTGAACGGTGGAGAATGATCGTTAGGAAAAGCTCATAAGGAAATTCCATTAAATGACACACACACACACCTACAGAGTGTACAGATCATCACAGAACAACGCAGTACTAGGATGGATCCACATGAGCAGATTATGCATGAGAGCAAAGCAGAATAAAAATGTACCACTGCTGGGCAAACAAACACTACCCTGGAGTTTGCTTTGTCTTCCTTTGATTGTGCTGACACTAGTTTGAGCCTTGAACTATGCGGACACCAGGATGTAGAACAGTTTTTATGAGTGCAAGAAAAAGAGAACAATGATAAGTATGGACAGGCACAGTGTTTTTCATTTTATCAGAGGTTTGCCTCCATGTGCATTTGATTTTTTTTTTTTTGTAACTGGTCAGTGCAGAGACTGTAGGGCTTTGTTTCCATCTGTGGTGTGTTAGGCACATGTCACTGAGAGGCTGTGTTACCCTAAGGAAGGCTGTGTTTTTATTTATATAGCTACCGCACTTCCTTGAGCAGCCGCTTTTTATTTTGCATCGCCTTATCCCCTCCCACAGTCATGTGGTCGCTACAGCGGTTCAGCAGTCCGCACTTCAGCGGTTGCTTAGCAATCGGCTTCCCCGTTCGCATTTGGCTGAACCGCTTTAAACTGCGACAGGGAAAAGGCAGAAACGGGGGAAACCGAAAAAAAGGCGGCTTAGTATGTCCGCAAATACAACCAAACCGCTTTAAAAGGAGTATCTGGAACCGATTTAAAAAAACACCCCCCCAGTGGTCGTCGCAAGAAAAACCGACTCAGCAGTCAGAAATGGGCGTGGCCAAGGGGGCTCTTCAGAAGAAGCGATTTGAAAAGCGGACAGTGCTTTTTAAGGCGATTTGTCTTTAAGGAAAAGGCGTTTCAAATCTCAGCTGGCCCTTTTGCATAGTAGTTTCACTCCCACTTTCCCGTTACCTTGAAAGCAGTTGTTATATGTCATCCAGCTGAATTCAATTTATGGCGAACTTAATATGGTTTTCAAGATATTGAAGGAATGGTTTTAACCAATGTTACATCTCAGTGAGTTTCCCTGGCCAAACAGGGATTTGAACCCAGGTCTCCAGAGTCCTCTTCCAACGCTCTATCCCCCTGCGCCACAAGGACTCCCAGCTGAGAGTGTTAGAATCTCCCATGAGAGCCCGGCAGGAAGTCAGTTTGCAAAAGGCCTGCTTTGCTTGCAGTGCTTGATCTGTCTTAAAGGTAAACTCGGATTAAGCATCCTTCTAAAGGATTGCTAAAAGGTTTCTTTTGAATTCGTGCGTGCACAAGCACAAACACATGGAAGGAGAGCAGGGAGAGAAAGGAGGGCTGGAATAGTTTCCATATGTTGGCCGTGGGATGAGAGTGATTTCAGGTTCCCTTTCCACTCCAGTACAGAACCTGGCAGGAACACAATCCTTCAGTGCCAAGCGATATACTATAAACTGTTGCTGTCTTTTAACATTTGAAATAGCAGTGAGGTGTTCCACAATGCAGGAAGCTTCCACGTATACATATGTGAAAGACAGCCCCCCCTGCGTTCCTTCCATGGTTTGCCTGCAGTGTCACTCCTCCTTGTGCAATGTAACTTTTCCCCCCACCCTCAGTGATGGTGATGTCTGTGTGTGTGCGTGCGTGCATGTGTGCATGCTGGAGGAAAGATGACTCAAGTTGGGTAGAGTATTAACCTGTTCTGTGCAGTGGTGCAACTATCTGTCAAGTGTCTCCCTGGCCCCTGAGCTGCAAAAAATGGGGTCTGTTCACATGCCAAGAGCTCTACTTTTGCATCTACTGTGACAAATTACAAGAAATCCCATATCTTTAGGGATCTAAATGTGTACTTCCAGGTCTGAGTCCAGACTAGAGAGGTTCTTACCGGAGTCCCACCTCAAATGTGGGGTTTTCTTTTTTCTTCTAGAGAGTGGTAAGAGCTAGTCCTGAAGATTTTCCAAACTAATTTCCCCCCTCCAATCTGGTCTTTAAGTTGCAGACATTAACTACACCGAGGTAGAAATGATGGGTATGAATGTTAGGTTTACATCTGATTTTTGTTTTTTGTTTGAATTAACTTTTAAGCTTTGGTATTGAGCAAGAAAAAGGGTAGATATGGGGAGATAAAAAGAAAGAAAAAACCCTCCATTACTATTTTGACCAGACTCAGGCATTGCACCAGAGTTATATAGTTGATTTACACAATGGAGAGACTTCTCAGTGGCTGCTTATTTGAACAGCCAAGAATGCATAGACAAAAAAATTGGGTGTACCTAATGTAACAGTAGGGCAATAAATTTGCTGGGTCACCAAAAATAGGTTGCAAATGTGTTTAATTTATTTTAGTAGTCCAATAAAGGTATCATCCTACTCTTTGTGTAATCTTGAACACAATACAGCTTTTCCTAATTCATTCTGAATGTACCTAGAATTCTTGAGAGATAGGGTTAATTGGCAATATGATTACTTAAATGGTCTTGAGTGCTGGAGTGCTCTGCCTTACCTCTAGATTGAGCCCTGCACATTTGTCTCACAGAGGACATCAACTAAGGGAGATTGTGGTACACCTTATTTATTGCACTGTGATGGTCTCTGAGTTAATCCAGATATTATGTTTGTTGTATACTGTACTATACTGTAGTTTACTCATAGGTGGTTGTAGAGGGAATGGGGATGGGTGAATCTATGAATTTGGGATTCCACTAAATTTTTCATTTGTCTCAGTTAAAGTTTGTGTTAGTTTGTATTGGATGTGACAAATTCCCGCCACTCCTCCTGACCTACAATAACATTTATATATGTTTTCCTTTGTCCACACACTTTCTGTAAGCATTTTTTTCTGCATGTAATATGTTCACAATTTAATCTAAGATACACATTTTTGTGTTTACTTTTCTTTATTATAATCACCCCGTTCAATTTTTTTAGAATTGCTAACTGGATCACAATTTTTTGAAAAGTGCAGATTTATGCACAAGTAAATTTGTAAATTTGGCAGCTGCAAATCTAATGAATGTTCACAATTTTCTCCATTAATTGCTTCTACATTTCTAATAGGGAATGAGGTAGGATATCTCTTGGGGGGGAAATATATTTGCTTTGGCCTGTTCAAACACTTTTCATGTTGTTCTAAGCAAATTTTACACAAGGGAGTAAGTCTAGCTAATTGTCTTGTGAAATGTCAGGAAACAACAGGAGCATTTTTCAGGGTTTGCTTTTTTAAAAATCTCCCTGTTTACTGGTTAGTCTTCACCCAGAAGCAGTCTATATAGACAGAGGGCAATGTTGCTAGTAATCTCAGATTCTCTTGCCAGAAGTGCAGTGTTGACTGGTTTCCTCCCTCAGAGGTTTATGTGACCAGAAAGGCCACAAGGACAAACATCAGCATGAATGGGCAGGCCTTGTCCATCTCTGTGAGAAATGCAGGACCAGGCAGGGGAACCTGTAGTTGATAGGCTTAATCCAGTTCCCACATGGCCAGACTCTGGTTATCTGTAATGTCTGAGTCTGTCCTCTCTCCAAAGTACTGCTTGCCTCAGACATAGCAAGGATTCAGGGGTACTTTTTTTAGCATGAAGTTCCACACAAAATGTGCAGTTGGGGATAAATTGTTCAGTTGGAAATTAATGTGCGTGTGGCACTCGAGAAACAAAACAAGGACCAGACAGCTTATATGTACAGTATATGTTTATTAAGAATATAAACAATAGGCAGTGTCTTATAAGACCATTTACTGTATGTAAGCATTTTGAAGTGCTTGGTTTCCGCTATTAAGTCAAACTGCTCAAACCACATTCTTTTTTGAGGGGGCCTGGAACCCCCTTTTCTTCATCTTGATCAGTATTGGAAGTGTATAGGCCTTATTGAGTGCAGAGTAAGAGGCACCAGGGGTGTGGTGGCTCAGTGGACTAAGGCTCTGAATGCTGTCGGCTGCAAAGTTGGCAGCTCGGCAGTTCAAATTCTGGGTGCCACGCAGCAGCGGAGTGAGCTCCCACTGATCACCCCAGCTCCTGCCAACCTAGCAGTTCGATAGCATGTAAATGCAAGGAGATAAATAGGTACCGCCATAAAAAGCGGGAAGGTAAAACAGTGTTTCCTTGCAGCCATGCCAGCCACGTGACCATGGACTTGCACAACACTGGCTCTTCAGCTTGCATACGGAGATGACCACTGCCCCTAGAGTCGGACATGACTAGCACACATATGCGGGGGGGGGACTTTACCTTTACTTTAAGAGGCACTGAGTAACCATTCAGTTTGAAGGCTTCGTGAAGAGTCTGACAGGGCATTTGTGGCAGTTGGAAAAGGAGTGTCTGCTGAGAGACTACCCCTCTCTCCCCATCTCTCTCCCTCATCCTTCCCCAAGCAGTCCAAGCTCCAAAACCCAAGTGTCAACTGCAGGAGTATTCCTGAAACTAATGCTTGCAGAAGGGGAATGGGTTTATAGGGCTTGGCCTTCCTGGCATTTCCCCACAGGATAGGAGAAGAAATGGGCTGTTTTATACAGTTGGTGTATTAGGTAGCTAAACTATGGACTTCTGTTCGATAGTGTAATGCATCGGAGATGGGAGGTGATATTTATACAGAAAGTATTAAAACTTTCACATCCCACGGTTTGCTGAATTTCAGTGAATTGCAACTGTTTGTTTCAGTTCTATCTCAGGCGTATATCTCTAATTCCTTCCGAGGGATATACTGTATCTCTTATAACCTCAGGGAGTAGTTAGATGGGCATTTGTTCTCACAGTTGTGCTGTGTTTTGCAGTTTCTTTCTGTATTTGTTCCATGGACTATAGGACATTAATGCTTATTGCAAGTAGACCCATTCTTTCGGCACAAGTAGGAGGTATATTTTGTTTGGCTGGCAAAGCTAGTGTTCTTTTTTTTTTTTTTTTTTTTTAAAATAGCATTTCCAGTCAGAATATTGAGTCCTGCTTTTGGCTTGCATGATTGCCTGTTGGGATTCTATGGGGCATGGGTGGTGGCTGGGCATGGCTAGTTGACATCACTGATGATGTGCAGAGTGGTGTGGAAGTGAACCCTATTATTTTTGAATGACTTCTGCTCTGCTTGTTAAGGACTACAACTGCAACACAATTTGGAAACTGTATTTTAAAAAACATTTTTTCCATAGCTTAGTACTGAAGTGAGCACTAATACAAATGTCTATTATGTCTTGTCACTTCAGTGCTATTCCACTTCCTGAACATTAAAAGCGAAGGGTAGAAGGCAAGTGGCAGTGGCAGAGAGGAGTAAGGGGAAAGGGGGACTGTGTGACGTATGGGCCCTTGAAACACATCTTCCTCGGATAATTAAACATTTTCATGTGAGATACAGTATGACAGTGTTTTCAGTGCAAGGATGTGATGTAGAGAAGTTCTAATCAACTCTGGACAAATCTCCATGTGACCACAACCTCGAAGGATAGTGTATAAATAGCCAGTGCCACTGTGCTTATGAACCTATTGGGGGTAGGTGGCTGACTACTTCCTAGACAAGCATCTGTAGACTAACTGTATTCCAGCTCTGAGGCTACATCACCTTTCTTATCTCCAGCTTTTCATTTTGTATCACTTCATATGAAATATGGATTGTGACAATAACTTGTAAACTCTTTTCATTATAATTTTTAATTCCACTGTTTCTGCTCTCTCTCTCTCTCTCTTTCTCTCTCTCTCTCTCATTGTTGTTGCATATAGCTGAGCCTCCAAATTTGTGAAAGCAATAACCAGACATGACTCTTCAATCTTTTGGGAAAATAATTTGACCACAACTTTATTGGTTACATGCAAGCACTACTCTGGCTGAGTCATTGGGTCGGATCCAATGCATCAAGGAGCCCTCCTGCCCCTTGATGCTGCTGCATTCCCCAGTGACCCATTTTGGGAATGCCCCCAACATGCCTGAGTTGTGAGCTCTCCTGGGCTGTCCACCCCATAGTTATCCCATGTCCATTATTCTGTCAACAGGTCCCCCGAGGGGCATAGACCCCAATGTTGGCCTGTATCCTTGAATCCTTCCAAAGGTCTTCAGCTGTCCCCTTGTGCATCAGCCCCTGGCCCTTTTTGTTTTACGTGACCTTGTCAGTTGTTTCTCCAGAGTGCACTTCTAGGCTGCTACTTCAACTGCTTGGATTTGTCCCAATGCCTGTAAAACCACCAATCAAACAAAAGCTGTGACATTTACGACGCACAATAACCAACACAAAACTTCCATTATATACATAGGGTGAGCAGGCTGGGTTGCTCCTTCTTCTGGTTGTGAAAGGTGAGTTCTGCTTCCTGCCTTCCCTTTAAATTCGGTGCTGACCCAGTCCCTGGGAGCACGTCACACCTTCCCAGCGGCCTGGGTTGATCTGAGCCACATGTTCTCTCCAGGCACCCTTATAGGCTAGGATCCAGCCCCTTGCCTCTGATGCTCCGCCAACAACCCATGGACCCGGTGAGTCAGGTCCTTCCCTTTTTTGCTGTGCTGCTTTTTTCAGTTGTTCAGTTGGCTTATTCATTTGTCACCTTCAGAAAATATTCAGAAAATATTTCTTAAAGCTTTGTTTGGAAAGCTGAAGAATCTTTAAGACTCTTGTCTCCAGATTCTGATTGTTCTCACACAGAAGGTATGATGGTTATATACATTCTAGTCCAGATATTTTGGTCTTCTGTCACTCAAAGCATCTTGGGAATTATGCTTGGAAGATTTTGACCAGCAGGTTGTTAAAGGACCTTCCAAGTTAGGTGAATATACCTTACCCAACCATATCTGCAACTTCTCTACCAACCTGAATTGACTTGGGTGCATTATGTATGCTCACTGCATGCACAGGGCTTGGAATTGCTACTCAAGCTATTGTAATACCTTCCAAACAAGTAATCATATTAGTCTATTCCTTGAGAAGCCTTTTAAAAAAATCCCACAACACCTTAAAGACAAACAGATTTATTATAGTATGAAACTGTGAACTGTGCAGCCTACTTAATCAGTTGCATTAAGTGGGCTATAGTACAAATATATATATGGTAAATATGTTCATTAGTTTAAAGATGCCATAGGCACATCCACTTGTTTCAGGAATTTCTGTTTGTGAATGTTTGGCAAACCTGTGCACACAACCATCAATTGATTTAAACTCTGTTATGAAAGAAAGTGTTGACCTTATTTGCGAGCTGTGGTTTTCGTATTCTAGCTCTCTGAGTTTGCGTAACCGGGCTTGCACATATTAAGAACATGTATGTGCCATTGTTGGCATAACATGCAAATTGGCACATAATGCACATTAAGTATTGCATTGTTTTTCTTCTCAAACACTGATCATGCCGGCTGGGACTGATAGACGCTGGGTACCCAGCAACCTCTCAGAAGCTTCTTTATTTCTGTCCTAATTCATCTGGGAGCTAGGTATCCAAAGGAATGCCTTCTTCTTTTTTTCACCCTACCCACAAGTTCTTAAGATACAGTGGACCCTTGTATAACAAACAGCTTGTATAACATAAAATCTGTACAACATAAAAAATTCCAGAGATAGGGGAAATTTGCTTAACATAATTGCCTATGGGGAGAATCTGTACAACATAAAATGGGATTACTCCATTTTCAATGCATTCCTATGGGAATTTGTATAAAGGAAAATTTGCTTAACATAATTTCCTTTGGAACGAATTAATTCCTTTATACAAGGTACCACTGTATGCTGGAAATACTGTGCTCCTGACTGGAACAGTGGAGACCTCTAGTCCAGCGGTAGTCCATGGAGAGCAGTGGAGCCTTCCAGTTGGACTACAGCTCCTATCAACCTTACCTAGCATAGCCAGTGGTGAGAAGTTAACTGAGCCTTTAAAGCCTCTTGAGGACAGTTGTCCACTTCTGATGCAGAAAGTCATTAGCCAGGTGGACCAGTTGTCTGACCTAAAAGGTTTAAGGCAGCATTCTGTGTTTCTTATCTTCCTAATATGGCTGTAGCAATTCACATAGAGGTCTGATTGGAGACTCTGAACATGGTGGATGGCTAGAGGGCAATTTAAAAAAGAGGTTATAGTGAAAGTTTTGTGAAGGAAAATTGAACAGTTGCTAACTTTAGAGACTGCAGGTGTATTACCAGCACAGCAAATCCACTTCAGTTTTACTTTTGGATCTCTCACAGAAATGCCCAAGGCATGTTAGTGAAGCAGGAGGTCGGTGGGTCCTTAGTAGTCCACATATCTTGAAACAGCATTGGCATGGTTCACTTTGCTTTTGGCAAGGAAGTATGTTGGGCACTGAAACCACTGGGAATCCTGTCCGTACATCCTTCCAGATGTTAAGATTTCAAAGCCATTCACTGTACAGTAAACATATCTTGGGTTAGTAGACATTTTTTGAAATCAGAGTCCTTCACTCAGTACTGCATTATAACCCCCCCCCCCCCCCACACACACACACACTATGCAACTTTTATCCTTTGGAACCAAAGGGTTGGACAAACTGGTCCCTTCACAAAGGTTTAATTACATCTCCCATTGTTCATGGCCATGAACTTGTTGTATTATGGATTCCTGTCATGAATATTTTGTCATATATATACTTGACTTGGCTTGGTCCTAGCTGCATCCTTACACTTTTTAGATGATGGAGAGGATGCTGATTTAATTGTGGTCTGAGCCTGAGAATTTTAACCTCACAGACATGTAGCCCAGATGTTATTGAACTGCAGTCCCCAGAAGACTTCACCACTGACTGTGCTTGGTGGGCTTTCTAGGAGCTGCTGTCCAAGAACAACTGCTGTAGAGATATGTGGTTGTGGTGGTGCTCAAGGGACTGTTTGCAAAACAAGGGGGACCCCACACGTACAGGAAAAGAGCCTTTATACATTAGTCCATAGTGGCTATGCATATGCTACAGTGGCAATGGGAGGAGAACAAGAGGAAATTACTCCTTGGAATAAAGCAGAGTTTTCCTACATGGCTTAACGTACAGGCCAAGCCCCAACAAGTAAGAGAGAGGAGGGGCAGGAAGGGATGATATGGGAGTTGGCAAAAAAATACATAAATGTGGGGCAGTTAAGAGCTTAGCCAGGGGCTTTTGAGATTCCTTTCATTGTAATAATTATAAGATATAAATCTTATAGCACACACTGGAGGTTAACATGGGGCCTTTTGTTGCCAAAATATTGAGGAAGGGATAAAAAATAAAGAGCAGTGTATTCAACTTATCCACAATATGTTATCCAACTGTTTGATTTCCTTGACCATTGGTTTGATCTGGTGTCTGATGAAGAAGCATATTGATAAGTCCCTAAAAAGGGTCTTTCTGCTTTGGTGTATACCTCTTCTGGGTGAAAATCAGGGCATGTTTGTTAGAATTTGTTACTCTCGTAACTAAGAATGGTCTTATATTGTTCTTTTGTTGGGCTTTCAGATATTACAGAATGGTTATTTTGTGTATATGTGTGGTTTGGGTAGGTGGTCAGCCTTACCTTAATACCCACTGAATCTCTGTGGAATGTGAAGTACCTTGTGGCTGGAATCCTGTTGGTGGAGCTATTCTGTGCAAATTGGAGAATGTTAACAGTTGCATCTATGCAGCACTTTTTTCTAGAAGAAGCCTCTTACCCGCTCAAATTCAGGGATCCATAAAGGTCCCCTTTATCCCAAGGAAAACTTTTGGGAGTCAAACAGAATACTGTAGTTTCAAGTCTGAGACTTTGCACCACCAATCGAATATCAGTGAAATTTTTTCAGCTTTAAATCATTCCCTACTTAATTTTGTGACACTCATGCAAAAAGTGCAACTTTTAGCAACAAGTTGCTGTAAGAAATCTCTAGGTATTATATGTTATGCACTGAATCACACAAGTCAGTATGCCTGCAGAGAGTTCTTCAAAAACAAAAATAAACAGTTTCAGGTTATGCCTTTTGTGTAACTGTGTAACAGGATTTCAGGGAATATGTCAAGTTTGCTACTTTCCCCCCTCACCCTCTGAAAACAAAACAAAACTTTCGGTATGCCCTGGAACTCTTTATTTTTGTATAAATCTGGACAAGGAGACATGTTTGAGCTAGAGGCCAGTTAAAAATTACAGTGCAGTACAATTCTAGCAAGGGTCCATATTCCAGAAAATCTGGGGTCAAAGCACAGAATGAAGCCAAGGACAGAATTGGGGGAGGTAGATGTAAGCCCTACCAGTTTTGGTCATCTTCACACCAAGCATACCAAGCACACCAAGCATAGCTCAGTTCTACACATGTCTGCTGTGCAGTAATCTGTAGTGCAACAGTTCTTCTTTGTGGCATCTGTGAATGCACACTTGAGGTTTTCTGCACCTGCAGGAAGATCACTGGACGTTCTAAGCTCTTGCGCGGTACAGTAGTTCCCACCATTTCACGGTTCATATACTGCGGTCCCAGTATATTGTGGGACCGCAGTATATGAAAGGCAAGGGCCCTTGGGGTAAGCTGCTTGGGCCTGTTTGAGGCATACTGCACTTAAATGAGGCCTGAAGGTTGCCCCAAATGGGCCTCCGACGGGCTTCCCGGGCCTGTCAAAGGCCCCAGAAGTGGTTTCCGACAAACTGGAAGTGACTTCCAAAAAAACGGAAGTGACTTCTCGATTGCAAGAAACCACTTATGTGGCCCGGGAAGCCTGTTGGAGGCCCGTTCAGGGCAGTGCTATGCCCCCCATTCCTGACCTGACTCAGCATCCCCATATTGCGGATTTTCAGTTATCGCGGGTCGGGTCGGGTCGGGTCCCTAACCCCAGCGATGGGTGGGAGATTACTGTATAGGACCGTCTCTCATTGCTTTTGCTCTCAATTTCCCGCGCTTGCCTTTTCAGTTCATTTTCTACAGCCGCTGTGAATGGTCATGTTTCTTTCTGCTCCTGCAGACACAAAAGGAAAGGATAATTTTCTCTCCTACCTTCTTCTTACCTCTTCCTCTCAGTTTTAGCACATAGTTATAATTCATTTGGATTTTTTTTTATTTCCAACCGTTTTCTCCCCTTCCTGCCCGTGCTATTTTATGGCCTCTTCAGCATTGTTTAAGAGGTGTGTGGCGTGTCCTAATCAAATCCCGCTTTCCGACAGACACAGCCACTGCCTCTCTTGTTTGGGAGAGTCCCACCAACCCTCCCAGTGCGCCAAGTGCAAGAAGTAGACAAAACCTGCACTCAAACAGAGACTTGGACGGCTTAGGGCGCATCCCTGGGAAAAATCCTTATGCCCCATGGAGAACCAGGAGCATGCAGAGGTTTCTGCTCCTTCCACCTCTCCTAAATGTAAGTCCTCCATGACTTCTAAGTCATCAGCAAAGTCATGAACCTCAATACCAGAAAAGGAAAAAAAAAAAGTCATCTGCATCATCTACTAAAGTGAATTCAAGACCTGCTCGGGATTCCTCGAGCCTGACAATGAGCTCAGCCCGACCTTTGGCCTCGATACCAAGACCTCCAGTTATGACATTGACCGAGGCTCAACATCAGACGGTGACTCTGTCCCATCTCAACTTCAGGTGCTGTCTCCAAATTACAGCCATGCAGATAGCTAGGGAGACAATTTCAGCGAGCAACATACTTAACACAAGCGCCTTTACATAGCCCAGAAATGTCTCTGGGTTCTATCCATGGACATCGAGACCACTATGACATTGACGATGTACATCATAGCCATCATGATGTTGAACATCAGTTGTGTCTGGGATTCTCAGCCTCTCTCCAGTCTGATTGAGGCACATAGTCGCCCACCAAAGCGATCCATTACAATGCCAAACCTCGGTACGCTTCACCTCCTCAACACCAGGGCAGACAGAAAAACAGAATTCGACTCCCGACTCGGGAGTCTTCCGCCTCTCATTCACTGACACCGAAGCGCCATCGAACTCGATACCGAGAACCTAGACACCAATTTTACTATATATGCCTTTCTTCCCCCTCAATGTCTCCAGCTCGCCGATGAGGTTCATCTCGTGAGGTCTCCCATTACTCGCGCTCTGAGTGCCCTTATTGAAATTGTCACTACATACAGTACAAGTTATCTCTTGCTCTCCGGAGGAATAGTCTGATCTCCATACCAGATCTCAACATCCCCTCACTCAGAAACATCCCCACCGCCTCCGAAACGACATTGCATCACTACCATAACACAACTGGCATACTGTTCTCGTACCATGACACTGCCGCACTCGACATCACGCTCAGAACATGCAGTGCTGCCTTCCCTGTCTCGTTCGCCTCATCAACAACAGCATGCCCATAATGGTGGACAAGATCATTCTGCAAACGATGCCGCTACACATCAAGCAGATTCTATGGCATCGATGGACCACCCTATTATTCTTGAGGGTTGCAGTACTGACGATTATTCTCAAGACACAGTTATGTCTTCCTCACCTAATCTACGGACCCCTGACTTGGACGTCACAGACAATCAACCACCCTCCTCGGCTGAGAACCTCAGGCAATATTCACATATGACACACAAAATAACAAAGGTCATGGAACGTCAAGTACAACAGCCCGACACATACGATTCCTGCAATTTTTTTTGGCCACTTGAACAAGACTTAAACACCACCACTGTGTATGGGATTCATACCATCTCTCCTAAAGTGTGCAAAAGGTGCATGGGCTAAACCTTCACCTATGCCCCTCATGTCTGTGAGGATTGACAATCTATAAAATGCATGGTGAAGGGACTACTTTCCTCTCTAAACATCCACTGCCCATTTCCCTAATCATGGATGCAACTGAGAACAGAGCTAAGAGCCACTCTACCGCTACTCCAAGTAATGAGGAGGGCAGAAAACTAGATCTTGTTGGCCGCCACCTTTACTCTCTCACCTCCTTTTCTCTACGTGCATTGAATTGCTTGTGTGCCATGGAGGTGTACACTCGCCATGTACTACAAAAATTCATCCCTTTCTTTGACTCGCTCCCTGAATCTCAAAAGAACAAACTGCTATCTTACCATTCTGAAGTAATTTCGCTGCTTGACTACCACATGATAACCTCTCAACACCTAGCAGATGCAGCCTCCAAACACATTGCAACAGCTGTTTACCTTAGGAGGCACGCTTGGCTACACACCGTCACCATAACGGATGATGCCAGAAATCGTATAGTGGATTCTCCTTTTGATGGGTAGGACCTATTTGTATCCATGACAGACAAGGCCCTTGATAACATCTTTAAATGAGAAAGACTCATTCTTAAGACTCAAAATTAGTTAAGTTCTGCTGAATGTACTTTCTTTCTATGTGCCTTATTTATGCCAATAAAGGTTTTGATTTGACTTTTGATATTATTGCGGTGTAGCAGCCCTAGTCTCTGGCTTCAGGCCTGGCTATGAGACTGAGACGGCACTCGTTGCCTTGGTAGATGACCTACGCAGGCAAATGGATTAGGGGATCTGTGTCCCTTTTGGTTTTACTGAACCTTTCAGTCAGCTTGCTAGTCACCAAAGTTTGAATTCACAGATGCCACGAAGAAGAAAAAGAGGTTACTTACCTGTAACTTTGGTTCTTCGAGGTGGCCATCCATGAATTCACACTACCCGCCTTACCTCCTCTCTATCCATCACGTTTCCTTGTTCATTCTTCTCAGCAGCAGATCCGAGGGGAACTGAAACAGCAAGCGTGGGAGATAGGAGCATGAGCAATGAGAGGAGGAGGTCCTTTACCGCATAAAAGCTTGGAATGTCCGGTGATCTTCTCACAGGTGCAGAAAACCCCAAGTGTGAATTCACAAATGGCCACTCGAAGAACCAAAGTTACAGATAAGTTGCCTTTTCTATGGGCTGCAAAGAGCAGTTAAGTTCCATACAACAATCTATAAACAGCTGTATGCAACTGAAGCAGCACCTTGAAGGTAGCCCATAACATATTTATTTTATTTATTTTGAATGTTACCCCACCTTTCTCCTTGGGAAAGAACCCAAGGTGGCTGGCTTACAGTAATGAGGGACAATATACAGCTCAGAACATTTAAGACATATTAAATGTTAAGAACAGGGAATTGTAAGAGGCATCTTAGAACATTAAAAGGGAACATTAAAGCTACAAAGAGCACACAAAAAGAAAAAAATCAATTATGCGGGTGGAAAGTAACATGAAAAACACTGGTCTTATGAAATCCGTCAATGTAATCATAGAATCATAGAATCATAGAATCATAGAGTTGGAAGAGACCTCAAGGGCCATCTAGTCCAACCCCCTGCCATGCAGGAACCCCCATCACAATATTTCTGACAGATGGCCATAAAGCCTCTGCTTAAAAACCTCCAAAGAAGGAGACTCAACCACCCTCCGCGGCAGCATATTCCACTGCCGAATAGCTCTGTCATGAAATTCTTCCTAATGTTCAAATGGAATATCTTTTCCTGTAGTTTGAAACCATTGCCCTGAGTCCTAGTCTCTGAAGCCATGGAAAACAAACCTGTTCCCTCTTCAATATGACATCATTTCAAATATTTAAACATAGCTATCATATCCCCTCTCAGTCTTCTTTTAGAGAGGCTAAACATTCCCAGTTCCCTAAGCCGTTCCTCATAAGACATTTCCTCCAGACCCTCAACCATCCTGGTAGCCCTCCTCTGCACCCGCTCGAGGTTGTCAACATCCTTTTTAAATTGAGGCGCACAGAACTGGACACAGTACTCCAGGTGGGGTCTGACAAGAGCAGAATAGAGTGGTACTATCACTTCCCTTGATCTAGACACTATGGTTCTGTTGATACAACCAAGAATTGAATTGGCTTTCCTGGCTGCCGCATCACACTGCTGACTCATGTTCAATTTGTGGTCCACCAAGACTCCCAGATCCCTTTCACAGGTACTGTCCCCCAGCCAAGTATCCCCCATCTTATATTTGTGCAATTTATTTTTTTTACCTAAATGTAGTACCCTACATTTCCCTCTGTTGAAATCCATTTCGTTAGCTTTGGCCCAGCACTCTAGTCTGTCAAGGTCTTTTTGGATTTTCATCCTATCCTCTAGGGAATTTGCAGCCCCTCCCAATTTGGTATCATCTGCACATTTAATTAGCATACTCTCTATTCCCTCTTCCAAGTCGTTAATAAAGATATTGAACAGCACTGGGCCCAGAACAGAACCCTGGGGCACCCCACTGGTCACATCTCTCCAAGCTGAAGACAGGCCATTTATGATCACCCTTTGGGTGCGATCAGTCAACCAATTACAAATCCACCTAACAGTAGCACTATCTATCCCACTTTCTACTAACTTCTTAGCAAGAATACCATGGGGAACCTTATCAAAGGCCTTACTAAAGTCCAGATAAACAATATCCACAGCATTCCCCTCATCCACTAGGCCTGTAATTCTATCAAAGAAAGAGATCAAATTAGTCCGGCATGACTTGTTTTTAAGAAACCCGTGTTGACTTCTTGTAATGACAGCATTGTTTGTTAAATATTTGCAGACTGCCTGTTTAATAATATTCTCTAGGATCTTTCCAGGAATTGAAGTCAAGCTGACTGGGCGGTAATTATTTGGGTCCTCTTTCTTTCCCTTTTTGAAGATGGGGACAACATGCATCATGCATGGAAATCTATATTAAAGTCATAGGGAAAACTTGCCTGAAGAGGAAGGTCTTTGCCTGCTTCCAGAAAGACAGCAGAGATGGGGCAGTCCTGGCTTCCAGTAGGAGGGAGTTCCAAAGTATGGGAGCAGCAACAGAGAAGGCCCTTTAATGTGTTCTCCTGATGACCTTAGCACCTGAGCCAGTTCATACTGCAAGATTCGATATTTGAGGTAGCTTGTATCCAGGCCATTTTGTGTTTTGTAGGTTAAGGTCAGCACTTTGAATTGTGCCCGATAGCTGATTGGCAGTCAGTGGAGCTGCTTTAGTAGGGGTATAATAATGTGATCTCTGTAACCCGCCCCAGTCAGCAATCTGAATGCTGCATTTTGGACCCGTTGAAGTTTCCTGAAACTTTCCATCAGTAGCCCTACATAGAGCGCATTACAGTAGTCCAACTGGGATGTCACTAGGGTATTTGTCACAGTGGCTAGAGCAGGTTTCTCAAGAAACAGGAGTAACTGCTGTACTAGTTTTAATGGGGCAAACACACTTCTGTCCATAGCTGCAACCTGGGCATCTAGACTCAAGGATGAGTCCAGGAGCATCCCCAAGCTGCGCACCTCTTTTTTAAATTGGGGGATAATCCCATCCAGTACAGTTTGCATCCCTATCCCTTCATCTTCCTTTCAACTGGCGAGAAGCAGCTCTTTCTTGTCTGGGTTTAGTTTCAGTTTGTTTTTACTCATTCAGTTCACTACTGAAGTTAAGCACTGATCTAAAGTTAAAATAGCTTCTTTGGAATCCGGAGGTGACAAGAGGTAGAGTTGAGTGTCATCGGCTTACTAGTGACACTTAATCCCAAAACTCTGGATAATTTCCCCCAGTAGTTTCATATAAATATTAAATAACATAGGAGACAGAACAGAACCCTGAGGGAACCCACAGGTCAGTGGCCGTGGTGTTGAACATGAGTCTCCTAACACCACTTTCTGCATTCTTTCCCTCAGGAATGACTGAAGCCACTGTAAGACAGTGCCCCAAGTCCCATTTCAGAGAGATGAGTCAGGAGGATGCTGTGGTCAATAGTGTCAAATGCAGCTGAAAGGTTCAGTAAAACCAAAAAGGACACAGATCCCCTATCCATTTGCCTCCATAGGTCATCTAGCAAGGCAACCAGTGCTCTCAGTTCCATAGCCAGTCCTGAAACCAGAAACTAGGGCTGCTACACTGCAATAATATCAAAAATCAAATCAAAGCCTTTATTGGCACAAATAAGGCATATATACAGAAAGTACATTCAGCAGAACTTAACTAATTTTGATTTTTAATTTTCATTGCAGTAATATAGTCTGCGCTAGCAAAAGCTCTATCAAGAGCAGCTCCTCACGTAATACATTTCTTACATTACCAGAAGATTGACTGTATGACCCTTCAGCTCTATATGTCCATGGTTGCTGCTACATTACTATTTATTTCTTTATTTGTGGAGCCCCTATGCAGGCATTGTACTTTACATAAATCAAAAGGCTCTTCCTTCAACTTTATAATTTAATTCCAAGAGAATGAAGAAGGAAGGGGGTTCAGAAAAGGAGGGGAAAGGAAAAGGTACAAAATGGCTTAAAAACACCACCTGTGTTGTGTCTTGCTATCAGATACTGTATATATGTACACCAACTGAAGGAACTAGATAAGGAAGGAATGGGGCAAGTTCAGCAAGGCAGAATGGCCACAGCCAGAAAATCGAGGATTTGGTCAGCAGCGTATGACTGGGAAGGGTACCGGAGGAGCAGAAAGGATAGGAAGAAGCCCATTGCTAGAGAGAAAAACATACCGAAACACAAGAACATGTGAATTAATGTGTTTAAACAACTTACAGAAGTATTTTAAATAGCCTATGAGAAAAAGATGAGGACCCATGTAATGAGCAGAAAAGATGAGTAATATGGCCAGAATGACGAGTGGAACAGATGAAGCGAGCTAAGGAATTCACGGCAAAGGAAAGTGAGTTGAAAGAATTAACAGGAAGACGGAGCTACGGAAGAGTGCAGAAGTGAAGATGAGAGGGATTGCAGAGTGAGAGGGAGGTGTGTGTTGTGTCGTTCGTTACAGATGTGACCGACTCTTCGTGAGTCCATGTCCATGGAGTGTTCTTGGCAGGAATACTGGCGTGGTTTGCCAGTTCCCCATCCAAGTACTAACCAGGGCCAACCCTGTTTTGCCTCCGAAATTAGGCAAGATCGTATGTGCTTAGAATGACATCTAGGCAGTACTGTTTAGCAAAAGGACAAAGAGGGCAAATGTTTTCTCACCCGGTGGTAAATGATGAGATTTAACATCTGAGTGGGGAGTGGGGATAAGAATGAATAATAATTCAGTTTAAGCGTATAGTGAGGAGATGAAGCAGTAGAATTACTTAGTACAGTAGGACCCCGGTATCTGCTGGGGATTGGTTCCAGGCCTTCCCGTGGATAACAAAAACCATGGATAAGAGGAAATGCCCCCACAACTGCTGTTTTGTGACAGTAGCTTGCTTTGTGGCAGCTGAATTATGTACACAAGACACCATGAGATGTTTCTCTTTGCGTGCTTTTTGTAGCTCTAATGTTATATTTTAATGTTCTAAGATGCCTCTTCAAACTTGAATATGTCTTAAATGTTCTGGACTGTATATTGTCCCTCATTATTGTAAGCCACCTTGGGTCCTTTCTCAATGAGAAAGGTGGGGTAAAAATAAATAAATAAATAAATAAAAATAAAATAAATAAAATGAATAAATAAATTTAATTTTCCCTCTGCCAACCGTGGATAACTGAATCAGTGGATAATGAATAAGTGGATATGGGGGTCTTACTGTATTTATTATTTTACTTGTAGTATGAACATGCTGCATGATATAACAGATCTTCAGACAGGTTACTTGAAATATATAAGGTATAATGGAATACAAAATGAACTATACCATGCAATTTTAAAGTGAATGTTCAAAAAGTAAATAAACAAAAACACTTCCCCCAATCAGTTAAAAACAGAGAAAGCCTTGGTGAACAAATCAATTTCTACAGGAATTCTACAAGAATTTAACACAGTTTTTGCTTCTTCAGTATGTGAGATGAAGTGATTCAATGGTGATGCCACAACTGAGAAGGCTGCTGTTTGCCATGCAAACCAATAGCATTCTACGTGTGGAACAGTCAGTAAGCCTTCCCTTGATCATCTCAAGCGCCAACTGGACCACAGGGCGTTTTTATACACGACCCCTAAGCTCCGCTGCAAATGGTTCCCAGCTCCGGAGCTTAAAAATGTTTCCCCACCAGCTCCGGAGCTAACAGAAAATTAAGTGTGACCCCGCCCACCTAAGCGCGACCCAGCACACCTTTCAAGTACCTGCTCTTTGATGGTGAAAAATTTTGATGCGGAGAGTGCCGGGCTCTCCTCGCTTCTTCTTCTTCTTTTTTATTTGCCTCCCGCCCCTTTAAGAGGAACCAGGAAGTAATGGGGGGGGGGAGTCGGAGCAACTTCCACGGCACTCAGCACTCCGGAGGTAAGAGTGCATTCTTTTCTCCCTTTTTTTCTCCCTCCCCTCACGCAGACAGAACAAGGAAGTGCGGAGGGGGTGGGAACGCAGGGAGAGCGACAAACCCCCCAAGATCTCTGGTCCGAATTTAAGGGACCAACGGATCTTAGGGGTCGTGTAAAAAGGCCCACAGAGGGCAGCTGTTTTGCTAACAGCAAAAGAGGAAGCATAAGATGGGGGTGGGTGGTGGGGGTAGGGGCAGGTTCTGCCAGGAGATAGCTTTAAGATATGATGATAAGTCTTAACTAGAGAATTAAAAGCTGGAGGTGTTCTGCATGAAGACTGAAAGAATCAAAAATAAAACTGAGAGGAATAAATATCTAAGTTTGCAGTTTTATCCAAAGCTGATACCCTCCAGATGAGCTGGTTTTTGTCCTGCCCAGTCAGCACAATCAATGGACATCATCAGCACAGCTCAGGTACCTCCTGCAGTCTTCAGGAAGGCACTCTGTTAGCTCCTCCACCACCTCAGCAGTGACTAAAAGCAATGGGGGCCAAGGATGGGTCAAGGTTGGAAGTACCCAAAGCTGTGCTTGTTGACCACATCCAAAATCTGCTCTCTACAGATCTTTCACTTGACCTAAAGGTAGGACCTGGTGTCCCTACCATGCCCACCTTTATTCATATTGAGCATCGCACAATTCAGAATCATGAACAAGTGTGAAATTAGTCAAAACCAAGAACCAGTTAAAATGTCGAGACAGACTTTTTTTTACCAGAAGCAGCCAGAGCTTGAGATGTACAGTATGCAGAAGCTTTTCCTCGACTTCTGCTGTCATCCAGGGGCTTGGTGTCCATGAAGTGGGTGGGTTTGGTTCTGTTCCTGTGCAAGGGACCCACAGCATCACTTTTCTGTTTGACTAAGGAGGTCATGCTATCTTCTCCTCAGCTGCCGATCTAAGCAGTCCATCTTTAAGTACATGCCTTCCCCCGCCCACACCCTCAAATATTTTGATCTCTTTTTTTTCTCTCCCAGGTCTTCTTTCTTTCAGAGGAAAATTCTACATCTCATTGGAAATGTCCCGTTCAATGCAAAAATGAATTGTTTTAGCCCATGACAAGGCAGCCCTTGCCATCTTATAGGGCTTTCTTGGGGTGGGTGGGTGGGTTAACTGAATGAGGAAAGACTTTCATAGTCATAGTAGGGGCTTTGCTTGTTGTGGAGTGGGTCAGCTTGGAGACTTTTCACACGACCCCTAAGATCTGCTGGCCACTTAAATTCGGACCAGAGATCTTGGAGGCTTGTTGTTCTTCCTGTGTTCCCACCCCCTCCGCACTCCTGGCTGCTATCTGTGTGAGGGGAGGGAGAAAAGAAGAAGAAAAAGAATGCCAGCTTACCTCCGTTCTGCTGGTTTCACTCTGTTTCCGGCAGCATTCAGATCTCTTAAAGGGGCAGGGAGCAAAAACAACAACAAACAGAAGCGAGGAGAGCCCAGCACTCACTACATTACATCCGCATCAGGGATTTTCACCCCCGGAGAGCAGGTACCTGAAAAGTACGCTGGGACGTGCTTAGGTGGGCGTGGTCGCACTTAATTTTCTGTAAACTCCGGAGCTGGTGGGGAAACAATTTTAAGCTCCGGAGCTGGGAGCCATTTGCCACAGAGTTTAGGGGTCGTGTGAAAAGGCTCTTGGTTGGTCCTGGCCAAATGACAGTCCCGCTTCGGGTATACTTGGGCCCTTCTGGGAAAGGACAATACATGATATTGCCCCAGTATGGTTGCATTATATATTCAGAGTTGAACAATGTTAGGCCTCCAGATTTTTTAAAACAGCAACTCTGATGATTCCTTCCCATTGCTTGTACTGGCCAGGGTCTTGGGATTAGTAAGCAAGAAACAAAGACAGAACACCAGCAGAAAACACTTTGAGGGCCACAGTTGCCCACCTGGAACTCAGAGACCCATTACAAAATCATGCTCCCTAAGGGGACAATTCTCGGTCCCTAGAGAAGGGGTCATTCACAGCAATTGACCCTAGAAATGTTTTCCTAACCTTGGTGGGTGCCCATCTTTGGCAATCACAGTGTCCTGTAAATGTCTGAATGTTCTTTTCAGTCTCAGAGCCTGTTCCCCAAGTATCGCTCCCCTCACTGCCTGCCCACAAAAAGGTTTATGGGGGAAGCAACCCTTCTTTGTTGCATCTTGTTCATTCTGCATGTTTAATTTTCCTCGGCAAAACCGACACAGCCATTTAGTACTTCAGGCTGGGCAGGATCCCCCAGTATGGCTTTACATTTCCCCGTTAGGTGGAAGCATGGCTGCCGCTGGCTTCTTCTTCTATTATGTGGTAAGGAAATGGTAGCCATGTTCTGTGCTGTGGAGAATTTTCATTGGAGCCCAGCAGCACAGCAGAATAACCGTTCTCTCTTTCTTCCTCCCCTCATGCTCCCCTCCAAATAAATCCTCCAGCACCTGTCAGTAGTTCTGTTGCCATGGCCCACTGATTTGTCTCTGGCCTTGTTTCCTATATGGGTAGGCTTTGCTAAAATGGCTTCCTTTTTAGTGAGGCTCACTTTGTGCTGCATGCGATGGAGGTAGTGGGGGTGGGGAGAAGGGGTCAAGGCGTGGAGGAACATTGAGGGAAGCCGTGTTGGGGTGTGTGTGTGTGTGTGTGTCTGTGGCTGAGGTGGGTTGGCAAAGAAATCTCTGTCTGAGACTCCACCGACACCGGCTCTTGCCAAATTTGCTTTCACGTGAGCTTTTGATTCATCCACCAAATTAAAAAAAAAAGAGATTAAATAAATAAGAGAGAGGCCCAAGGTCCCTCCTGCTGCAGTGAAGCTGTGCTCAGGGAACAGGGCGGGGAGATGGCTCCGGCACTTGTCTGGGAGTGCAGCTTGGAGCTGGCAGGTCTGGGGACAATGAAACAGACCTTGGCATCAGAGGTTTGGCAGAGAAGTGAGATCGGGTAGGGAAAGGGGGGGAGTGGGTGGGATGAACAGATGGCCTTGCCTTTATTTTACCCCAAAAGGAAAAAGGATGTGTGGGGTGGGGGGACTTGCAAAGGGGTTCCTGATGCACCCCATGCTATTTGGGGTAGGCTCTCGCCTGCCTACTCACTGACCCTTCTGTTTGGAAGGCATGAAAAGAAAGGCTGGATGAGTAGCCTAGGAGAAAGAGAGAGGGAAAGAAAGCCAAGCACCAACTCTGGCTGCAGAAACAGTGCCTGGAATAATTGGGTGTTAGGGTCCCAAGGGCTCTGGGAACAGCTGCCCTGTTTAAGGGAGCCAGGCAGCTGGGACAACCAGGGATCTGTGTTTGTAGAATCTGTGCAGGGGAAATGTGAGAAGCAATCCTTCCTTCCTTCCTTCCTTCCTTCCTTCCTTCCTTCCTTCCTTCCTTTAGCCAAAATGAAGAAAATTACTTTGATAGAAAATAGCTCTGGAAATACTTCTGTATCTGAACCCTCAGATCGTTGGTACGGGGCTACCGCTTAGCCAAGAATAAACAGAGAGGCTCAGAGTCCTTTTGGTTAAGACTATTACAGCTGCTGATGCCATCACTGAAGTTTCTATGGACTGACATGTTGCTAAGCAGACCCTTTAATAACATACATATATATATTTAAAGGGATCCCAAACCAGCCTCCCAAACCTTTCTCTTTTTATTTGTTTGTCTGTCCTTTGCAGGTTGTCAGCCCAGCAAATATCAAGAAGTCCTACTTCCTTTATAGCAGGCAGTTGGATATTGTGGGGTACCAGAAGGTGGAAAAAAGAATGTTACAGTTATCAAAGACGGAAGGCATTCCTCCAAACTCTAGCCATCTGTACATTTGTGTCTGTCTCTGTGTTGGGTCACAATAGAGAATTAAGATTTGCCTCCCCCAGCTATAGGGGTTTGGGCACAGTATCAGTTAAAAACTAAGCCAGGGAACTTGTGGCCCTCCAGATATATAGCTTTTGCTGTGTCTCATGATTAGTGGTGTTAGACGAGGCTCCTGGAAGTTGATGTTCAAAACACCTGGAAGTCATGGGCCTCCTAGTCCTGCTGTGAGCAATGGAGCCTTTTGTTCAGCCTTCAATATGGGAGGTGGGAGTAAAAGGATTAATTTTCAGAAACCATGAGAAACTCTTTTGAACATCCGCCAAAAGAGTTAAACACCAATTATTTCCCTTTACGAGGTAGGTTCTAGCCCATTTTGCCATTGCTACATTTCTCTGAAGGGTTCCTGTTCAAGTTAATGCACTTGTACCTAACATTAGAAAAAAGGGGACAGAATGGGGAGTCTTTAGATTGACCTGAGCTCTGTTGCACTTTGAGTCATGGTGTCAGTGACACTCTCATTCCTGAAGTTCAACTCTTGAGTAGGGATGGACACGAAATGGAAAAAAATGTGCTTTGTTTTGTTTCCCTATGATTCGTTTTGTTTCGTTAGAAACTATTTTTAAAAAATTGTATGAAACCAGTAACGAACCAATTTGTTACTCTATAAAATGGTTCCCCTGGTGCCTCTAGGACCCAAGGAAGCCGTTTTACAGCTAAATGAATCAGTTTGTTTAAAAGGAAAAAGCCAGTTTGTTTTGTTACATAAACTGACAAAACAGCATTTCGTTTTTCATTTGGTGCCCATCCCTACTCCTGAGCACTCTTTCCAGACATGAAGAGAAGACTGAGGGGGACATGATAGCAATCTTCCAATACTTGAAGGGCTGCCACAGGGAACATTGGGCCTTTTCACATGACCCCTAAGATCCGCTGGCCACTTAAATTCGGACCAGAGATCTTGGGGGTTCGTTGCTCTTCCTGCGTCCCCACCCCTCCGCACTTCCTTGCTCCTATCTGCGTGAGGGGAGGGAGAAGAAAAGAGAGGAAAAAATGCAGGCTCACCTCCGAAGCTGCCCCGTGGTCGTCCTGATTCCTTCTCTTAAAGGGGCGGGAGGCAAAAAAACCAAACAGAAGTGAGGAGAGCCTGGCACTCACCAGATTACATCCGGATCTGGGGATTTTCACCGTCCAAGAGCAGGTACATGAAAAGTGCGCTGGGACGTGCTTAGGTGGGCGTGGTCGCACTTAATTTCCTGCAAACTCCAGAGCTGGTAGGGAAACAATTGTAAGCTCCGGAGCTGGCAGCCATTTGCGGCGGAGTTTAGGGGTCGTGTACAAATACCCATTGATTTATTCTCAATTGCACCTGAAAGTGTAACAAGAACCAGTGGGTGGGGAAACTCATCAGAGGGAGAGCCAATCTGGAAATACGGAGAAATTTCCTGATGGTGAGAACCATTAAACAATGGAACAGCTTGCCTCCCAATGTTGTGGGTGCCTCATTGCTGGAGGTTTTCAAGAAAAGACTAGACGGCCCTCTGTCTGGGATGGTATGAGGTCTCCTGTCTTGGGCAGGGGGTTTGACCTCCAAGGTCCCTTCCAGTCCTACTGCGATTCTATGTGGCAGATCACACACTTGAGTCTCATTTACTCTGTTAGGCAGGGTGATGGTGAATGGTGATCTTAGACTAGGGACTTTGAACCAGAGGACTTTCTTTTTGCTTCTAGTGCCATATTCATTTACATGAGTAATGGGCCTACTGGATCTGGTAAATTGTTAAGAGCCTTTGGAGAGTTTCCAGTTGTCACAGCAGAGTTCTCCTTTTGAAGCCCTGATTGCTTTCAAGATGATCAAGACAGTTGCATGCTCTTTTCCAACAGCCATCTTCTGCTTAGTTGAATTGGTTTAAGTTTCCTGGTTTACTTGGGAGCACATAGTGGAAAGGTTGCTTGCATGCATGCAGGGATGTTGTGGCCCAAAAGAAAATATATCCATGCTCTGAGCTGGAGACAAGAAATCAGCTGGGGATGGATGCGAATCTTTGGCCTGTAGATCATTTGGCCTAGAGAGTCCCATGGCTAATTGTCAGAGATTTGGCCAAACATGTTCTAACCCAGAGTTACAGAAAGAAGTGGAAAATGGATGATGAAAAACATACGGTGAATCCAAAAATAAAAATAATAAAACATGGGTGAAAACTTATTGTGGAGTTATTTTCCTCCAATCAGTAATATTTTTTCATAGCAAATAATAGATGGGGTGATTGTGGCTGTAACTCTTGGAGGACACCAGCTTCGCAAAGGGTGCTCTAAGGTAGCGTGTTTGTTGTGTGTAGTACCTACAGTACATTATTTCTTTGGATCTAACCAACTTGTTTCCAAACATTTATGTGAGTTAAACAAAAAAAAAAGAGAGAGAGAGACTCAGAAACATTACAGATTTATTGTATGCAAAGTTACATTTTGAATGTGAATTTTCAGGTGTGGATTTGACTTTGACCAGCCCTTTGAGGCAAGGCAAATATTTTGTTCTAAATGATAATTGACTTAGCACCAATAGTCTTCATAAAGACATCCTCCCCTCCCCTATTTTCCTTACCCTCTGATGAGCAGGGGAAGTGGTTAATCTGCCAATATCTAGATGGATATGCTTCTGTGGTTATCAGACTTGAGGCCCAGATATTCTTGGACAACAATTAGCCAGTGCCCTAACCAGCACAACCATTGATCAGGGCTTCTCGCAGTTGTAATCCAAGAATATCTGGACACCCACGTTTGAGAACTTCTGTCTTAACTGGGAAAAGCCTCTTTCCCTGACACTGAAAGCCAGAGCAGGCCTAGTGGACTAGAGGGATTAATGGCCTAAAGTGTTGCCAATTTTATGTATTAATTTTTGGACCGGAAGTGCAAGAATCTACCAACCAGTGTCTGTACTGGATTGCAGATTCAAGAAACTGTATCTAGAAAACTGACTTTCCCAGGCTGTGGATGGGATCCAGAAAAGCAGCTTTATGTTTTGATTGTGAAGTGACAGCAAAATTTGGAAGGTTACTTTTTAAACTACCCAGTTACAGTTGCTGTTTCACAACCCTCAGTGTAATGGCTGACTGAAGAATCAACCATATTGATCAATTCTGTCTTTAAAATGCCAAATAACAAAAATTCTTTGGCTGGTGCAAAAGTTATCTGGCTAGTGAAAAAATAAAATAAAATGCACACAGGCAGTATTAAGTAGAGGACACAGAATAAATCCAAGTTACAGCCAACAGTAAAAAAAAAGGTATATTTATGTGTTGCATTTTTGTCCTGCTTTTCTTCCAGTCACCTCAAGAGAATCAGTGTACATGGCTGTTGCTCCAGTTTAGTCTTACGGCTGTTGCCCCAGTGCAGTCTTAAGAACTGCACCTCTGGATTCCTTGCAATATGACTGGAAGATGAGTTGCAAGACATGTATCATCTCAGCAATGTGTGAACATGTGGCTTCTTATGCAGTCTTGCACCTAGAGGCATACAGATTTGTTTTCTTGAATCACAGATTCTAGAACTCCCCAAAACCTAGCAGGGGATGAGATTTCTTTTTCTTGAAAGTTTTTTTTTCTCACGGACTTATAGATTCATAGAATGATGGAGTTGGAAAGGGGTCTTTAAAAGCACAAAGTCCAAATTCATGCTAAATGCAGGGATCCAGATCAAAGTATATATGACAGACAGTTGTTTAATTTTCTCTTGAATGCCTCCAGTTTTAGAACACTCACCACTTCACAAAATAATTGGTTCTATTGTCATACTGCTCTTGCAGTTAGAAACTTATTCCTGATATTAAACTGAAATATGGCTTGAGCCCACTATTGCATATCCTGTGCTCTGGGATGATGTAGAACAGATCCTGCCCTCCCTCTGTTTAACAGAATAAAGTATAACAGTCTTTAAAGCAAAAGCAAAAAAGCAAAGTGTTCTGCTTATATACCACCCCATAGTGTTTAAAGCACTCTTTGGGTAGTCTTCAATGTATTTATGCAGGCTACACATTCCACCCCCCATCCTCCACCTCCAAGAGCTGAGTACTCATTTTACTGACCTTGTAAGGATAGAAGGCTGAGTCAACCATGAGCCAGCTACCTGAGTTGAGCCCCAGGTCTCGAGCACAGTTATAGCTGCATTACAACAGTTTAAACACAGAGCCACAAGGCTCTTGCAAATATTTGAAGAATGTTATCATATCTCCCCTCGGTTATTGCTGCATAGGAGTGCACTAATCGATATTGTGCAACAGCAAAATTCAGCATTCCATAAGGCAGCTAAAAAGATAGAGACACCCCAAACAAAAATAAAAAAAGTAAAATTATTTTACACACCTCCATGCAAACATTGGTGATCTTTTCTGTCTGCAGATTTAAAACAGATCAAATAGATTGAAAAGATGAAACTTGCATATATTGAAAGAGAATTGTTAATTCTATTACTTCCAGTGTGTGTTTTATGTTTTTACAATAGCCACAGAACTCCCTTTTTAATTTGGAAGGAATCCGGGCATCTGGGGCTCTGAAAATAGCAATTTCAAAGTGGAGAAAAGTCTGACTTACTGGCTTTCTTATAAATCCAAACATTTTAAACATATTCTTAACATTATATCAGCTTCAGAGAAAAGAAAGGGAGATCTGATGTTTCAATTCTGCCAGTAAAGACTAAATTATATTATTCTAAGGAGGAGAACTTTTCAACCCCTTCTTGTCCAAACACACTGTGAGGCCTGGCTGAGGGGAGAACGGCAGGGACAGAGTGAGCTGTCCACTCCTTCTGTCAGATTGAATGAGTGTGATGTCCATGTTGTAATACCAGTGATGGAGAAGACGAAGGTTGGAGGGGTTGGAGAGAACAGAAGCAAATGAAAAGGGAGATATCATGTGTACTATTAGTGAAGGGCCAATAGTTGAGTGTTATCTATTGACAGAAGAGGTGGATGACGATTGGAAGGGAAAGATAAAAAGGGGGGAAAGGCAGGAAAAGGTTGGTCGGAATTGGAGGAGGAGATGAAGAGAGGAGGAAAAGCCATAGAATGGAAGGTGCTTGTTTTTTCCCCAATATGAAAGTTCCATGGAAGAAGGGCGTGGAGCGTGAGGGGGGTCCCAACAAGAAGATGCAAACGGCAGTGGATTGGGTGCGACACCCCTGGATCGAGAGAGGTTTGGGCTGCTTCATTACCCACATCAATAAGAGACACATGCATAGAGAGATCAATGTACTGTATTCTTGAAGTTGTGAGTTTTTTGGGCTGTTTGGCCATGTTCTGGAAGTTTTTCTTCCTGATGTTTCACCACACTCTATGGCTGGCATCTTCAGAGGGCAAGGAGCTCAGGGAACTAGGAGTTCTCTCTGTGCTCTGGGGTATAGAGTGAGTGAGACTGTGGGGTTTTAAAGTTGTGGGAATGTGTAAACTTGTCCTATACAGGAGAATCAGGAGTAGTCATTGTATTGTGATGGAGGGAGAAGTTTCACTGCAATTATGGGTGGCAGTGATCCTTCTCTGTAGTTAATGGATGTCGCTAGCTGTTCTATTGTGTGAACCGATCACTGGTGCTTGGGCTAGGTGGGAATCATTGAACTTTGATCTTTTGCAGGCTGTAGTTTTCAGTACTGGAAGCCAGGCTTTGTTGATTTTTAGACTTTCTTCTTTTGTGTGTGTGTGTGTGTCGTGTTGTTACAGTCGTGACTGACTCTTTGTGACTCCATGTCCTACATATCCATGGAGTTTTCTTGGCATGAATACTGGATGGTTTGCCAGTTCCTACTCCAGGTGCCTACAGCACCTGGTATTCCCTGGTGGTCTCCCATCCAAGTACTAACCAGAGCCAACCCTGCTTAGCTTCTGAAATCAGGCAAGATCGGATGTGCTTAGGGAATCTAGGCAGCGAAGCTGTGCTTATGTTTGTGGATTTCAATGGCATCCCTGTGTAGTCTGGCATAGTGATTGTTAGTGTTGTCCACTACCTCTGTGTCCTGGAAGAGGATTTCATGTCCAGTTTGGAGAGATCCTTTATTGTCTGAGGCCTTAGCATATGCCTTCGGATGTTGTTGTTCATTTGGTTAAGAGTGATGTTAATAAAAATATTCAGATGTGCTGTCTCCTCTCATCATGGGCCCTTAGGGGGAGGAATCGCTGGAAGTGAAGAGTGAACCCGATCACACAGGCATTAAAAGAGTTTCTGTTTTGGTGCAAATGAAGTAGCCCAATCCAGCTTGGTGTTAATTGACTGAACTGTAAATGAAAAGTTGAGAGTCTGGTAAGGCAAGGCTCCATTTTATGAAATGTTATTTTGTTTATTCACTGATTGGGCTTCAGTGTAATATTATATATTTGATATCTATTTTAAATATATTTTGTCTTTTGATGGTTTGTGTGTGTCTGTTTCTCCTGTGCTCACTTTTTCTCCTTTCCAATGTTAGTTGCTTTGACTTTGCCTGGAAGAATAAATACCATGGAGCTCCACTACCCTTGTAATGTTGAGTGAGACTTTACCATTAAATGTATCTGAACTTTTACAGTTTCAAGTTCCATACAAGCTGTTGCATCCATCTCTTCTATGCCCTTGTGAATTAGGGGTCACTGTTAGAGGGAAAGTGTGGGCAGGAAGAGCCAGAGGTAGATGTGCTTTGTCCAAACATAGTGTGAAAGTGTGATTTAGACCTGTACTGTCTGGATCCAAGCAGTATTCATTCATTCAATGAACAAAGCGTGTATCACCAGCACTTACCACACTTGTCACAAATCGCCATTTATGTGTTATGATTATGAGACCCTAGGGCTAAGGCATTCTAAGCACTGAGTCTGGTGGCACAGTGGTTAAATGCCTGTACTGCAGGTAAAACTGTGCTCACGATCTGGGGTTCAATCCCAGGTAGCAGGCTCAAGGTTGACTCCGCCTTCCATCCTCCGAGGTTGATAAAACGAGCTTGCTGGGGGCGAGGGTGGGGAATACTGTAATTAAAAACTGCAAACTGCCCAGAGACTATTTGAAGTGGTATGGGGCGGTATATAAGCAGTCCACTTTGCTTTGCTAAGCAAAAGCAAATTGCAGAGTGGTAGATAAGGTCTCAGTGGGAGGAACTGAGGGAGGTGCCTCTTGTTATAGCACTCTGTTGCTCAGAAAGGTGGAATGGGCCTCTCTACCTTCTTCACTCACTCTTTTTCTCACTGGCAGCAGGTCCTTGAGTAGCGATTATTAACTGGATCATCTCATTGTGCAGTGAGGAGGGGGGGAAGGATTGTTCTGTGGTGAGTGGGGAAGAGATATCAGTGATGCCTTGAATAGGAGATGCACATTTTATAGACTGGCTTGGAGCGGAGCCCTGGCATGGGTCTGCATTGCCTTTGATGGTGATTGATGGTTCCCAGTAATGGAGTGGTAGTCACCTCTTGGAGGTTGTGTGGGGCTGGAGCAACAGTTACCCTCTGCCTGCCAAGAGGAAAAGTCAGAGTAATCTGTGGTCCATTATATCTTCCTGAATTCACTGGGATAAATGTGCTTGTTGATAGTTTTAAAAAGTTATATTTATGGACTACAAGTACTGATGGCTAGAGGATTCTGGGTGTTGCAGTCCAAAAGGATAGCTTTCCCAAGCTTTGTTTCTTTCTTAGGGTAGCTGAGACATCCCAACCTTGCCTGCTTTCATGGACTGAAGAGAAGCCTTCCAATCTGGCCATTTGCTGCCAGCTTGAATTCTGAGGCACTGGACGATTGATGGTGGAAGAGCAAATATATATTTTTCATCTATAAGAACACTGTATGTTTGATTCCATTCTAATTAAGTAACTCTTGACCCATTAGGTTTTTATTAACACATCATGAAGTTACCCACTATTATCTTGCCCTCACATTACAGTGTGGAGCCATGTAGTAGTTTGATGCAAATTCATATTTTGAAGTGGCACATGTTCTGCCAGTGTAAAGAAAATACAGTGGTACCTCGACTTATGCACTTAATCCATTCCAAATGCATGCTCTTAAGTCAAACTACTCTTAAGTTGGGGTATCTATCTAAAAAATTGAAAAAATAAGTTAAAAAATAAAAAATGGAAAAAAATATTTGTAAGTCGGGCAGACAATATTTAAAGTTTGTAAGGTGGCAGTTAAAATGCCAACAGTTTTCTGCTCTTAAGTCAAATTGCTCTTAAGTCGAGCTGCTCTTAAGTCGGGGTACCACCCATATTTTGTTCGCCTGTTCTCATTTCGAGGTAGGAATGTGTGTCAAAAAGTTTACAAATGCTCTAGGATAGTGTTGGCAAACCTATGGCATGGGTGGCAGAGGTGGCACTTGGAGCCCTTTCTGTGGGTACTTGACATCGCCCCTTCACAGCAACCTGTATTCAAGTTAAATAGCTGTATTGGCACTTTGTGAAAAATTACTGCGTTTTGAATCGCAATTTGGGCACTCGGTCTCTAAAAGGTTCACCATCACTGCTCTAGGTCAGGATCTAGTGGATCTACTACACCATGGTGTGACTCCAGAAGATCATTTGTCACAGAAGAAATGATTCAGGGATCCTATATTAAGTAAGATTGCCTGAGCTACTAAGTCCTGTCCTCATTGCTGCCAAAAGATGACAAAATGAGGTCCAGATAAATTGAATCGAATTATACTTAAATGCAACCTCAGAATTTTGGTAGATCACGGAATGCTGCAGATGTGGTGTACCTCAGTTTCAGCAGTGGTTTTGACAAGGCATCTATCACATTCTTTTGGCAAAAGCTTCTAAAATATAATCTAGATAACACTACTATCTGGTGGATGCATAGCGTGCAGATGGGCTGTACCCAAAAATGCATACCAATGGCTTATTTCGCTCCTATATATACATAAGTAACAGGTAGGCTGTTTGCTGTTTTGTGGTTGATACTAACTCTGGAAGGGTAGTTAGTACTTCAGAAGACAGAATCAGTATTCAAGATTGCCTAAACAACATTCTGGGCCAAAACAAGTAGAATTGGCTTTAACAGGGGAAAAGGTAAAGTACTTTGTTTAGGCAGGAAAATTCAGGTGTATAAATATAGGATAGGCAATGCTTGGCTTGGCACTAGTACTTTAAAAATGATCTACATGTCTTAATAGGACACAAGCTAAACATGAGTCACCAAGGTGATATGGTGGCCAAAAAATGGTGAGTGCAGAATCAAGCTGTTTTAAGTTTGAGAGGGGTATCAGCAAGCTGGAATGTGTGGAGAGGTGGTGAACAGGATGATAGTCTGGAAACTGAGACTTTTCTGCAAGGTTCAGGAGCTGGGTATATTCATCCTGGAAAATATAAGTTTGAGATGGTGATCTTCAGATCTTTGAAGGGCTGTCACATGGTGGATGGAGCAAGCCAGTTTTCTGTCTCTCTCTACAGCAGTGGTTCCCAACCTTGGGGTCCCCAGATGCTCTTGAAGGAAAACTCAAGACATATTCACCACTAGCTGTACTTAACAGGATTTTTGGGACTTGTAGCCCAGAATATCTGTTGACACAAGGTTGGGAAGCATTGCTCTAGACCAGTGGTTCTCAACCTGTGGGTCCCCAGATGTTCCTGGACTGCAACTCTCAGAAGCCTCCACCACTCGCTGTGCTGGAAGGGGTTTCTGGCAGTTGCAGTTCAGGAACATCTGGGGACCCAGAGGTTGAGAACCACTGCTCTAGACCAATCAAATGGATTCAAGTTACAAGACAAGACATTTTAGTTTATAATTGGAACAGCCGTTTAACAGTGGAATGGACTACACTGGAAGGGGTGGAGTCTCCTTCATCGGAGGTTTTTAAACAGGTTGGGTGGCCACTTCTGAGATGCTTAACTGTGTGAATTTTCTGCTTTGGCAGTGGGGTGGATCTGGTAGTTCTTGAGGTATCTTTCAGTTTTGGAATTCTTTTTTTTTTTAAACCAACATATAGCTGCCACTTGTGGCAGCTTCCGCTTCAGATTGCAGAAACAGATTTACATAAGGCCCTGGTTACACAAGGGAAATGTCCTCCACTGGTCCCCCAGTTAGATTGCTGTCCCCCCGCTTTCCCGGTTACATGGCACACAGCCAAGATTAAAACATTTCCCCACAACCTCCTGCAAGAGGTGTAATTTTTGGTTTATTTTCCACTCCCTGGGAGGGTGGTGTTATTTAGTGACTCTGTTGTATCAGTGCATTCCTTACTGGAACTGCCTGTGTGCACAATTTGCCCTGCTTCTTTTCAGGAGCAAAGCTTGGAAGGTGGCTGCCATTATTCTGTTGTGCTCCCTGCCACCCTACAGCTAGTACATTGATACATTGGTAAAAGTATCAACAGGCTGCCTTTCACCAATCACCTAGGGGGTTGTGTGTGGGGGCGGGGCGGCGGATCGGGCATGGCAGAAAAAGCTGCAAGGAAGAGGAGATGGCTGGGGAAGTAGACTGATCCATGTGTGATTCTGCAGGAGCAGCCCGTGCAACAGAGGACATACAGTGGTACCTCGCAAGACAAATGCCCCATAAGACAAATGAAATTTCTGGGAGTAGGCATGCTTCACAAGACAAATTTTGCCTATGGGATGCCTTGCAAGACGAATTAATTGGTTTTCAATGCATTCCTGTGAGAAATCTCGTTAAACCACGTTTTGTAGGATGGATTTTTCGTAAAACAAATTGACCCATAGAACAAATTAAATTAGTCTTACGAGGTACCACTGTATTCCCAAACAGACACCCCTTCTGGACACACTGGTGTCTCCATATACCATATATCAAAAAAGGCCCCCTGGGGTAAGGGGGGAAAGGCCTGTTTCAGGCCTTACTTATTTACCCAGGGACTGGCAATGCCCCAAACAGGCCTGCGAGGGCCTTCCCGAGCCTTCTGGAGGCCCCCAAAGGCCCAGGAAGGCCCTCACAATTCTGTTTGGAGAAGCCCCAGGCTGGGGGTTAAGTACAAGAGCCCCCAGATAGGCGCCCCAGGCCCGACCCGATTTGCATCCGCATATCGTGGATTTTCAGTTACCACGGGTCGGGTTGGGTCCCTAACCCTCGCGATAGGCGGGGGGGGGGGGTTGTCACTGTATATCAAGGGGCTGACTTGCCCATTAAAGGAAATGAAAAATAAACCAGTACCATGGTGCAGCTGGCCATAATGATTCAAATACAGTCGTAGGAAATCAAATAGTTACTGCTAAAAATTACTGGGAGTTTGCCCTGATTCATGATCGCAAATCAGAATAACAGAGGTATGGAAAGTATCAGAAGAACTAGAGAACATTTCCCTCTTGGAACAGGGTCTAAAACACATCATAGAAACTGTATAGAAACCAACCATCTCAAGGAGAGGATTAAGTCAGAATATTTCTGTCTAATATGTTAAATTTCTGCAGGCAATGTCTGTAGTAGGCGTAGAGCAGTGGTTCTCAATCTGTGGGTCCGCAGATGTTCCTGGACTGCAACTCCCAGAAGTCTTCATCCCTAGCTGAGCTGGCGAGGATTTCTGGGAGTTGCAGTCCAGGAACATATGGGGACCCACAGGTTGAGAACCACTGGTGTAGAGGGTTGTACAGAGAATGCCAACATGCCTAGACCTAGTATAAGGGACAAATCTGTCAGTCTTTCTTTTATTCACAACTGACGTTTTTTAAAATATCAAGTTTTTATTTTCTGAATGTAAAGAGATGTGTGGATTTTGGTAAATTGCTATCAAATTTCAAATGAAACAAAATTTGCACATTTCTACAGACAGCTTTCCTAAACTATCAACAAGTATCCTAAAGTAACTTTATCAGACAGGAAAGTATCTGTGTAGGTCTGGCCCTAACATTAGACAGAATAAGCTGGCTGTATTATTAGACAACACATCCTGGGATGCCTCAAGAGGACAGTAAATTGTTATTTGAATTATTATTGATTTGTTTTTGTAACCAAGGAGAAGAGTTCGTGGAACTTTCTGCCTCAGATACATAAATAAAAAAATACATTAAAAAGAGGGGTTTGGGGCATGTCGTGTACTTTAATGTACAGAATAGGCACTCCGGGTAGGAAAAATGTCTTTGGCCAGCCCTAACCATATGAACTGATTGATGTATGAGCTAAGGGAACTGAGACAGTGAGAAAGACATGGAATATATGTACAGTGGTACCCTGACTTAAGAGCATCTCGACTGAAGAGCAGAAATTTTAACTGCCGCCTTACAAATTATAGATATGGTCTGCTCGACTTAAAAATATTTTTTTTTATTTTTTAACTTATTTTTTCAATTTTTTAGATAGGTACCCCGACTTAAGAGTAGTTTGACTTAAGAGCATGCATTTGGAACGGATTAAATTCGTAAGTTGAGGTACGACTGTACATGTTTATATGTATGTGCCTATTTTCCTGCTACCTCTTGCACTTCTTTTTCCAGGAGAAGGGCACTTCCTGTCACCCTTCCTGTCTGCATTTCTGGACAGTCCTCACACACAAGGCTTTTTCTTTCCCTTGAGGTTCAGCCCCAATAGATGTAAGTAGCCCCCAGAATTACCTTATATAGACACCCATGCTGGGTCAAGGGCTGGAAACTTCTTTCAGCTCAAGGGCCAAAGGCATTCTGCAATGGGGAGAACCAGCAAAACAGTTGCTGCCCATAACTGAGCTTTGAGAAAGGGATTTCAGCTTTTTAGAATCCAAGGAGGGAAGCCTACAGAAATCTAAGAAAACACCAAATGAGAGTATCACGAGGAAGTGGGCATGGCCATCTGAGGGAAGCAGGGCAGGTCACTTGTGATTCAGGATGGGTAGATGCAAACATAGATCCCGAGGTCTACCCTGGACCTTGGTGCAGAGCTGAATGGCCTGAGAATAGTGGGAAGACGTAGAGCCTGGTGGCCTATAATCTCTTCACAGGATCTTCAACCCAGAAACAAAGGCTGCTGTGAGTTGGCTTGTCTAGAGCGGGGCTGGGGAAATGGGGGCCTGGCAAAATTCACTGTATTCCAGTTTCAATCACCCACAGCTGGATTGATCAGTAGTGAAATATGATGGAAACAGTAGTTAATCAACATTTGGAGAGTCAAATTACCATACTTAGGCCCTGTTACATTTGTAACTCTTCCTTGCCATCTCCTATTTAGTGGTGCTAAGATATGGAGGGGGGGAGCAATATAGAATCTGCCCCTCACAGATCTCCTCAGAGCTTGGTAATAGTAGAGGGAAGTTTGAATTAAAGATAAAGCATCCTCCCAGAAGGCTTGTAACAGCAGCAAAGAGCTAAATAAATAAAGCCCTGCAAAGCTGACAAGGCGGCAGTGACTGTACAAACAGCAGTGGGATGTGGGACTTGGCATGAATACAGCATCTGCTGCTGTGTGAACAGCTGGACCACCTGCCACATGGATGAGCAGAGCCTCTTGCAGAAAGAAGAGGCTACAGGGCCTCTTGAGTTGGTAGGCACATAAAGAGTAGGGGGCCCTCCTTCTTTGGAGCAGTGTTTGGAGTGTTACTTGGCCAGGCTATGGTTCCCAGAATCCCCAAGCCAGTATGGCCAAGGATACTGGAGGTTGAAGTCTAGGAAAGTAACATTTCCTACTTCTGAATATTGGATGAAGAATGAACGGCTTCCTAAATGTTGCTAGACTACAACTCTCATCTGCTCTCCACAGCAAATGATGAGGGACAGTGGAAGCTCCATTAAGAACCAGAAGACCAGACATTTCTTAATCTCTGGGGCACAGGTGCCATCCCCCTTCGTCACTAGCAGTCATAAAGTAAGAGTCGATGACGAGGGTGAGACCCAGGTACTAGCAGTGTCAGGTCCCCGGCATATCTCTCAACTTTGGGCATTGTTCCCTCTCCCACTGTTTTCACATCATTTTCACCTACGGGGAAACCCAGGCAAAACGTTATTTAATTCCCTTTCCTGCAGAGAGGACAACAGAAGCTTCAGCAGAGCCTCCCGCTTTTGATCACGGCTGGGAAAAGCTATCTTTTGGAATACAGCTCCAAAAAGTACCCATGCTGACTAAGGGATTCTGGGTGTGAATAAAAAACAAAAGACAAAACACACAAAAGAAAACAAACAAAAAACCTAGTAATGTTTCCTAGATTTGTCATTTGCAATTGCAAGCAAGCAAGCAAAGTTGCTAAAGGAAAAATGCTGCTAAAAGATCTACCATTATTCATACCGGTATGTATGTATGTATGTATGTATGTATGTATGTATGTATGTATGTA
>JAHTLZ010000198.1:1318043-1329550 GCA_023846285.1 Phrynocephalus versicolor | reverse complement strand
TGTATGTATGTATGTATGTATGTATGTATGTATGTATGTATGTATGTGTGAAGACTCCTTTGTGCATATCTCCCTTGCTGCTCCATAGACATTTGATTCCCTTGGTCATAAAACAATTAGGCACCCATCAGTTCTTGAACAGAAATCTGAAGTGTGGGAAATGAACTGTTGTGTCCCTCCACAGACTGGTGGAGCCACACCAAATCTAGAGCAAATCTCTGCTTGGCCCTTAATCTATCTGTTTTAGGAATAGACTTACTTCTGTGAAGCAGAGTTCTGCCTATAGTTCATGTTATGTGTGAGAACAGACAAAAGAAAATATTTTTTTAATCAGCGTGTTGTTAGTCTGTGGAACTCCCTGCCACAAGATGTGGTGATAGCATCTGGCCTGGATGCCTTCAAAACGGGATTGGACAGATTCCTGGAGGAAAAGTCCATCACAAGTTACAAACCATGATGGAGATGTGTAATCTCCAGGCTTAAAAGCAGGCTACTTCAAGGACCAGATGCAGGGGAGTGGTATGAAGAGACAAATATCTAGTCTCGTGCGCTTCCAGACACATCTGGTGGGGCCATTGTGAGATACAGGAAGCTGGACTAGATGGGCCTTTGGCCTGATCCAGCATGGCTCTTCTTATGTTCTTATGTTCAAGTTACCAAAGCAAGACTGGATTTATTTCCACAAAAGTGGTAGGGGTGGGAAAAACAATCCTCCCTAAATTACCACATGTATTGAGCCCAAGAAAATATGAATCTAAGTATGGAAAATACAAATCAAATCAGAATGGGACAATGAAAATTTGTGTCTCTTTTAATAAGGTCAGTGTTACAAGAGATCACAATGGAATGGAGTTATATAGATCAGTCCGCATTAGGCAAATGGGTGCAGTGAATAAAATGATTATTTACTTATATAGCTTGTATGCTGCCCACTACCCAGAGGTCTCTGGGCTCACAATCAAAATGAACAATTAAAACATCAAAATTACAATAAAATTAAAACAATAAAAACATTTAAGTACAATAAATACCATACATTAAAACACAACACTAAACTTGCTATCAGGACGCAAAATCATCAGTTAAAAACTTATGATAAAGGAAAACCCCAATCTCATTTCTTTCTCTGTCTATTTAAAAGCTTGTTTATAAAATAGCAGAAAAGCAAGCCAGCAAGCATCTTAAGGCACTTTGAAGACTAAAAACTTGATTGTATCACAAGGAAGTTCTAGAAGGCTTGCCACCATACTGGAATAGTTCATTTTTAAGGCACCACATTTGGTTGTTCCCTTCTTCAATATGATGATGTCATGGGCTTTCACCTTGCCTTCTGTAGCAGCACTGGAGCAATCGGCAAGGGAGATTTTTATTTTTTTTGCTTTGCCTTGAAAATGTTGTTTCTACGTACATCAGCCAGCTTAGCTGTCTTGTTTTTGGACAGGCAAGAATGGATTGCACCAAACACACATTCAAGGCCAAAGCATCATTCAGGTAATATTGTACAAAAGAATGGATAAATCCTTCCCCTTTTGCAGAAATGTAACAGAGTGTAGCTACCAGGGTGCTAAAATTTAGAGGGCACAGAAATTGGCAGTTGGGAGGGCACAAACCTCATAACTGGTATTTGCTGCAGGGAGGGGGCAGACTTGCTCCAGCTGCTGCTCCCCAAGCAGAAGGAAACGCAACAGAGGCAGTCTCAGCACAAAACCAATATGGCTGTTACACACGTTCCCCTTTTCCTGCCCACTTCTTCCCATGTGTGTTAGCCTTTCATTACTAAGCTCCTGATGCTCCAATTGCTCGTTGTTGGCTCTGTTTCCTTCCTTGTGTTTTATACAGAGGTGGGAAAAGTTTCTTTTGGGGACTCCAACTCCCAGTATCCCCTGAGCTACATAATCCATGGCCATGGTGGCCAGGGCACTCGGAGAGCCGTCTTCTCCAAAAGTAGTGTTTCTCATTGGTGGTTTCAGAACCTGAAATAGTACTTGTAATGTTTAAGGTCTGAAATTTTAAAAGTCCTTGTTTTCTTGCTGCTGTACCCTTCAACAGTACACTGTCCCTGTGGCCACTGTAGTTCACTATCCATCTCCCTCTGCTCGCACCCCTTCTTACAGATAACACCCAACAGATAGTTGTGGCCAACTCTCTCCACCCAGTCCTGCCGCCTGTTGCAGGATAATTGACCCAGCTTCTAAAAAGAGTGTGTGGCAGCCTACCAAAGCAATTCACTCAAGCCAGATGACTCACGCAGCCACCGGCATTCATACTTTTTTGAGTATCTAAAGGTCACTGGGGCAGATCAGGTGAGAGGTAGACCAGAAACCTGACCTATTTCCAACATCCTTTATTCTGTATTTTTGAGCAGAACTCTGTGTGATGCGCAGTACTCCCCCCCATTTTCAAAATGAAAACTGACACAGATTGCTTTCTCTAGTAGAAGACCAGACAGAGGGGAAGAGGTACTTAACCCTTTCCCTTGGGAATACTCCATCTCCCCATCCCCAATACCTTGCCATAGAAAAACACAAGCAGCTTTCAACGTTGTACAGAGAAAGTGATGGGAACAGAGGAAAAACTGACTCATCTACACTGGTTTGTCTTGCAATCAAGACTGATGCCTTTTCTATTTTTCATTTTTAAAATTGTCTGTGAAATCTCATCAAAGAAGAAGGCACATCATATATAGTTGAGTCTATTATCCAAGATACTTGCTTAGCTTTTAACCATTTTAGAGCTGCTTCATGTGTGACGTTTGGCAAGCAAGAGTGGATGAATTTAGTTTAGCCAGATGGGTTGAGGCTTTTGTTAACAATTCTCTTAAAATCTATACTGTATCTCTGCATTGAATTCTATTTAGGAACATGGTTTTTTTTGGGGGGGGGGGCTGTTTGGTTTTTGGGAGCTTGACCAGTGCTGACTCAAGTGGAACATGATTTCCTATTCCTTGGTTACAAAGCTTCTGCAAAAGGATCCAGAAATTTACTTACCTTCTTAGTTTCTTACTCAAAAATATTTTATTTCATTTGAGTGTGTAGAAATGCATCAGACTGCTGGCTCATTTTTAGATTTTATAGTGAATTTTTCCTCCCACAAATGCTTCTTAACAGTGAGATCACTTAGCCTTTTATAAATTATTTTGTATTTCCATTTTCTTTCTGCCAAGTTTTATGCATTTATCACATCTACCTTGAATTCTAATTCTGGTCTTCAAAAGAGTTTGCAATTCTTCCTCATTTTGTTTCACATCCATATATAAGATGCATTTCATTCACTACTAATACAGACGGAACCCTGGTGGAAATGTTTATTGTCATGGGTGTAAGTACAGTGAGTTCCCTTCTTTATGTCTTCCCAATTTAACCGAAAAACTCAAGAGAGGCTCACTAAATAAGATTTGTCAGGTCAGCTATGTCCCTCTTAACTTATTTAATAACCTCTCCCAAAGCCAAGTCGCCCTGCAAGTCCCTGTCCCCCAAAGATGCCACTTTAATGTTCAGCGGGAAGCAATGCCGCTGGATTCAAGAGTACTATACCATACCATAGAACAGTGATGGCAAACCTTTTAGAGACCGAACGCCCAAACTGCAATTCAAAACCGACTTTTTTTTTTTTTGCAAAGTGCCAATACAGTAGTTTAACCTGAATACAGGTGGCTATGAAGGGGCAATGTCGGGTGCCCACAAGAAAGGGCTCCGAATGCCACCTTTGGCACCCGTGCCATAGGTTCGCCATCACTGCCATAGAACGTTAAATCTGCAATCCTACACAGATTTCCACATGTACTGAATAGGCCTTATGTGTGTAGGATCTGGATGTATATAGTAAAAGTCACCCTGTAGTTTATCTTTTCGTTATATTTCTGATACTACTTCATGATGACCAACCAGTATCACAGGTGTTCGGAAGGAAATAATCACACGGGGTCCTGAATGGGCACGACTTGCCTACTTGGAAACCTTTGCCACCTTTTGTCCTTGACTTTTCTATCCGTCCTGAATCAGACGGGATTGCAAACCGCCCCCTGGAGGCAGAAGAAACCCTGCAACCCATTTGTTGCTCCAGACATCCAGAGATACGGGCGAGAGGGAGGGGCTCTCCGAAGGGGACTCGAATGTGAATCCCAGGGCCAGTTCCTGGGCCAAGCCGACTAGGAATCCTCAGTTCGTCCCAATGCAAGCGGATGATCTGGCCACCGAGGCAGGTGTAGGTGCGGTGGAGGCTGAGGGAAAAGGTAGCCTAGTCTGCCACCCCCCCCCCCACAGAAAGCGATGTGCCTGTGTTATCCTAAGCAGAAACAGGCGGCGTTTTAGGGTTACAATAGCCCCAAACCCCATGTTTCATAATAATTTCATAACTTTCACGATTTCTGATCCTAGGCCTGTTCATGCTAGGATTAGCCCCTTCATCATCTCATCAATTCCCCGGAAAAATAGGGCAGGGAAAAGATCCAACCTTCTCTTCCTAGGAGTGGCCCCAAAACCCCAACTCTTCCGCGAGGACAAGCGCGGCGAGGCTTGGAGAGGCATCAGGCAGATCTGCCGAAGCGCGAAAGGCAATGCCTTGCCCTCCTCCCAACATCCAGGAAAGAGCAAGAAGCCGGGCCCCTCGGAGCTGGACGGGAGAGGATCTCCATCTGCGGCTCCTGCCAGGAAACAGGCCTGTCTTCGGAGAGGCTCCGTGCCGGTGGCCTGGGCTCCCCGAGGGCCCTTGCGGCAGGCCCAGGTTGGCCTCCGTGGGGCCTGCAAGACCCCCAGGGTCACGCCCTGCCCTTGGCTGCGGCGGTCGGGACCCCGGTCCTAAACGGGTCTCACCGTCGTCCCTTCGATCTACCGAAGCCGCCGCCAGCCGGGCGGGAAGGGGCACTAACGAGAACCTGGCACGGCGGGAGAAGGACCCTTTGGGGGCGGCCTGGCACCGCGGCTTCGCATAGACGAGTGGCAGCGCCATGTGGCTGGGCATCATCACCTCGGGGAGAGGTGGTCCGGCTGTGGGGGTGGCGTGGGGGGCATTAAGAAAGACGGGCGGGGAGGTTAGGGGGCAAGAGAAATCGTCTTGGTCCGCTCCTTTTCCGCGCCGTCCTCCTCCGAAGCCTCGCGTGCGCACGAGGAAGGCCGCCTTGCGCGCGTTCAGCGCCAAGGCCTGGGTTTTGCCAACTCCTGGGAATGGTGCGTCGCTGCCGGCAGGCATATAGACTGCGGGGTGACCTGGATTCCCCGTGGGTTTCCCCGAGAGTCACATCCAGGCCTGGCCTTGGCCTGAACATGCGAGGGGAGCGGCCTCCAACTTTCGGAGGGCAAGAGCCAACTGCCCCGCGGAGGGGAACTGGAGGTTGACGGCGGCGTTCCCGGGCGACGCGCGGCCGTCTCGGCCTGGTGTGAACATGACAACGCGCGACCTTCCTCGACAGTCTGCCTTGAGCTTGGCCAAGAGATTGGGCCAGGCTAGCGCGAGTTTTAAAGGGCTCAACCCCCCTCCCCCGTCTGGCTTCGGGTTACCGGGCCCTCGGCTGGGACGCCGGAGGTGGCCGAGGGCGCTGGCCATCCGCTTCTCTTGATTTCCCTCCTGCCCCCACCCCGGCCTAGAAGGAGGGAGGCCAAACCCCACTCCAACCTGCACTTGTGAACCTAACATGGCCGAGCCGCTGCCCCGCTGCCCATCCCTCCCCTCGGCAGGTTTGTTGGAGGACAAAGGAGGTCCTTCTAGGTGGGCTTTTCCCGGGCGCAACCTGGCTCCATCCGCGTAATTTTAGACGGCCTACCCCGCCTCTCCCCCGGTCCGGCCCCGGCGGGGAAAGAGTCTCCTTACGGCAGCCGGAGAAGGCGGCACCAGGGCCGAGGCTCGGCGGAGAAAGAAGGCCGAGGGGGCGCCCTGACCTCTCGGAGCGCGGCGGGCGCCAGTCAGGGCTGCCTGGCGGGCGAGGCCCTTTTTGGCCTCGGGCTCCTGCCTTTCGCGCCGGGTGCCCGCGCAAGAGGGCAGAAGGCTGCGACGGTTTCCCCCACCCAACCACCCCCGTCAGGGCGAAGGCTGTTCCGGACGTGGGGTCGGGTGGTTGGACTCGGAAGGCTCGCCTTTTGCTTTTCCCGATGAGGCCGGAGTGGTCCCAAACCCATCCCCACCTCCTCGGGTTCTCCAGCATCCTCGGGCCTCTCTCAGGTGAATGCTGAATGTGGCCCTACCCGTCGGTCTCCCGTTGGCTCCTCGAGTTTTCCTCCTCCTCCTCGGCAGCAGCGCCCTGGCCCGGAGGGGAAAAGGAAAACCACAGGCCCTTCGGCAGGGCCCGCCTGGGCCGCAGTGGGCGACGAGGCGGGGGGGGGGGCTTCTCGCTCGCCCCTCTCTGGGGATGTCAGCAAGTAATAGTGCGGGCTTGACCTAGGCCACGATCATCAGTTTCCACCCCGGCCCATGGAAATTGGGGTGGGGGGGATTCCTTTCTGTCGCCCATTGTGAACCAGCACCTTATATTCAGGGGCTCCAGTTTCTCTCCGGCGTGCGCCACGTTTTTAAGTTCCGTCCTTCATTTATTTATTATTAATTTTCAGGCGTCTCCGTCCGTACCGTCCGTTAGTTTTCCCTCCCCCGCAACACCCACGTTTCTAGTGGAGGCAAACTCTCCCGAGCTGCAGAGCAGCCGGCTGGCCTTCCTCTTTGGAGATCGTTAATATCAACTTCAAAAGAATCTCAAACTTCCTGGGAAGCAAGAGAGTGTTTACTGATTGTAGTCTCTCTCTCTGTGTGTGTGTGTGTGTGTGTGTGTGTGTGCGCGCGCGCGCGCGCGTGTGAGTGTGTGAGAGAGAGAGAGTATGGGCGGGAGGGGGGCCGAGTGGGAGGGAGCTCAAAGGCTGAACTTTTTTTTTCAAGGCAAAAGTGTTCTCCGTTCCAAACTTTGTCTAAACTTTCACTTTCAGAGCTCCAAGGCGGGGTTACGGACCAGCATGGAGTAGAGGCGGCACGGCGAGAGAAGGAGCCGCAGCCGCAGCCGCAGCAACAACAACAACAACTATCACCACCACCCGAGCTATGCAGCTGCTGCTCGCCTTGTGAACACACAGGTTCCGCAAAAAGCAAAGTCCAAAAGTAACCATGTACTCCCCATACTGCCTGACCCAGGTAACAAACCAGCCCCGCTCGGCAATGGTGGTGGTGGCGGAGGCGGCGGAGGCGGGGGGGGGGAAGCGAGGGAGGGAGGGAGGGGGAGGCGGTCGCGTCTGTCCCGCGCTGTCGCGCTTCCCTTGCTAGGACCGACAGAAAGGCTTTTTGCAGCTTTCCCTCTATTCGTGTGGTTCGTGTTCTGTTTTGTTCTGTGTCTCTCCCCCCCCCTTTTTCCTATATCCCCTGCGCGCTCTCATCCCCCCGCCCGCGCCTCTCTCTCTCTCTCTCTCTCTCTCTCTCCCCCCTTTTCCTCCCTGTGTTTTGCCGTCGCCGCTCCTGCCGCCGCCGCCGCCGCCGGTTTGAGGGTTATTTCTGTCTTCTTGCGTGGTTTCGCTGGGGAAGAAAGAATTCCTCGCCGCCTTTCCCTCTCTTGCAAAGCGGAGGGAGAGGGAGCGAGCGAGATGGCATCTTTCCAAGCTCTTTGTTATATGCACTGCACATGGGTTTAGGAGTTCAGAAAATGGCGCTTCTCCCCAAAAAAAATTATTTCAAAAATTTAAAAAGGGGGGGGGGTGAGTGGGAGAATTAAAAAAAAAGAGAAAAAAGGCTGGGTTGCTGCTGGTAGATTTGACTCTGCTTGGATGGCGGGGAAGGGAAGCGAGGGAGATGAAAGAGAAGGGGAGTTAGATGCGAGGTTGTGGAGTTGTTTTCAGAGGGGGGGTGGAGTAGGGGGTGTACCCTGTGCGCCCGGGAGGGGAGAAGTTTTTGAAGTTCAGGAGTGGCTGGGGCCCTAGGGGTTCCTTTGCGCCCGTGAAGGACTGGGCTCGTACCTCGGTGGTTGCTCTGGGTGGGCATCGGAGCGGCTGGGGAGGGAAAGGGGGGGCCGTCTCCGCTGGGAGGGGATTCCAGGCAGAGGCGGCGCGCAGCAACGGGGAATGGGTGTGTGGGGTGCGCGCGCGCGCATGTGTGTGTCTGTCTGTCTGATATTGGCGGAGGCTGCTTCTAGCCCCAGCCTTGACTTGGGTCTCCCGTCCTTCCCTCCCACTCACCTCCGCCAGTGGGCCAAAAGGAAAACTCAGGAACTCCTTCTCTCTCCCTCTCGAGGGAAAAAACTTAGCTTTTGTTATTTTCGCATTTCGAAGCGAGCTTCTCCGCTTCCCTCCTGCACACCAGGCAGGTGGGGGACGCCGATTCCCTTTTAGCACAACGAAAGGTGCTTCTTTAGTTATGCTCAAGAAGTCTCTTTTGAGGGCTAATGGGAGATCAAACGGCCAGGGAAGGAATGTAGTTGAGGAGCGCAGCAGGAAAGGAGGGATCCGCGGGGGCGGGCGGGCGAGAGAGAATGGGGAAGAGAACAGGAATGGTGCGTTGCGCGCCCCTCGCGAGTCAAGGGGCGCCCTTGGAGAAGGCGGCTCCGAAGTGGGAACAGCCTCATCCTCTTCCTCCCAACCCCGCTGCAAGTTTGTCATCCCGGGGGGCTCCGCTCGGCAATTCGCCTCCGCCTGCACTCAGGCGGCAAACGAAATCCTTGGAGATTAGTAGGAACAACTAATAAGAACCGTGAGGCACCCTAAAGGCCTACGCATGAATTATACCATTACACGTCCTCCCCCCGTCCCCGGTGGATTGTGTCTCCCTCTCCGTCCGCGGGGGCTTCCGAGGTGCGACTTGAGTCTCTAACCCCGCGCTCTGGCGGGGCCTGATGGGGCTGCCCGCCCCGCTTCAGCCATTGGGGAAAAGTGACATTTTGGAAAGGAAAGCGGCCCGGGGTGGGGTGGGGTGGGAGATCTTCAGATATGTTATGTCGAGGTGGTGACCCGAGCCTTCTTCACACCCTTCCCCGTCTCTTTAGCGGAAGGCAAGGAAACCGAAGTTCTTGGCGGTGGACGGAAATATTGGACACCATGAAACGCTCCTTGAGAAATGGGGGGAGGAGAGTAAAAAAAAGTGGGGTAGTAGCTCAAGATCGGGGCGATCTCCGTGCAGGCGCTGAGACCACCCGCGTGATAAATGTGACTCTCAAGATTTCTTCGAAGGGTGTGGGGGAAGAAGCCCCCCCCGCGCCGCCTTTCCGCTTCAAACCTGACCCGAAATTCGCGGGATCGGGATTGAAGCCTGTTGAGCTTGGACGCCGCTCCTCTCTTCTTCTCCTCGCTTGCAAATCGCCAGCGTCCTCCTCCTTTTCCGCGGGCGCTGCAACGAGCTCCGGAATTGGCTCTTTCCCTCTCTCCACCCCGTCTTCTTTCTGCATCGGGAAGCTGGGCGGGAAGGAGGGTTTACTCTGAAGTAGAGTCCCCGGGATTTGCAATCCGCGGAAACTCCCACCGGATCGAGAGCCCCCGCGCTCGGGCTCGGCGAGCCGGAGCGCGGGGGAACTTTACGCGCGCTCTGAAGGACCGGGCGGGTCGGGGATGGGGGCCAAGGGGATGGGGGAATCTGAAGCAGCCACCCTGGCTCTGCGGGTTCAGGGAGTGTCCCCCCCCCCGCGATTTTTCTGTTCACAAGCTCCCTTCCTTGGATTAAAAAGTATGTGCGGGCCAGCCTGCTTGAGTTTACCGAGAAGCATTACACTGGAGAGGACTTTCTCAGTACCTTTTAGAGCTCCTTACACACACACACACGCACACACACAGAGACACACAGAATCAATTACATTTCAGCAATCAAGTTATAATATATATTTTCCATCGATCGGAATTAAAAACAAGTCTGCACACCCGGAATTAACAGTTCCCGAATTTATACTGGAAAATCTTGTGTATTTATGTGAAGTCTAGTCTATAAGGGAAGAGCAGAACTCCCAGGGTCACTCTTTGAGCGAAATAAACCAATGTGAGGAAAACATCTGTAGAGAGCAGAATACTGCAGCCACCCAGCCATCCTGGAGGAAAAGAACTTTCTTTCTTTCTTTCTTTCTTTGTTTCTTTCTTTCTTTCTTTGTTTCTTTCTTTCTTTCTTTCTTTCTTTCTTTGGAGAAGATCTGTCACACTCCTCAGCTAGCTTTGGGACAACTCAGGTCAGTCTGTAGGAACTGGCCCTAGGGTCAGTGGCCTGACAGCAGCTTCTAAGGACTCTTATTTACTGTCCTTGAAAAACTTAGCTCCTGGCATGGTCCCTAATCATTTTATCTGAATGAGAAGATGAGGCCTTAAATGCACTTTTTTCATACTGTACATCTTGGTATGGGTTCAAGTTTGTTGCTCACCATTGATCTTCTATTGAAAAGAAAAATCTATTAAATTATATATATATTGAAGGAACTGTTTCTATTTCTAATACTTGCAGAGTCGTGGTTAAGCAGGATATGAGTTTTCGAGGATTCCCTTCCCCTAACAAAATCACTTACGGTTTTACAATGTCTGCTTCAAATAATTATTTTTTAAAATATTCTTAAATATATTAGCAAAGTTTTGTTTATTCTATTGAATTAGCATTAAATAGACTGTTCCTGTACCCATACTAATGAATTTTAATATTACTGCCTGCAAGCATCACACATATGATATATGTAGTATGAAATATATTTACATTTTATAATATTTATTTTAGCTGTACATCCACATGCACATATTAGCATGGGTGTCTACAGAAAAACATACTGATACATTAAATAGAAAACTTACACATATGGTATTATATTGCACTTAATTAATGCTTACATTTAATATATACTGTTGCATATTGAAAGTAATTTATTTTACTTTGGTCAATTTCTAATAATAGCACACAATGTGTGATGTCTAGTTCCATTTGAAATTTTATGCATACTAATGCATAATTAAAATAGAATTATTAATGCAACAAAGTAATGTTAAATAGTACAAAACATGCACAAAACACTACAGAGGGGAGAATTTTCTTCAAAATGGATATCATGTATTGATTGGCATTGATGTTTCACATCCTTTTTATAGGCTAAAACATCTTTTTTGGAATTAGTTTTTTGCGCATGTGGTCTCAGGCTGGTGAACTATGCTGGGAGGGTGGTTAATGTCTTTCACCGCTATCTAATAACTGATTGCCTGTTGTCCATTTCAGATTTTGAACAATAATATTTTAGGATGGTATGTATTTGTTCAAAAATTTTAATATACCATACAAGTTTTTCTCTTATCCACATAATTATAAAGGACATAGATTATAAACACCAAAATATACAAAAATCTGAAATGGAGAAAAATATCAAAATAGTCATGGATGAGTTAAAGATCAATTAAAGGTAAACACGCGTGTGCATGCACGCACACACAGGTGACTCTAAAGAGCATATAAGTTTCTGTGATTCATGCATACATTAAAATAGTGGCACCATATTAATGAAATTCAGGGCCTTGTATCATTATTTAGCTTAACTTGTTTAATACAAACAAGTCTATCTATCTATCTATCTATCTATCTATCTATCTATCTATCTATCT